>PVHT021183646.1:9262135-9274253 GCA_004024745.2 Catagonus wagneri
AGGCCCCTGGGGCCCTGGGGCGCTTTCTCTTCCTCAGGAGGCTTTCCTAGTGTCACCTCTCTCCACATAGTGGTGCAGACCCGGGGTCTGTGGGATGGGGTTCGAGAGGACTGCAGGACCCGGGCACCTGTTAAGGGCAGCCTCTGGGTCGTGGGTCAGGGGTCTCCATGGCCCCTCAGGCCCACCAGGTGATTTCCAGCGCACCAAATGGAGAGCCCTGTGATGGATCATTGGGTGAAGGTGTGCGGGCCACAGCCTAGAGCCCCAGAGGCTTCCTTTTTTTTTATTTTTTATTTTTTTTTGGTCTTTTTGCCTTTACATAGAGCTGCACCCACGGCATATGGAGGTTCCCAGGCTAGGGGTCTAACAGGAGCTGTAGCTGCCGGCCTTCGCCACAGCCACAGCAACGCAGGATCCGAGCCGCGTCTGCAACCTACACCACAGCTCACGGCAATGCTGGATCATTAACCCGCTGAGCAAGGCCAGGGATCGAACCTGCACCCTCACGGTTCTTAGTCTGATTCGTTAACCACTGAGCCATGAAGGGAACTCCTCCTTTTAAACCTAGAAGTCAATTAAAATTGAGAGCTTTCAATAATGCTATTTATTTCCCCTATGGGGGAAGCACCGCCCACCTTCTGCAAAGTTTCTGGGAGTTCTGAAAACCAGGCTTTGGCTTCTTAGGAGGGCGGAAGTGGGCGGTTCCCTCACCGAGCTGACTGGCGGGACGCTGTGCTTCCTCCAGGCAGGCCCCCCTGGCATCCTGGCCCTGCTGGACGAGGAGTGCTGGTTCCCCAAAGCCACGGACAAGAGCTTCGTGGAGAAGGTGATGCAGGAGCAGGGTACCCACCCAAGTTCCAGAAACCCAAGCAGCTGAAGGACAAAGCTGATTTCTGCATCATCCACTATGCTGGCAAGGTGAGGCGCGCACACAGGGAGGTGCCGGCCAGCCCTTCTTGGGAGATTCTGAGCCCTGAGCCCTGAGGTGATGGGAGGGGCGCAGTAATCCCTTTCTGTGACTTATCTGATAACATGCCTCCTGGAGTCGACATTCAGCATTCACAGGAGCCCCACCTTGTCAAGCACCTTCAGGTGTTACATTTTGTTAGAAGCTGCAGCGGTCCTGTACCGTGATCGGTGCTCGGGCCGGTATTGTTGTGCATTATTATTAGGTGCATTTTCTGGGTGCAGAAGTAAGACTTGTGTTAGAGGAGCGGGCTCTGGAGTTGGAATTAGAGCTCTGCCCTGTGTGACTTTGGGCCAGTTACTTCACCTGAGCTTTGGTTGCCTCATCTGGAAAATGGGGGTGACCACCACTGTCCCAGGTCATGTGTGTTAAAGAGCCTGCAAAGCCCAGCGCGGGGCCGCTCAGCCCCCGCTGTGCCCACAACGGGGGACGGCTCAGTCCTTACTGTCAGGACGGCCCCTTGCTTTGTAGGATGTTTAGCAGCATCCCTGGCTTTCTCCCAGCAGAGGTCAGCAGCTCTCTCCCTAATCGCAACCAGAAATGCCTCCTTTGCCAAGAGGCAGCAGCAGCAGCAGCTGAGGGCCCTGAAGGTCCCGCAGAGGAACCGCGCCGCCTACCTCAAGCTGCGCCACGGGCGGCGGAGGTGGCGGCGGCGGCTGTCCACCACGGTGGGTTTCAGAGGGCCTCGCGGTGGCCTCCCGCGGAGCTCAGCCCCAGGACCAGCACCTGAACCTGGGACGGCCCCGCCCCGCGGGGTCTGGAGGGGTGTGAGCCGGAGCCTTTGCTCCCGGTTATTAGTCAAAGTCGCTGCTGGGCTGCCCGAGGCGGCTCCAGGCGCGGCTCCGGGGATGTCAAGGCCCCGCCCACCCACCAGGACCCCGCTTGGCGCAGGCGCTGTTCACCTGGGACCCCGCCCCCGCCCCCGCCCCCGCCCCCGCGCGCGCCGGGGGGACTGTCCGTCCGAATCTGCACGGCTGGGTGAGGTTTCCCCACTTTTACAAAATTCCCTTTATTATTAAACTTGGTCAGGCAGCTTTGTTCATAATAAATAATTTGTGGTAATTGTGAAAAGCTAGACTGACCAAAAAATTTTTCTTTTTTTTCTCTTCTGATAATGAATGGTGAAATTCCTGGGCTTTATACCACTGCCTTTCCTGGAACCACGTCTAGAAGAGAGTAGCTTGTCCTATGCCGGTCTACACTGGTGACTGAATTTCCCTGTGTCCCTGACTGTTTTGCATGTGCTGCATTTAGACTTACTTGTGGCAAAGAAGGCATTTTCTAAGGAAACAAACGTCTAAAATGTTCTGAATTCAGGTCCCAGTTGCTGTCACAAAGGACTGAGCAGAACTCCCACCCCTGCCCTTTTTTATATAATGAAAGTGTCTTAGCATGCCGTGACCTGCTTTGCATATGCTTTCACTGAGGATCACAATAAAGAGAACATTGTGCAGTGAGCCACGTGTCTGGGGGTGTCAGTCTGCCAGAGCGGGTGGCCTAGAAGGGACAGTACCTGGGCCACCTGGAAGGGACTGTGCTTTGCTTCTGCAGGAGGCACCTACTTTGTGCAGCATCCGGAAGTTTCCAGAAGCACAGCTCGGCTGGGGCACCGGCTGCAGTAGGGGTTGGCAGCCATGCAGAAAGGCAGGCTGGCCAGATTCAAAGATGCTGAGAGTTTTGGTTTGTTTCATTTCATGAGCACCTATTATGTGCTGGACCCTGAGCTGGCCCTGGAGACAGAGATGCCAGGCTATTTTCCATGAGCTTCCTTAGTCATCAAATATGCAAAGCCTGCACTACAGCGGGTCATCCCAGGTGCCCTATAAGCGGGAATGAGAGTTGGTGCCCAGGCCTGTGGGTGTGGGAGTAGGAGCTCTTCACAGGACTGTCAGAGCCTGCCTGCCCTCCCGCCCCCCTCCCTCCCTCTCTCCCTCCCTCTCTCCCTCTCTCCCTCCCTCTCTCCCTCTCTTAACAAAGGCTGAGCATAAACTAGGACCCCTTGCTAGGCACTGGAAATACAAGGCCAGCAAAGACAGATGTCCCTGCATTTTCAGGCAGGAGGGAAGGGGGGGAAAAGGCTTTCTTCAGAAAAAGGGTTCGGCTCCCACTTTGTTCATGGTTGGGACTGGAGCAGCTGATCTGGCACCCTAGGAACCACTGTTGGGCCAGCATGGTTGCTAAGGAAAGTTGCAGGCTCCTAGACAGGACGCCCGCCAGGTCTCCAACAGCCACCTCCCCGAGGCCCCCAGGAAGGAAGCAGCAGGGGGTGACGTGAAAGGTGGGCGGGAGCCTGCCCTGGAAGCCGGAATGCAGCTTCTGGTCAGCAGGGTCACTCTCCCTTAGAGCCTCTAGGGGGAGCCCTTCCTCCCCTCTCCCAGCTCATGGCGGCTTAAGGTTCTAATGGTGGAAACACGCCAGTGTCTGCCTCAGTCTTCAGTCTTTTTGCGGCCATGTTCCCCTGCTCCCTGTTGTGTCTGCGTGTCAACTACTGGTTGCATTTAGAGGCCATCCAGATAAGCCTCTGTGAACTCATCTTAAGATATTTAACTTGAGGAGTTCACGTTGTGGCTCAGTGGTTAACAAATCCGACTAGGAACCATGAGGTTGTGGGTTCAATCCCTGGCCTCGCTCAGTGGGTTAAGGATCCGGCGTTGCCGTGAGCTGTGGTGTAGGACGCAGACACGGCTCGGATCCGGCGTTGCTGTGGCTGTGGCGAAGGCCAGCAGCTACAGCTCCTGTTAGACCCCTAGCCTGGGAACCTCCATATGCCGCGGGTGCGGCCCTAGGTAAGGCAAAAAGACAAAAAAAAAAGATATTTAACTTGAGGGAATTCCCATTGTGGTGCAGTGGTTACGAATCCAACTAGTAACTGTGAGATTTCGAGTTCAATCCCTGGCCTTGCTCAGTGGGTTAAGGATCCGACTTTGCTGTGAGCTGTGGTGTAGGTCACAGATGTGGCTTAGATACTGCGTTGCTGTGTCTGTGGCATAGGCTGGCAGCTATAGCTCCAATTAGACTCCTAGCCTGGGAACTTCCATATGCCGTGGGTGCGGACCTAAAAAGCTAAATAAATAAATAAATAAATAATAAAAATGTTCTTTGAAAAAAAGAAAAAAGATATTTAACTTGGGAGTTCCCATTGTGGCTCAGTGGAAATGAATCCTACTAGTGTCCATGAGATGCAAGTGTGATCCCTGGCTTTGCAAAGGGGGTTGGGGATCCGGTGTTGCCTTGAGCTGTGGTATAGGTCACAGATGTGGCTCAGATCCTGAGTTGCCGTGGCTCTGGTGTAGGCTGGCAGCTGTAGCTCCGATTCGACCCCTAGCCTGGGAACTTCCATATGCCATGGGTGCAGCCCTAAAAATTAAAAAAAAAAAAAAAAAAAAAAAAAAGGAAAAGGAAAAGGTATTTAACTTAAAGGATTTGCAAAGACCTTTTTCCCCCAGAAGGTCCCATTCTAGGTTGCAGAGATTAGGCCTTGAGCATATCTTTTGTGATGGGTTCATCATTAACCCACCACAGGACCCACAAATGTTCTCCCCCTTAAGATCTTGTGGCTTGACTGTACACCTCGTGCAGTGGAAGTGCTGGACCGGGTGCCCACTCTGCCTATGACGTGGGGGACAGTACCCAGGGCTGCCTGACCTGAGCACCCACTATGCGTGAGCATGAGAGCCTGGGGGCTACTGAGTCCCAAGTCCCTTGTGGAAGCGGGGTGGGGGGTCCTTGTGCCCTCTCCAGCCATCCAAGTGCTGTCTGTGGAGCCCAAAGCCTGCGAGTGCCCCTCCGTCTCCCAGCCTCTCCAGGTCTGTGACCCAGGAAAATGACTGAACTCTCCTAAGTCTACTTTCTCATTCCTGGGTGAGACTAAGAACAGAAGGCAAAATTGACAGAATGGGAGCTCCGTTGTCGCACAGGGGAAACGAATCTGACTAGTATCCATGAGGATGCGGGTTCAGTCTCTGGCCTTGCTCAGTGGGTTAAGGTTCAAGTGCTGCTGTGAGCTGTGGCATAGGTCCCAGACGTGGCTCAGATCTTACGAGGCTGTGGTGTAGGCCAGCAGCCATAGCTCCAATTTGACCCCTAGCCTGGGAACTTCCGTATGCTGCAGGTACAGCCCTAAAAAACAAAAACAAAACCCCCCAAAATTGACAAAACATTGTAAATCAACTATAATAATTTTTTTTAAAGAACAGAAGACAACTCTGTGGCCTCTGGGGACTTACTGCCGGGCTTGTGTCATGGACCAAGTGGGATTTAGGCAGCAAGTTCTAGGGATATTTGAACTTTAGTGACTCATCTCAAGCCACCAGGGAGGATTTAGGCAAGAAAATTACATTTTTGAATACCGGAGTGTTTAAGGATTTCTCTTCCTCTTAGAAATGGCCAAGTCCAGAAAACAGACCAAAGCAAGACTTGGAGAGACCAGCCCAGCTTCTGCCTTTTGAGGGCAAGTGCGAGCATCAGTTTTCTTCTCTTGTGAAACAGCGGTCATAAATGTTTTCATCACAGGGCTGCTGTGGAAGCACATATGAGTATGTGTGTGAAAATGTTTTATGAATGGTTTGGGTGCTATTATGTTTTTCGACGAAGGCTGGGCTTTTTAAGGATATTTAACTTTTTTAGGTTGCAGTAAAATACACACAGCCTAAAAGTTCCCTTTTTTAAAAACAGTATAGTTGATTTACAGTGTCATTTGTTTCTGGTGTATCACACAGTGGTTCATTTATACATATATACATATATATATTTTGTCACGATGTTTTCCATTTTGGTTTATCACATTGAGTATAGCATCCTGTGCCGCACAGTAGGATCTTGTTGTCTATCCGTTCTCTATATAGTCGTTTGCACCTGCTAATCCCAAGCTCGCAATCCATCCTCCCCCCGACCCCCCTACCTTGGCAAACACAAGTCTGCTCTCTATGTCTATGACTCAGTTTCTGTTCTATAGATAAGTTTATTTGTGTCATATTTTAAATTTCACATATTAAGTGATATCCTATGGTGTTAGCCTTTCTCTTTCTGACTTCATTGAGTACGATAACCTCTAGTCCATTCACGTTGCTGCACATGGCATTATTTCATTTTAACAGCTGAGTACTATTCCATTGTGTATATGTACCATATCTTCTTTATCCACTCGTCTGGATAAATGTTGTTTAGGTTGTTAAGTTGCTTCCACATTTTGGCTATTACAAATAGTACTCTATGAACATAGAGGTGCATATATCTTTTTGAATTATAGATTGTCTGGATATGTACCAGGAGTGGGATTGCTGGTTCATATATCACCTCTAAAAAGTTGTAGCTTCTTGAGGAACTTCCATACTGTTTTCCGTAATGGTTGCACCAATTAATTTTCCTACCAACAGTGCAGGTGGGTTCCCTTTTCTCCATACCTGATCCAGCATTTGTTATTTGCAGACGTTTTCACGATGGACATTCTGACCAGTATGAGTTGATATCTCATTGTATCTTTGACTTGCATTTCTCTAATAATTAGCAAAGTGGAGCATCTTTCACGTGCCTGTTGGCCATCCGTATGTCTTCTTTGGAAAAATGTCTATTAGGTCTTCTGCCCATTTTCATTTGGGTTTTTTGTTTGTTCGTTTGTTTGTTGTTATTGAATTATTTGAGCTCAATCTTTAGGGTCTCCAGAGGAGGTGGCCTCAGTTCTTGTCCCTTGAGCGAAGACACGCTGAAGGTCATGAGCTGTGATGACTCGCCTCGATTTCAGTCTGCAGCCCCCGTCTTGTTGTTTGACCAAGGACCTGTGTTTATCGAGTCCCCAAATGCCTGGCGTCCATTCTGCATTCTCATCAGAGAACCTTTATGATAACCAGGCCAGAGCTCGTAGACATACTTGAGTTCTGCGTCTCACAGTGATTTTGTTTGGCTGTGAAACTGAAGTCATGCTAGTGAGAAGAATCAGGAGAAAGGAGGTTTAACGGGGAAAAAGTGACCAAAAAAGTTGAAACAAGGAGCAGTGTTTGCAAGTGTCAAAAGTCAAACTTGGGTTGAATCTTGGCTTTTCCTCTGAGTTGCTGGAAGAAAGGCCCTGCCTCTCCCCTCCCCTCGGCTTCCCCGTCTGCAAAATCAGATCAGAGTCCTAGCCTGCATCACAGGGTGATGGCGAGACCAAACTGTACTGGGCGGTCCTCGTGGGATAACACCCAGAACCTTCTGTCTCTCTCTCAAAGCTGGGGGGAGGCGGCCATAATGGCCCAGGGACATTTCCTGGAGTGAAGCAGCCCTGCTGGAGATGAGGCTGGCCTCCATGGGGGCGGCGTCCAGGCCCCTCCAACCCCTTCTCCTTGGGGCAAAGCAGAGAAGTCCAACATCAGTCCAGCTGCATGACTTACAGCCTGTGGGACCTTTACTGCTCAGTTTCTTTATGTGTAAAATGGAGCCAGCAATTCCTGGAGCTGATGGGAGGGTTAAACAGGAAACGTGTGGACGGTGTCAGCTCAGCTCCACCGTGGTTCTTCGTTCAGGAACCAAACAGGAAACAGGACTGGCTTTCTGTTTAGAGTTTTTCTGGTTGCCAGGACACCACCTTTCCTATAAGATTCCTCCATTTGTTTTTTTGTTTTTAGGTTTTTTTATGTGTTCATATAACTTTTAATTATTTATTGCTTATATGTCTTTAAATTCACAGAACCCAAGGTTTTTTATTTGTCTGGTCTTAAGATTCCTCCATTTTGGAGTTCCCATCGTGGCTCAGTGTTTAACGAATTTGACTAGGAATCATGAGGTTGCGGGTTCGATCCCTGGCCTTGCTCAGTGGGTTAAGGATCCGGCATTGCCGTGAGCTGTGTGTAGGTCGCAGACACGGCTCGGATCCCACATTGCTGTGGCTGTGGCGAAGGCTGGCGGCTACAGCTCCTGTTAGACCCCTAGCCTGGGAACCTCCATATGCCACGGGTTCGGCCCTAGATAAGGAAAAAGACAAAAAAAAAAAGGATTCCTCCATTTGAAGAGGAGATCTATTGTCGAGTGGAAATAACCTGGGTAGAAAAATGCTCTCAGCCCTTCTCACAAGCTTCTGCATCCATCCAAATGGCATTGACCTCCAAGGCTGGGCCTCCTCGAACAGGTCGCTGGGACCTGAAGGTACTGGTGCTGTCCCTTCCATCAGGGAACAAGTCTAGAGGGACCTGATCAAAGGAGTGGAGGCCCCTCTCCTAGGTCCGACGCCAGCCGAGCAGGGGACAGTGGACTCTGCAGGGGAGGCTCCTCAGAGGAGGTGATGCTTGATTTGGGCTTTGTAGGATGAGCATTTTTCCAGGTGGTAGGAGCAGATGTTCCTGGCAGAAGAACCTGTGCAAACAAATGCCTAGAACTGGCATGGACGTGACATTGAGCAGCCACAATATGACAAGTATGCAGTGAGCATCCAGTATGTTCTGGGACTGTGCCAAGTGCTTATAGCACAAAGGTGAGTAAGGCAGGCAGGCTGGGCTGAGCTAAGGACCCCCTGGAATGTCAGGGCCGGGGTTTTTCTCTAAGGGGTCGGCAGGGAGGGTGGAAATAGCCCAGGGTGGGGCCTGGTGGGCAGGCCAAGAGTGTTTGTTTGACCAGGGAGACTCAGAAGAGAGGTTTCGATTTCGCTTTCGATTCCACCCGACTATACCTGGGCCCAGAGGGTGTGTCTGGTTATTGCAGAGACGCACAGCTGAGGACCAGACCTGCGCAGCTGAGAACAGCTGGACCGTGTCCACACTCAGCCCGAGGGAGACTCCTGGGTGAGCAGGGGAGGGAGGACCCGCCCGCCGCCCCATCCTCAGGACCACTCTGAGAACACATGGTTGGCACTGATTCACGGAGGAAAGGAGATCGAAGCTCAGGGCGCTTAGGGAATGAGCAGGGGCAGAGCCTGCCTTTGGGGGCGGGCCTGTCTGACTGCTTCCCTCGCACCCCCTGGGCCCCCAAACAGAGCAGAGGGAGAGCGAGAACGGCTCAGGTGTGCCCAGCTCCGGGTCTGAACTCCCAAGACGTGAGTGGTGACCCCAAGAATCTGGGGGCTGTGGGGGTGCTCAGTCCTCTGGGAAATGTGTTGGAAGCAGAGGGGGTGGAGGAGAGGGGGTGGAGGAGGGCGGGGGGCGGAGCCGCTCCTCCTTGTGTCCTGGCCGCCCCCAGGATGCGGTGCTGAGGCTGATGGTGACGGGGATTGCTTTTGAGATGCCAGGAATCCAGGTTTGTTCACCCAGCCGAGTATCTGCTCTGGGTGAGGCCCTGGGGGTAAACTGAGCCCTGAGAGGGGAGGGACGGGAGACGGAGCAGGGAGATGGCGGGGCTTTGCCTTCCTGCCCCTGCTCCAGCCTTGGCTCAGGATGTGGTAGTGGAAGACCTAAGAGGTGGTCCTGGGAGTCCGGAATCAGGAAGTCGGCCCACAGGGAGGACATGAGAAGGGCTCGTGGCAGAATGTCCGCAGCAGGATCCCTGGTTTTTTTGTTCTGTTTTGTTTTGTTTTGGACTGTGCCACAGAGGAGCTCCCTGGTTCTCTTAAGATCAAAAGCCAAACAATAGGCGTTTCCACTGTGGCTCAGTGGTAATGAACCTGACTAGCACCCGTGAGGATGCAGGTTTGTTCCCTGGCCTCGTTCAATGGGTTAAGGATCCGGCATTGCAGAGAGCTGTGGTGTAGGTCGCAGACTCGGCTTGGATCCCAAGTGGCTGTAGCTGTGGTGTAGGCTGGCAGCTGCAGCTCCAACTTGACCCCTAGCCAGGGAACTTCCATATGCCAAAGGTGCGGCCATAAAAAGCAATTTTAAAAAAAGCCAAACTGTAGACTCGGGAGTACAACAGGATGGAATGGGCGTGATCTTAGATCCATGTGTTTATCCAGACAGAGACAAACCTAGGAACTTTGGGGTGGTTAAATTCTCATCCCCCCCCCCCCCCACCCCCACCCCCACACACACACCTTAGAAACCAGTGTCAGAAGGCCTGGGATTGATTGGCCTCAACTCTGTCCACTGAGAATTGTGTGAACCTGGGCAAGTTGTTTTTCCAGGAATTGTTTGCTCAGCTCTCTTTTCCTTTTTAAAAAAACTGGCCTCGGTTCTTTCACGTAGAATCTATGCTCTGTGTGTGTTGTTAATAATCACCTTTGCCTCCTATAAATATTGCAAACAGCGCCTACTCATCTCTTATCTCTCATTGTTTCCTGCCCTGGTTTATGGTGTCCTTTGCGATTTTTTATTTTTGAGAGGTCAGAAAGATCACTTTCCTTTACGGCTTCTGGGATTTGTGGAGGGTTTTTTGTTTTGGTTTGGTTTGGTTTCGGTTTGTTTTTTAGGGCTGCACCCATGGCATATGGACATTCCCAGGCTAGGGGTCAAAGCAGAGCTGCAGCTGTCAGCCTATACCACAGCCATAGCAATGCAGGATCCAAGCTGCATCTACAACCTACACCACAGCTCAGAGCAATGCCAGATCCTTAACCCACTGAGCCGGGCCAGGAACTGGGCCAGCATATCATGGATACAAGTCGGGTTGGTTACCACTGAGCCACAATGGGAACTCCCAGGATTTGTGTTGATGAAAAAGGTGTTCTCAACTCAGTATTATTTTTGAACATTTTCTTCTAGTACGTTTGTAGTTGTTTTTCTTTCTTACAGTTAGATCCCTTTGGGGTTGATTGATTGATCAATTGATTGATTGATGAGTGGCTTTTTTTCTTCGTTTCTCTTCCTCTACCGCCTTCTTCTATCCCTCTCTTCCTTCCTCTTTCCCTCCCTCCCTCCCTTTCTCCTTCCTCTCCTTTAAGCAGGACCCATTTAATGGGTACCACTGAAGTCAAAAAGGAACAGATCATTTTTTATGCCTTCAAAGGAGCCTCCTGTGTCCCAAAGTCCCCGGCAGCAGTTAGGGCACACAGTGGGAAGAGGCTGGAGGAAGATGGATGAAATATCCAGACCTCGCCCAGCCTCGCTGGGGAAGGAAGGATTTTGAAATGTTCTGCTCAAGGTTCAGGCATTATTCACATCTTAGCTAAGACCCACATTTTTCCACAACTCTCTCTTCCTCTTCCTCCTCATATAAAAGTATCATGGCTGGGCCTTCGCTTGTGGTGCGGCGGGTTAAGGGTCTGGTGTTGTCACCACAGTGGCCTGGGTCACTGCTGTGGTTTGGGTTCCATCCCTGGTCTGGGAATGTCCGTAGGACACAGGTGTGGCCAAAAAATATACATCATGGCTGGAGTAAGGAAACATGAGGAAATACAGGTGTTTCCTACTACTTGAAAATAAAGTGTTCCTATGAAACCTTGCATAAACAAGATGATGTAGAACTGAGACTCTGTAGGTCTTTTGTAAAACTTTATTGGCAGAGGGTGGTCTTAGAGGAAGGAAAGGATGCCTGTACATAGAAACACTCAGAAATCCGATAGAGCTGGGGAGTTCTCTTCGTGGCTCAGTAGTTAGCGAATTCGACTAGGAACCATGAGGTTGCGGGTTCGATCCCTGGCCTTGCTCAGTGGGTTAAGGACCTGGCGTTGCTGTGAGCTGTGGTGTAGGTTGCAGATGCGGCTCGGATCCCGTGTTGCTGTGGCTGTGGCGAAGGCCGGCGGCTACAGCTCCTGTTAGACCCCTAGCCTGGGAACCTCCATGTGCCACGGGTGCGGCTCTAGATAAAGGCAAAAAAAAAGACAAGAAAAAAAAAAAGAAATCTGATAGAGCTGTTGATGTATATTAAATCAGCGAGGCAGTTCGTGTAAAATCTGAGTCATTCCTGTTTGTTATCTGCCAGAAGTGCTTTTTATCAAGGCAGAAAACACATGGAATTATTTAACCACAGGTGAACAGCGGATTGTGCTGTGTCATCAAGAAGCTGGTTGTTTCCTGCCTGAATAATGGGTCCAACACCACGCATTTAAAAACCAAGTACATTTGAGGGGACCTTGGACAGGCACTGGGGGAAGGCACAGGGAGAGGGACTTCCGGGCTGGGCTTCCAAGGACAGGTAACCATCCCCAAGGTGAGGCAGGTAGAGAAAGGCATTGCAAGGGGGAGGAGCGGCCTGAGCAAAGACTGGAGGCTGGGGGGGTAACCAGAGGCAAGGCAGCTGGGAGTCCCCCAGGGTGCTGGGCCAGGCCCTGCGGAGGCAGGGAATGCTGAGGAAGGCAGGGGTGGGAGCAGCCAGGAG
>PVHT021183646.1:9285326-9319774 GCA_004024745.2 Catagonus wagneri
GCACACGGAGCACTGCCCACCAGGGAGGCTCACCTGGTTGAAAACACACGTTATTCCGACCCTGGTTAGAATGATAAGGAAGACTTGACTGAGGACCGTCGTGACAGGTGCAGAGACCATCGCAGCAGACCATGGGCTCAAAGTCAAATGCGTCCGAGACGACTGGGGATTCGCAGCCAACGAGCAGGGGGTGCCGGGGCGGGTGGAAAGTTACGAGGAGGAGCCGTCAAGGGTAGGGGATTCCTGCTAAACTTTCCCAGGAGGGTTCTTGCTAAAAGGAGGTCAAGGACCTATGCTTCGAAGGTGGGAGAGGAGGCGTCTGACCAGACATCAAATGTGATCAGATCTCAAGAGTCCAGCTGGGACGTTCTCCCTAAAATGACTTAGAAGAGTTCTCGCTGAAGCCGGGCGATAGGGGCCATCAAGGACGCAGGTCTGAGATCAAGGCCGGGCTGAGAAGAGGGCTCAGAAGGGCCTGCCTGAAGTGTGGTCAAGGGGAGAGTCTTTTTCAACCGGAGCCTCAGTGTCTGGAGGTTTATTGAGGCTCAGTCACGAGCTGCCTGAACGGCTGACCTGCTGTCTCCAGCCCCTCCCAGAGCTCAGGCTACTGTCCTAGGGTTCAGCTCCTCCAGAAGTTACTCCGTGTGACCCAGAGGCCCCATCACCCATCGCCTTGGGGACTGCCCGGTGGCCAAGGGCCCAGGTGGACGAACACTCCTCTCAGCCAGAACATTCCAGGGGCTCAGGGGTCACTACCAGTAGCCAAGGGCGGCGAGCAGGTTAACCCCTCACCACCCACCAGGGTCCTCTGAATGAGGGATTTCTGATCCAATCCCACTGCTCTTTGTTCACCTGTGGAGTTTCCACCCTACACAGTCTTTTTGGTTTTGTTTTCTTTTTTTCCCAACATATCGTTGGAATTTCTTGTTTCAACTTAATATGAAAATTCTCCTGCCACTGAATTCGTTACTATAACAAATACTTGGAAATACATTTTATATATTATGCAATCTGATAATTTCTTTTTAAATTAAAAAAATTTTTTCTACCCACTCTTTGGAAGTGATAGTGTTGACCTATCTCTGAGGCATCCTTTATCAAATACCTATCTTGAGAGTAGAGTCAGATGGAGTTCCCGTTATGGCTCAGTGGGTCAAGAACCTGACATAGTGTTGGTGAGGATGTGGGTTTGGTTCCTGGACTCATTCAGTGGGTTGAGGATCCTGCTTTGCTGTGAACTGAGGTGTAGGTCGCAGACATGGCTGGGTCCAGCATTGCTGTGGCTGTGGTGTAGGCCTGCACCCCTACCCTAGGAACTTCCATATGCCGCAGGTATTACCCTTATAAAAAAGAAAAAAAAAGAGTATCCTAAGATGACTTTTGCTTATTTATTCCATGATTGAATGAGTCTGTGGAGCCTCTACAAGGTACAAAATGTGTTTAACATTGAAAGAAAAAATGTTTACATTTGTGATTTTTTTTTCAATTTGCTGTATAACAACATCTCTGTGATTGATGCAGAATAGATCTTGTCGAGGCTGTTTTACGAACCAGCAAACTGTCTTTCTAATCCCTTGACCTTCACTGTTCCAGGGGAGAGGCAGATGCACTGCGTGAGCGTCTGAAGGAGCTGGAAACAGACTTGGCCTTGGAGGACAAAGACTCACTCCAACAAGACCAGCTGGATAGAAAGAGGTTTTTGGAGGAGTTTCCTCGCGTGAAACTGGAGCTTGAGGCACAAATAGGAAAGCTCCGTGCGCTTGCAGACAAGGTTGACAAGGTACATAGGAACTGCACTATCTCCAACGTGGTGGCCACCTCCACTGGTGCTGTGTCTGGCATCCTGACCATCCTTGGCTTGGCTCTGGCACCTGTGACAGCAGGGGTCAGTCTGGCACTCTCGGCTACTGGGTTAGGGCTGGGAGCAGCGGCTGCCGTGACCAGTGTGTCCGCCAGCATCGTGGACCAAGTCAACAGTTCATTAACAGAAAGTGAAGCCAGTCACCTCATGTCAAAGGACTCCAACAAAGTGGAGGTGATTTCAGGGTCTCTGGATAAGAGCAAACCCCAAATTGTTTCCTTAACAAAGAATTTCATCCTAGTCCTACCACGCATTGGGAAGAATATCCAGGCCCTCAAGCTGGCCAAAGCCAACCCTCGCTTAGTAGCCAATGCCAAGCACTTCATGACCGCTGGGAAAGTCTCAGTTCGAAACAGAAGGCTGGTGCAGAATACTTTTAGAGGGACAGCTCTGGCAATGACCAAAAATGCCCGGATCATGGGTGCCGCCGCTGCAGGTGTCGGCCTTCTGATGGATGTGGGCCTCCTGGTGAAAGAGTCAATCCACTTGCAGGAGGGGGCAAAGACAGAGTCAGCCGAAAGGCTGAGACAGCAGGCCCAGGAGCTGGAGAGGAAGCTGCTGGAGCTCACCAGGATCTATGAGAGTCTGCAGTGAGGCCTGACTCCTCCAGCCGCAGACAGGGGCAGGGACGTGCCCGGGGCCAAGATGCAGAGGTACCTTGTTGGAGGGAAAGAGGCGCGGAGATAAAGTGATACAAGTGGGGAAGCTGAGCTGGTCTCTCTGACTCTTCTTTTGTCTGTTTTCTGGGCTATGCTGTTTTCCCAGATGAGAAATCTTGAAACCCTTGAAGATTCACAAGATGTCATTTTCTTCCCATAAATTCTTCCTCTTGGCTTGTGATGAGTCACACAACGTCAGGTACCATTGTTCAAAATGTATTTCAAAAAAGTATAGAATAAACGTCATCTTTTCTGTTTTCCCTCTCAAGATCCATTTCTATTGATGGGAGTTTGAAAAAAACCTTAATAGGCAACTAAAACCTTTTCATTTGCTCAAGAATCCCGTGATCAGGCAGCAGAGTTCATTGACTTGGCCCCTACCTCATCCTCTGTCTCTCTAAATACCCGTCGGCCTGTAGGTGCAGGTGCTGTGATGGATGGTCAGATGCGATCTCTCTCACACTTGTATTTCTTTAGCCCTCACGGGACCCCTCCGAGCATTTCATCAAAGTCCTCCATCATCCAAAGGGAACCACAGCCAGAAAACGAACGTAGAAATTTTTAGTTTTGGTGTTCATCAATTTTTTGTTGTTGTTGCTGTTGATTTACACTATTATTTTAGTTCCAGGTGTAAAACAGAATGATTCCGTTATATGTATTCTTTCCCAGATTCATTTTCCTCATAAGTTATTGCCAATACTGTGTATAGTTCCCTGCAGTATGCAGTAGGTCTTCGTTGTCGCCTATTTGATATATAGTAGTGTGTGTATGTTAATCCCAGCCTCCCAATTTATCCCCCCCTCTCTTCTCACTTTGGTAACCATAGGTTTGTTTTCTATGTGTGTGAGTCTTTTTCTGTTTTGTAAATTTAAGTTCATTTGTATCTTTCCTTTTTTTTAGATTCCACATTCAAGTGGTATCATATGATATTTGTCTTTCTCTGTCTGACTTACTTCACTTAGTATGATAATCTCTAGGTTTATCTGTGTTGCTGCAAATGGCTTTATTTCGTTCTTTTTTATGGCTAATATTCCTGTGTGTGTGTGTGTGTGTGTGTGTGTACCACATCTACTTTATTCATTCACCTATCGATACACATTTAGGTTTCTTATGTGTCTTGTAAATAGTGCTGCTATGAACACAGGGATGCACGTACCTTTTCAAATTATAGTTTTGTCCGGATATATGTCCAGGAGTGGGATTTCAGGATCATGCGGTGACTCTATTTTTAGTTTTCTAAGGAACCTCCATACTAGTCTCCACAGTGGCTTCCCACTTTACATTCCCACCAACGGTATAGGGGTGCTCCTTTCTCTCCACACCCTCTCTAGCGTTTTTTATTTGTAGACTTTTAGATGATGGCCATTCTGCCCAGAGTAATAACGCATAGTAGTTTTGACTTGCATTTCTCTAATAATTGGCGAAGTTAAGCATCTTTTCATGTGCCTGTTGGCCATCTGTATGTCTTCTTTGGAAAAATGTCAATTTATCTGTCCCTTTTTTTTGGGGGGGGGCCTTTTTAGGGCCACACCTATGGCATATGGATCTTCCCAGGCTAGGGGTCGAATTGGAGCTAGAGCTGCTGTCTTAACGCCACAGCCCCAGCAATGCCAGATCTGAGCTGCCTCTGCAACCTTTACTACAGCTCACGGCAATGCTGGATCCTTAACCCACTGAGTGAGCTAGGGGTCGAATCTGCATCCTCAAGGATACTAGTCAGATTTGTTTCCCCTGAGCCATGATGGGAACTCCGCGACCATTTTTTGATTGGGTTGTTTGGTGTTTTTGTTTTTGTTTTTTTTAATATTGAATTGTATGAGCTGTTTGCATATTTTGGAAATTAATTCCTTATTGGCCATCACATCATTTGCAAATATTTTTTCCTGTTCTGTAAGTTTTTTCATTTTATTTATGATTTCCTTTGCTGTGTGGAAACTTTTAAGTTTAATTAGGTGTCATTTATTTATTTCCATTAATCTAGGAGACAGATCTGAAAAGATATTGCTGCGATTTATGTCAAAGAGTGTTCTGCCTATGTTTCCATCTAGAAGTTTTATAGTATCCTGTCTTACATGAGGTTTCCAATCCATTTTGAGTTTATTTTTGTATACGGTGTTAGAGAATGTTTTAATTTCATTCTTTTACATGTAGCTGTCCAGTTTTCCCAGCACCACTTATTGAGGAGACTGTCTTTTCTCCATTGTATGTTTTTGCCTCTTTTGTTGTAGATTAATTGACCACAGCTGTGTAGATTTATTTCTGGGCTTTCTATCCTGTTCCATAGATCTAAATGTCTATTTTCTTTGTGCCAGTACATCTGTTTTGATGACTATAGCTTTTTTTTTTTTTTTTGTCTTTTTGTCCGTTTACAGCCGCACTTGGCAGCTTGTGGAGGTTCCCAGGCTAGGGGTCTAACAGGAGCTGTAGTCGCCGGCCTTCGCCACAGCCACAGCAACGCCGGATCCGAGCCGTGTCTGCAACCTACACCACAGCTCACGGCAACACTGGATCCTTAACCCACCGAGCGAGGCCAGGGATCGAACCTGCTACCTCATGGTTCCTAGTCAGATTCATTTCCGCTGAGTCACGATGCGAACTCCGATATGTATGTTCTTATCACTGTTCTGTTAATTGTTTTGGATTTATTTTTGTGGGTCTTCCCCCACCCCCTTTCCTCTTTTGTTCTCTTGTGATTTGCTGAATATCTTTAGTGTTGCGTTTGGATTTTTTTCTTTTTTGCATGTGTATCTATTATAGATTTTTGGTTTGCGGTTACCATGAGATTTTGGTATAGCAGTTTATATATACACACGCCTGTCTTAAGTTACTGATCTTTTCATTTCAAATGTATTTAAAATATCCTGCATTTGTGTTCTCCTCCTCCCATGGTTACTGGTTTTTATAGAATATTTGTGTGTGGATGATTTCCTGCTTTTACAGTAAGTTTGCCTTTACCAGTGAGCTTTTCTATTTCATAATTCTCTTGTTTCTAGTTGTGGCCTTCCCTTTTCTGCTTAAAGAAGTTCCTTTAGCATTTGTTGTACAGCTGGCTTGGTGGTGATGAATTCTTTTGACTTTTGCTTGTCTGCGAAGGTTTTGTTTTCTCTGTCAAATATGAACAAGAGCCTTTCTGGGTAGGGTATTCTTGGTTGTAGGTTTTCCTTCTGCCATCACTTTAAATCTGTTGTGCCACTCCCTTCTGGCCTGCATAGTTTCTACTGAAAAAGCAGCTGATAGACTGATGGGGATTCCCTTGGTTGCTATTTGTTGCTTTTAATATTTTCTCTGTCTTTAATTTTTGTCAGTTTCATTACTATGTGTCTCAGCATGTTCCTCCTCGGGTTAATCCTGTAGGGAGCTCTCTGAGCTTCCTGAACTTGGGCAAATGTTTCCTTTCCTGTATTAAAGAAGTTTTCAGGCGTTCCCGTCATGGCACAGTGGAAACGAATCCAACCAGGAATCTTGAGGTTGCAGGTTCAATTCCTGGCCTTGCTCAGTGGGTTAAGGATCTGGCATTACCGTGAGCTGTGGTGTAGGTTGCAGATGCAACTTGGATCTGCTGTGGCTGTGGCTGTGGCATAGGCTGGCAGCTGTAGCTCTGATTGGACCCCTAGCCTGGGAACCTCCAAATGCTGTGAGTGCCGCCCTAAAAAAAAAAAAGCAATAAAAAAAAAAAGTTTTCAGCGAGTACCAGGCCCTTTCTCTCTCTCTTTTCCTTCTGGAACCCCCGTAATGTGATGCTGGTGTGTTTGATGGTGTCCCAGAGGTCTCTTAAAACTACGCTCATTTCTTTTCATTCTTTATTCTGTTCCATAGCAATGATTTCCTAACACTCTGTCTTCCAGCTCACAGATTTGTTCATTTGCTTCATTTATTCTTTTTTTTTAACTCAAAGAATTTTTACATTTATAGTTGTACAGCAATCATCACAACCGAATTTTATAGCATTTCCATCCCAAATGCCCAGTGCAACCCCCCCCACCCCCAACCTGTCTCATTTGGAAACCAGAAGTTTTTCAAAGTCTGTGAGTCAGTATCTGTTCTGCAAAGTTCATCGTGTCCTTTTTTTATTTATTTTATTTTATTTATTTATTTATTTATTTAATTTATTTATTTATTTTCGTCTTTTTGCCTTTATGTAGAGCCACACCCACGGCATATGGAGGTTCCCAGGCTAGGGGTCTAACAGGAGCTGTAGCCGCCGGCCTTCGCCACAGCCACAGCAACGCGGGATCCGAGCCGCGTCTGCAACCTACACCACAGCTCACAGCAACGCTGGATCCTTAACCCACTGAGCAAGGCCAGGGATTGAACCCGCAACCTCATGGTTCTTAGTCGGATTCGTTAACCACTGAGCCACAAAGGGAACTCCCATTGTGTCCTTTTTTTAGATGCCACATGTTGGTGTCTCATTGTCTGACTGACTTCACTTAGCATGATAATTTCTAGGTCCATTCATGTTTCTGCAAATGCCATTATTTCATTTCCTTTTAGTTGCTGAGTAATATTCCATTGTGTGTGTGTACCACATCTTCTTTGTCCTCTCCTCTTACCATGGGCGTTTAGGTTGCTTCCATGTCCTGGCTATTGTATAGAGTGCTGAAGTGAACACTGGAGTACATGTGTCTTTTTGAGTCATGGTTTTCTCTGGGTAGATGCCCAGGAGTGGAATTGCTGGATCAAATGGTAATTTTATTTTTAGCTTTCTGAGGAATCTCCATAGTGTTTTCCACTGTGGTTGCGCCAATTTAATTTCCCACCAGCAGTGTAATAGAGTTCCTTTTTCTCCACACCCTCTCCAGCACTTATTGTTTGTATTTTTAATGATGGCCATTCTGGCTGGTGTAAGATGGTACCTCATAGTGGTTTTGATTTGCATTTCTCTAGAAGGAGTGATGTTGAACATCTTTTTATGTGTTTTTTGGCCATCTGTATGTCTTCTTTGGAGAATTGTCTGTTTAGATCCTCCACCCATTTATTGATGCGGTTGTTTCATTTTTTTGGTTTAAGTCACAGAAGGTGTTTATAAATTTTGGAGATTAATTCCTTGTCAGTCGCTTCATTTGCAAATATTTTCTCCCATTCTGTGGGTTGTCTTTCAGTTTTGTTTAGGGTTTCCTTTGCTGGGCAGAAACTTTTAAGTTTAATTAAGTCCCATTTGTTTATTTTTGTTTTTATTGTCATTACTCTAGGAGGTGGATCTGAGAAGATATTGCTGTCGTTTATGTCAGAGATTGTTGTTTGGCCTATGTTTTCCTCTAAGAGTTTTCTAGTATCTGGTCTTATATCTAGGTCTTTAATCCATTTTGAGTTTATTTTTGTGTATAGTGTTAGGAAGTGTTCTAATTTCATTCTTTTACATGTGGCTGTCCAGTTTTCCTAGCATCACTTATTGAAGGGGCTGTCTTTTCTCCATTGTATATTCTTGCCTACTTTGTCATAGATTAGTTGACTGTAGGTGCGTGGGTTTAATTCTGGGCTTTCTATCCTGTTCCACCAATCTGTATTTCTGTCTTTGTGCCAGTACCATAAGGTTTTGATGACTGTAGCTTTGTAGTATAGTCTGAAGTCAGGGAGCCTGATTCTTTCAGCTCTATTTTCCTTTCTCAGGATGTCTTTGGCTATTCTGGGTCTTTTGTGCTTCCAAACTTTAAAATATTTTGTTCTAGTTCTGTGAAAAATGTCTTTGGTAATTTGTTAGGGATTGCATTGAATATGGAGATTGCCTTGGGTAGTATAGTCATTTTGATAATATTGACTCTTCCAATCCAAGAGCATGGTATGTCTTTCCATCTATTTGTGTCATCTTTGATTTCTTTCATCAGCATCTTATAGTTTTCAGAGTACAGTTCTTTTTCTTTAGGCAGGTTTATTTCTAAGTATTTTATTCTTTTTGATGCAATGGTAAATGGGATTGTTTCCCTAATTTCTCTTTCTGATCTTTCATTGTTAGTATATAGAAATGAAGTCGATTTCTGTATTAATTTTGTATCCTGCGACTTTGCCGAATTATTGATGAGCTTTAACAGTTTTCTGGTGGAGTCTTTAGGATTCTCTAGGTATAGTATCATGTCATCTTCAAATAGAGATAGTTTTACTTCTTCCTTTCTGATTTGGATTCCTTTTATTTCTTTTACTTCTCTGATTGCCATGGCTAGGACTTCCAAAACTATGTTGAATAGCAGTGGTGAGAGTGGACATCCTTGTCTTGTTCCTGATCTCAGTGGGAATTCTTTCAGCTTTTCACCATTGAGAATGATGTTAGCTCTGGGTTTGTCATATATGGTCTTTATTATGTTGAGCTGGGTTCCCTCTATGCCCACTTTATGAAGGGTTTTTAATCAGAAATTGGTGGTGGATTTTGTCAAAGGCTTTTTCTGCACCTATTAAAAAGATCGTATGGTTTTCATTCTTCAGTTTGTTAACGTGGTGTATCACACTGACTGATTTGTGGATATTGAAGAATCCTTGCATCCCTGGGATAAATCCCACTTGATCATGACATACAATCTTTTTAATGTATTGTTGGATCCAGTTTGCTACTATTTTGTTGAGGACTTTTGCATCTATGTTCATCAGTGAAACTGGCCTTTTTCTGGTGGTATCTTTGTCTGGTTTTGGTATCAGGGTGATGGTGGTCTCATAGAGTGAGTTTGGGAGTGTTCCTCTGAAATTTTTGGGAATAATTTCCCAAAAATTATAGGATAGGTGTTAGCTCTTCTTCAAATGTTTGATAGAATTCGCCTGTGAAGCCATCTGGTCCTGGACTTTTGTTTGTTGGAAGGTTTTAAATCTCAGTTTCAATTTCAGTACTTGTGACTGGTCCATTCATCTTTTCTATTTCGTCTTGACTTAGTCTTGGAAGATTGTACTTTTCTAAGAATTTGTCCATTTCTTCTAGGTTTTCCATTTTATTAGCATATAGTCGCATGTAGTAGTCTCTTATGCTCCTTTGTATTTCTGTGATGTTGTAACTTCTTTTTCATTTCTAATTTTATTGTGTCCTCTCTCTTTTTTTTCTTGGTAAGTCTGGCTAAGGGTTTATCAATTTTGTTGATCTTTTCAAAGAACAAGCTTTTTAGCTTCAGTGACCTTTCCCATGGTTTTCTTTGTTTCTATTTCATTGATTTCTGCTCTGATCATTAGGATTTCTTTCCTTCTGCTAACTTTAGGTCTTGTCTGTTCTTCTCTCTCTAGCTGCTTTAGATATAAAGTCAGGTTGTTTATTTGAACTCTTTCTTGTTCCCTGAGGTAGGCTTGTATTGCTATAAACTTCCCTCTCAGAACTGCTTCTGCTGCATCCCATAGGCTTTGGAGTGTTGTATCTTTGTCATTTACTTCTAGGTATTTTTTAATTTCCTCTTTGATTTCTTCAGTGGCCCATTGGTTGTTTAGTAGCATGTTGTTTAGTCTCCATGTGCTTGTGTTTTCTGCAGTTTTTTTTTTTTTCTTGTTGTTGATTTCCAGTCATATAGTTGTGGTCTGAAAAGATGCTTGATATGATTTCAATTTTTCTTAAAGTTACTGAGGCTTGATTTGTGGCCCAGAATGTGATCATCTTAGAGAATATTCGGGTGCACTTGAGAAGAAGGTATATTCTGCTTTCGGATGGAATGCCCTATAAATATCTATTAAATCTGTCTGATCTAATGCTTCATTTAGGACCTGTGTTTCCTTATTGATTTTCTGTCTGGACGATGTGTCCATTGCTTTAAGTGGGGTGTTAAATTCCCCCACTATTATTGTGTTATTGTCAATTTCTCTTTAAGGTTGTTGCCTTGTATATTGTAGTGATCCTATGTTGTGTGCATATATATTTAAAATTTTTATATCTTCTTCTTGGATTGATCCTTTGATCACTACATAATGTCCTTCCTTGTCTCAAAATATTCTTTAAGGTCTATTTTGTCTAATATGAGCATTGCTACTCCAGCTTCCTTTTGATTCCCATTTGCACGGAATATTTTTTTCCATCTCTCACTTTCAATATGTACGTGTCCCTAGAAGTGAAGTGGGTCTCTTGAAGACAGCATGTATATGGATCTTGTTTTTGTATCCATTCAGCCAGTCTGTGTCTTTTGGTTAAGGCATTTAGTCCATTTACATTTAAGGTAATTATTGATATGTATGTTCTTATTACCATTTTATTAACTGCTTTGGATTTGTTTTTGTTGCTCTTTTTCCTTCCCTTATTCTTTTGTTCTCTCCTCTTGTGGTTTGATGACTATCTTTAGTGTTGTATTTGAGTTGATTTTTCTTATTTGTTTGTGTATCAATTGTAGATTTTTGGTTTGCAGTTGCCCTGAAGTTTTGATATAGGAGTCTATATATATACAAGATTTTTTTAAGTTGTTGGTCTCTTAACTGCAAGTGCACCTCTAATGTTCTTCATTTGTACCCTCCTCTTCTCATGATTTCTGATTTTGGTAGCATAATTGTGCATGGATGATTTCCTACCTTTACTGTATATATGCCTTTACTGGTGAGCCTTGTCATTTGTGGTATTTTTGTTTCTAGTTGTGGCCTTTTCTTTTCTGCCTAGAGAAGTTCCTTTAGTGTTTGTTGTAAAGCTGATTTAGTGTTGCTGAATTCTCTTAGTTTTTGCTTATCTATAAAGCTTTTGATTTCTCCTTCAAATCTGAATGAGAGCCTTGCTGCGTAAAATAATCTTTGTTGGAGGTTTTTTCCTTTCATCACATTAAGTACATTGTGCGGCTCCATCCTGTTCTGCAGTTTCTACTGAAAAATCTGCCGATAACCTTATCAGGGTTCCCTTGTGTGTTGTTTCTTTTCCCTAGCTGCTTTCAGTATTTTCTCTTTGTCTTTAATTTTGGTCAGTTTGATTAAAATGTGACTCAGGGTATTTCTCCTTGGGTTTATTTTATATGGTACTCATTGTGCTTCCTGGATTTGAGTGGTTCCCTTCCCATGTTAGGGAAGTTTTTGGCTATTATCTCTTCGAATATTTTTTCCTGTCCCTTTCTCTCTCTTTTCCTTCTGGCATCCCTGTAATATGGATGTTGGTGTGTTTAAGGTTGTCCCAGAGTTCTCTGAGACTCTCTTCATTTCTTTTCAATCTTTTTTTGTTCCACATCAGTGATTTCCACATCTGTCCTCCACCTTGCTTATTTGTTCTTCTGCCTCCTGTATCCTGCTGTTGGTTGCTTCTAATGAATTTTTATTTCAGTTATTGTATTTTGCATATCTGCTTGCTTAAGTTTTAAATCTTGTATTTCTTTGCTCAGTGTTTCCTGTAAATTACCAGTCTTTGCCTCCAGTTTATTTCCAATGTCTTGCATCATCTTCAGCATCATCATTCTAAAGTCTTTTTTTCTGGAGGCTGATAATCTCCAGATCACTTAACTGTTTTTCTGGGTTTTTTTTACTTTCTCACTTATCTGAGTTATCATTCTCTGCCTTTTCATTTTTATAGGTTTTTGGTGTGGTGTCCTTTTTGCAGACAATGGAGTTGTAGCCTCTCTTACTGCTGATGTCTGTCCCCTTTGTGGCTGAAGTTGTGGCTTGCTGTAGGCTTCTTGATGGGAGGGACTGGTGCCTGCCCACTGGTGGGTGGAGCTGATTCCCATGCCTCTGGTGGGTAGGGCTTTGTCTCAGGGTGAGGTTAGAGTTGGCTGTGTGCCTGGGTCAGGGAGGGGGGGCTTTAGGCAGCCTGTTTACTGATGGATGGGGGCTGTGAAACCACCTGGATTATTGTTTGCCCTGGGGCTTCTCAGCACTGATAAGTGGGGCAAGATTCTCCCAAGAGGGCCACCTCCAGAGAAACACATGCTAATGAATATTGCTGAGAGCTTTGCTTCCAATGTTATTCCCCCACAACAAGCCACAGTCACCCCTGTTTTCCCAGCAGATCCTCCAAGAACTACAGTCAGGTCTGACCCATATTCCTATGGAGCCTCTGCTTTGCCCTGGGACAAAGAATTAGGAAATATTAAAAAGCAACCAAAGGGAGTTAAATAATACAATAACAGAAGGAATCAACAGCAGAATAAGTGAAGCAGGAGACAGGATTAAGATGGTGGAATAGAAGGACTGGAGCTCACATGGGACCCAGTGCCCATGAAAGTCTGTGTGCACCTTTCAAGAATGGCGTCTCCATTTCCCCCAGTCCTGTGGAGCTCCTGCACACAAGACCACTGGCCTTCAATGCCAGATGCCCCGGGGGCTCTTTCTCACAATGCCAGATCTACAGGTATGAGGACTTGACGTGGGGCTCCTCCTGTAGGTGAGTCTCTGTGATACAGTTACTTTTCCATCTGTGGGCTTCCCACCCGGGAGGTATGGGGTTGCTTATATCGCATAATCGCCCCTCCTACCTCTTGATGTGGCCTCCTCTTTGTCTTCTGGAGTAGGATATCTTTTTGAAAGTTTCCAGTCCATTTGGATGGAAGTTGTTCAGCATTTGATTCTAATTTTGTTGTTTTATGAGAGAATGTGAGCTCCAGTCCTTCTATTCCACCATCTTAATCCTGTCTCCTGCTTCACTTATTCTGCTGTTGATTCCTTCTGTTATTGTATTATTTAAGTCCCTTTGGTTGCTTTTTAATATTTCCTAATTCTTTGTTAAATACTTCTTGTAATTTCTCACTCTGTGCATCCACTCTCCTCCCAAATTCTCAGATCATCTTTATGATCATTACTCTGAACTTTCTCAGGTAGATTGCCTGTCTCCACTTCACTTAGTTGTTCTTCTGGGATTTTAACTTGTTCCTTTGCTGTCTTATTTTGTTTAAATTTCTGTTTGTAATTTTATGCATGTGGTGAGTTAGTCTTGACCTTGGAGAAATGGCCCTCTGTAGGAGATATCCTATGTATACTAGCAGTACATGCTCATCACCCAAGGGCCAGGGACTAGCTGGTTCCAAGGGTAGGTTCTGACCTGTTTGTGGTCTCCTTTCTGCAAGCTGCCAGATTGTAGTTTTCTTGCTTCTGGTGTCTTCTCCTTGGTGGGTGACACTGACCAAGAGTCTTGTGCACATTTCCTATTGAGAGGGGCACTGGTGTGTGGAGCAGGGTCTTGACACTCTGGTGGGTAAGGCTCTGTCAAGAGGCATGTGTTGAGGTGTTTATGGGCTTAGGAACTTTTTTTTTCTTTTTGGGATCAGGAACTCTTTAGGCAGCATGTCTGCTAATAGATGGGACCATGTTCCCACCCTGTTGGTTATTTGACCTGAGACTTCCCAACACTGGAGCCTATAGGCTTTTGGGTGGGGCCAGGTCTCAGTGCCAAGGACCCAAGATGTTTGCCTCCAGCCAGAGTTCATGTGGATGAACACTTCCTGCTACGTGTGCCAACTTTTATGACCCCTGAAAGAGCAAGAGCCACTCTCCACCTCTGCAAGAGACCCTCCAAGACCAGCAGGTAGGTAGGTCTGGCCCAGGCTCCTGTGGAGTCACTGCTTTTACCGGGGTCCCAGCACATGCAAGACCTTGTGTACGCCCTCCAAGAAAGGAGCCTCTGTTTCCCTCAGACTTGTGGAGCTCCTGCAATCAAGCCCCACTGGCCTTCAAAGCCAAATAGTCTGGGGGCTCCTCCTTCCAATGCCAGACTCCTACAGTGGGGAAGGCTGACATGGGACTCAGAGTTCTCATTCCTATGGGAGAACTTCGGGGGCCCCACCTTCAGACATGCTGCCTGAGCCACATCTTCCCTTCCCTCTTCCTCCCTTCCCTCCCACCTGCAACTGCAGGGACATCTGTCCTCACTGCCCTGCACTTCCAGCGCCTCATTCCTGCTCACGGGGCGCCTGGGATGACCCTCTGTAGGGCAGGCTTTGTATCCTCTGATGACTAAGGAAGCTCATGGAAGTTGGTGCCTGAGTCTGGCATCTATCTCAGGGCCAGCTCGGGGTCCAGGACACAGCAGGTATTCAGGAAGTGAAAGGAACCGGGACTAATGAGATGCTCTTAGCATCCTTGAATCTGGCCAGCCTGCCTTTCTGCATGGCTGCCAGCCCCTACTGCAGCCTGTGCCCCAGCCAAGCTGCACTCCTGGAAGCTTCCAGATGATGCACAAAGTAGGTGCCTGCTGCAGAAACAAAGCACAGTCCCTTCCAGGTGGCCCAGGTACTGTCCCCTTTAGGCCACCCGCTCTGGCAGAGAGACACCCCCGAGACACGCGGCTCAGAGCACAAGATCCTCTTTATTGTGACGCTCAGTGGAAAGCATCTGTAAACCAGCTCATGGTAGTGGTGACAGCTGCAACCATGCTAAGGCACTTTCATTATATAAAAAAGGGCGGGGGTGGGAGTTCTGTTCACTCCTTTGTGACAGCAACTGGGACCTGAATTCAGAGCTTTTTAGGCATATGTAGCTTTTATATATATCATCATGACTTCTTGAGGGTTTGTTTCCTTTAAAAAAAATGCCTTCTTTGCCACAAGTAAGTCTAAATGCAGCACATACAAAACAGTTAGGGACACAGGGAAATTCAGCCATCAGTGTAGACCAGTGTAGGACAAGCTAGTCTCTTCTGGATGTGGTCCCAGGAAAGGCAGTGATAAAAAGCCCTGGAATTTCACCACTTATTACAGGAAGAGGGAGGAAAAATTTTTTTTTTCTCCTTTTAAAGATCTCTGTGCAGGTAGCGGAGTTCTGACTAGACTGAGTTAACGGTGCAGATCAACTACCCTCGGGCCCCAGTCCTGGAGTAGGTTGGAGATCGCGTGGCAGGGCCTCAGTGGCCCTTCCTACTGTCCTGGCTGTCAGACTTGGGACAAGTCCCTTAACCATTAAATACATTTGGTCCCCAAGAGTGTTGGGAGAGGCCACTGCTGGCCTTTCCGGCTTGGCCCCTAGGCCCTGTCTGCTCGGCCCAACAGCCCTGCTGCAGCAGGGGCGGGCCAGCCTCGGCAAAGGAGGGGAGGGGGTCATCATTGCACTTGAGACATTTTAGAATCAGGAAGGGGACAGTGGCGCTGCCCAGCGGGGATGGGGAGGAAGGCCCCTCCCCCCCCCGCCCCCAGCATCCTGTGCCCTGCACAGAGGTGGACTCCCCGGGCTGCCTGTGCCGGGCCGCCCAGAGCCCACGGGAGTGGGGGGCTGGGGGGGGGCAGAGGGTGAGGTCACCGCGTGTGATTGCCGACAGCAAAGAAGGGAGAGGGGAGAGCTGGAGGCGGAGGCGGGGGAAGGTGACAATTCTTCTGGGGCGTCGGGCTATCAAAACTCCTTAGTCTGAAGAAAAATAGATTTGTAGAAAACTCTCTTGCCCACCACCGGCGGCCTGCCCTCCTCGCCTCGTCTTGTGCTTTCCGGCAAGGGAGGGCCGGAGATCCTGCTGGTTGCTCTGTTCCCGGGCCGGGGGCCCAGGACCCTGACTCTTTGGTATCAGACTTGGTGGGAGGGGAGCGGGAGGGGCTGCAGCGCAGGAAGCCAGACGCCCTCAGGAGGCGTGGGGGGCACGGGCGGGGAGGTGCGGCCTGAGGTCCCCTGGCCCGGGTGGGGGGAGAGAGGGGGGTCACGGTCACAGCAGTCCCAAGAGGGAGGAGGGGGCGCTGCGGGGGCTGGGGTGGGCGGCGGCGGTGGCGGCCGTCTCGGCCAGCAGGAGAAGAGGACGCTGTTACTCGGCAGCTTTGGCCTCAGCCCCGTCGGCTTTGCCGTCCACCTCCTCGTCCGAGCAGTCGCCGGCACCTTTCCGGGCCATCCGGCGGGGCACGACGAACGGCAGGTCCCCACGCCTGGGGGCAGAGGCAGCGAGCGGTCAGCAGGGCCGGCCATCGGCCGTGGTACAGCTCACACCCTTGAAAATGACCTTTAGAGAAACACTAGCTCCTGAGAGCCCACAGGAGAAGCCCCACAGTCCCCTGGGGCCACGGCCTCCCGGGGGGGTGGGGAGGCCCTCAGAGCAGGTGACCGGCGTGTCCTGCTTTCACTCAAAACACCAGCAGAAAACCATCAGGAAGCGGGGACTTATTAAAAGTCACACGTGCCGCTTCTGCAAAATGCCACCCTCTTGTCACACTTTGTGCCCAACAGGTGACACCAAGAGACACACAATGACCGTGCATAGCATATGAGGACAGGCATCTCTTTCCGGTCCAGGGGAAGAAAATTAATATCACATACTGACTAGAATGTCTGCTCCTGTTGCTTCTCTGCTTTAAAAGGACCGCTGGGAAAAGGAAGTAAGCGGTGAGGGGAGTTTCCTGGTGGCACAGTGGGTTAAGGACCTGGCATTGTCACTACTATAGCTTGGGTCATTGCTGTAGTGTGAGTTTGATCCCTGGCCCAAAAATTTCCGCAGGCTGCAGTGCAGCCGAAAAAAAAAAGAAAAAGAAAGAAGAGGTAAACAGTGATAATTTCAGCCAGAATGACCCTCTGCCTCAACCAGTTGATGCTGTCTGGGCGTGACTCTGCTTTAAGAAATGCAAAGCAGCCCTTTCTATTTGTTCACTGTTGGAAGAGGCCAGGGACCAGTTTAGGGCTACAACGGGAACAGACAAAATAAATCACCCTGAGAGTTTACCGTGGCTACAGCCCGAAGGCAAGAAGAACCATAAAGGAGTCTGACCGGTGCTCTCAGCATCACTGAGCGCCTTGTTCCCAACACGTGATTGAGAAAGGGGGCTGAGTTTATAGGAGCCTCGTTCTCTAAATTTGGCTTTTTGGGACAAACTAACTTTTTGAAGGAGAAAGAGGGGCACAAAGGGGCCAGCAGGGCTCACGCTCACCTGAGCTTGTTCTTGAGGGAGCTGACCTCGCGGTTCATGGCATCGGCGGTCTCCGTGGCATCTTCCAGCTCGCGCTGCAGCTTCCGGCGGGAGGCGTTGGCCCGCTGGGCCTCCTCCTCGGCCTCCTCCAGCTGCCGCTTGAGCTGCTTCAGGCGCGTGGACGCCTTGTCCGCCTGCGGAGACGCGTGGCCGGGGACCCGGGTCAGGACTCCACACGCCTGCGGCCCTCCGCCGCCTCCCCCACTTTGGGGCAGGGGCCCTGCCACGCCACCAACTCACCTGGTCCTTGTACTGCTCCGCGTTCCTCCGCTCGTCATCCACCTGCAGCAACACGTCCTTCAGCTTCTTCTCGGCCCGACGCACCTGCTTGCAGGCTGCCTGGCGCTCCCTGCGAGGCCCGGACACAGCAGCTCAGGGGGTGCCCTCTTTTGAATGCTCTGGTCGACAAACCACAAGCCAGACAACCCACTCCCAGGGCCTCACTGGAACGTCCCCCATAAAGAGCGTCAGGCTGAGAAGGTCCGTCCTTACTGAACAGCCGTGACGCATTCTCTGACAGGAGGTACTGGGCTTAGCCCCATTTCACAGACGAGGAAACTAAGGCTCAGGGAGGGAAGTGACACATCTCAGGGAGCACATATGTAGCTGGAAGGGGAAACTGACGCCCATTGCCCCCAAAAGTCTAGTCTTGCTGAGCCCACAGATGGGCTGCTCCAGTGAGTGGGAACCCCACTTCCCTCCAATCCAGCCCACGGAGACAGTCACCAGGCCTCCTAGCTTCAGAGGCAGGCCGTGGGCTCCTATTCAAACTCGCAAGCCCCAGCAAAAGGCCCCAGGGAAAGGGATGAGCCCCATCAGGATGCAGGGAAAACAGCCTTGAGAACTCAGGGACAGGACAGAGAGAGAGCAGCCTATGATGGTGCCAGGCCACAGCGAGGGGCACCCACTTGGTCTCGTTGTCCAGCTGCTCCTCCAGCTGCGCGATCTTGGCCTCGAGGGCAGTGATGGAGGCCTTGTACTTGGACTTGACGGTGCCTTCCATCTCCTGCAGCTTGACCTTGAGCTCCTTGTTCTGGCGCTCCAGCTGCTGCCGTGCGTTCTCGTTCTTCTGGGCATGGCTGCGCTCCAGGTTCAGGTCGGTGTTGATCTGGTCGATCTGCGAGAAGAAGGGCCGGTGATCTTGAGGAGGGGCCCCGGGCTGGGGCAGACGTGGGGCACTTGGACCCTGCAGGGCCCCTGATCACCGGGAAGGGTCCAGAAACACCCGAGAGAGAGCAACCAAGGAGACGCAGGTGCCAGGACATTCTCCCCGAGTACCAGGAGGCCTCCGCCAGGATCAATGCCCTACCGCTCCGCCGAGGAGGGCCTGGCGCAGAGGGAGGCCCTGGCCGCTCACCTGCAGGTTCGCCTTCTTCAGCCTGTCGTTCACCAGCTCTGTGTTGCCCTGCTCCTCCTCCAGCTCCTCCTCCAGCTGCGCGATGCGGGCCTCCAGGCGCCGCTTCTCCTCCAACGCCAGCGCGCTGGGGCGGGCGGGGAGAGGTGAGATGGGCCAAACTGCAGGAGGAGCCCCCTGCGCCCGCCTCCTCGCCCCGCAGAACATGCCGCGCTTGCCCCGCTCACCCTTTGCCGCTGCTGTTGGCAATCTCGTCCGCCAGCTCGTCCCGCTCCTGCTGGGCCTGGCGCTTGGCACGCTCGGCGGCGGCCAGCTCCTGCCATGGGAACCCAGACCGTGACCTGCTGCGGCCCCGACAGCCCACCTCCTCTGTCCCCGCTACTCTGAGCCCCTACGCCCTCGCCTCAAAGCCCTTCCCAGTCCTGCCTCCTCGACGAAGCCCATTCTCACGAGCCCCTCTGAGGTCAAAGCTTAGGCACCATATGCTTACATAACCCCCAATATCTCAGTGCTAAAAACTAAGCCAGGTGCTCGGGCTGTTGCAAAAAATAATCCTGGCCTAACAGGATGCTAGCTTGTCTGCGTTCTTGGTAAACGGGAAGCCAGTGGGGACAGGACAGAGATGTGAGCTAAGGCCAGAGAGCCAGGGCCCTGAAAGCCGGCTGGGGAGAAGGGTTTTACCCTGACGTTGAGGCGGCCCTGCCAGAGACCCACACGAGCAGGAGGGCACCGCCAGTGACGTCAGCCCGATGCCTGGCCCAGCTGGGGGCCGAACTCGGCAGCCAGTAACCTCACCGCCTAGAGCCTGGGGAAGGCTCTCACAGTCTGCCTCGTGTGGGGGCCAAGGCCGCCAGGGGGGACACTCGGTGGGATAAGCCTCTGGGAGGGACCTTTCCTCGCCAGGCGCCAGCCATGTCACGGCAGGCAGTGGTGATTACCACTAAGCCTCCTTTCATGCGAGGGGGCCTGTCCCAAGTGGTGACAGTTTAATTCACACACAGGTTTTAATCACACCGGGGAGCCTTGCTACTTAATGAAGCCCTGCAGGGCACTGGTTCACAAAGCAAGAACCATCCCCACCCATTGCTGGGGCCTGGCCCGGCGGCCCAGGCAGCAAGGTGAAGGCCTGAGCTGCCACCTGCTGGCCAGAGGGCGGTAGCCCAGAGCGTCCTGCTCCCGCCCGGCCCCTGCTCACCTCCTGCAGCTGCATCATCTCGGCCTCCATGCTCTTCAGCTTCTTCTCGTTCTCCTTGGCCTGCGCCAGGATCTCCTCGCGGGAGGCACGCGTGTCCTCCAGCTCCCGCATGTAGTCCTTCATCTGGGCCTGGGGGCGGGACGAGAGGCTTAGCACCACCCCCACAGGGACACCCTGCCAATGGGGACTGGTGGCTGGTTCTCAGGCTGCCGCCACATTTGACCAACTTAACTATAAAAGGCAAAATAGTAGAGACAAAATGCCTCTTTAGCCTATACCGTTTTTATGCTCTTCTGACCATTAGGATTTACGAAGCACACTCAGGGGCAGTGTTAGTCCAGCTGCGTTTTTGCTTTTTGTTTTGCTTTTTAAGGCCGCACCTGCGCCATATGAAAGTTCCCAGGCTAGGGGACGAATCGGAGCTGCAGCTGCCGGCCTACACCACAGCCACAGCAACAGGGGATCTGTGCCACATCTGTGACCTACACCACAGCTCATGGCAACACAGGATCCTTAACCCACTGAGCAAGGCCAGGGATCGGAACCCGCATCCTCATGGATACTAGTCGGGTCTGTAACCCGCTGAACCACAACGGGAAAATGCAGCTAGGGAGTTTGTTTACTTTCTACCACTTCCTGTTAACTCGGATCCTGTGCTCCGCTGCCATCCTCACTGCACTCGCTGGCCCAGGTCAATGGCCACCTGCTAGGTTGGCCCCATCCCACGGCACGGTCCCATGTCCAACAAAGAAAGGCTGGGTTCTTTTTAACTTTAAAGATCTTGGGATTCTTTTTAACTTTAGAGATCTTGAGAAAAAGCTTCTATTTTTCCCTTTTGCAGATAAAATCCCAAGTTGGGATTCCCAGGGGAAAGGGTGCGGCCAGGTGGTACCAGGTAGGACTGCCACCAGCACCGAGAGCATCTATGCCCTGCGACCTCACCACCACCAGACGTTCAAGTCTGCTCTGGTTGTTGCTGGTTTGCAGGGTGGCATCTCAGAGCTGCTTTTCAAAAACGTATTACTGGTTAATTATTGATGAGGCCAAGTGTACATTCTGGGCTCCGGGCTGCTCCTCTCAATTATCAGCTCAGAACCTTCCATCGTTGTCCATTAAGGCTGGACCGGGTCAAAACCTGGGTCACGTCTGCTTTATTCCAGCATTCTGCCACTAGATGACTAAGCAACTATAACGTCACTGCATTTCTAGGTTTACAGCTGTTTGTTTCTTTGTCTAATGTGCTCAAAGTCAACAATCTTTTTGCAAGTTTGCTTCTATTTTGTCTCCACTCAGCCGCTGGGCCTCTGAATCTCCATATGTGACGGAGCTCAGGGCTCCATTTGGGGAGGAGAAGGTCATACTTCCCAGGATGCCCAGCTGGTGGGACACTGGCCGCCCCACTAGTGTCCCAGGGCCGCTGAGGTTCAGGCCACACTGAGCTCACCTGCAGCTTCCGCAGCTGCTTGATGGCCTCGTCCCTGTTCTTGTTGGCCGAGTCGATGTGGGCCTCCAGGTCCTTCAGGTCCATCTCCAGCTTCTTCCGAGCGGCCACGGCCATCGAGCGCTGCTTCCTCTCATCCTCCAGCTCGGCCTCCATCTCCCGCACCTGGGGGGACACAGACGGCTCAGGAGGCCGGACGTACCCATGGACCCTGCCTCAGCTCAGGGCCTAGACGGACTTGGCCCCATCCAGTGGGGTGCACAGGGCCTCCAGGGGCAGCGAGGGTTGCTGACTCTAAAACCCAGTAGAGGTGGGCCCTGAGGGCTGGAGGGCACGGTCCCAGTGCAGGAAGAAGGAGAACGGAGCCCCCGGAACCCAGCGGGGCCAGTCCCTGCCGCCTGCCCCGGCCCAGGGCAGCGGGAGGGCCAGCCGCACCTGTCTGACCAGCTGCTTCTTCTTCTCCTCGCTCTGCTCGTCGCGGCCCTGCAGGTCCCGCTCGAACTGGGCCTTCATGGCCTGCAGGTTCACCTCCAGCCGCAGCTTGGCGTCCTCGGTGGCCTGCAGCTCGTCCTCCAGCTCCTCAAGCTGGGTCTTCATCTCCTCCACCTGCTGCTCCAGGGCCCGCTTGGACTTCTCCAGCTCGTGGACCTGCCGCCGGGGTCCGGGTCAGAAGCAGAGGGACGCGAGGCCCCGAGGTCCCCAGCCTTGGGGTCCCCTCGGCCCCTACGCCCTCCCGCCTGGAGCTCCGCGCCCCCCACGCCCCCGCAGCGGGCTCGGGACTCACGCTCTTGCCCACGTCGTCCTTGGAGCTCATGAGGTCCTCCATCTCCGTGCGGAACTGCTTGTTGAGCCGCTCCAGCTCCGCCTTCTGCTCCATGGCCTCCTCCAGCGCCCGAGCCACAGACAGCGCCTTGGTCTCCTTCTCCCGGGCCTCGGCCTCCGCCCGGTCGCGCTCCTCCGCGTACTTGGCGGAGATGGTCTTCTCCTCGGCCAGGAGCTGGGAGAGAGGCGGGCACCGTGAGCTCCAGCCACGGGCTCTTGCAAAGAGCGCAGAGGCTGCTGGTCTCATGCAGGCAAAGCATCTGGCCCTCAACTCCCTGGGAAAGGAGGGTGCCAGGGGCTGGGGCCGGGGGAGGGGGACCCAGGAGAGCAGGCGGCTTCTGAGGGTCACATGTGCTATGCAGTGTGTCCTCGTAACTGCACGAGGGTGGAGATGGCCTCTGCCACCACGCTTCGGAGCATGTATAGCTCTTTTCTTTTTTTTTGTCTTTTGTGATTTTATGGCCACACCCGCGGCATATGGAAGTTCCCAGGCTAGGGGTCGAATCGGAGCTGTAGCCGCTGGCCTACACTGCAGCCACAGGAACACAGGATCCGAGCCGCATCTGCAACCTGCACCACAGCTCACGGCAACGCCGGATCCTTAACCCACTGAGCAAGGCCAGGGATCGAACCCGCAACCTCATGGTTCCTAGTCGGATTCGTTAACCGCTGCGCCATGACAGGAACTCCCAGAGCGTGTGTAACTCTTATCACTCAGTACCCACGTGCTCTGCGACCCTCAGAGCCCCTCCCATGAGAAGCTCTAGGAAGAATTTCACCCTCTGGACCTGGAAAGGCCGTGGTTCTCCTGCACGACTGGCTAAGGTTTACCACTCACGTTCACAGCCAGAATGTGAGTCTGGCTGCAGGGAGGCCCGAACCCCACACGTGGCGATCCTCCGAGGCTGGAAGACTCCCTGGCGCCTCCCCCCGTGCCGGCCCACCTTGGCCACATCATCTCCTCTCCCTCCCTCTGCCCCAGAACCTGATTCCACGGACCCACCTAAACGGGCCAGATGGGACACGCTTTAGACTTTGCGCACGTGACTTCAGATTCCGGGGTGCTGCTACGTTAGCGTGAAAACAGCCAGAGCGACAGCGTGGCCGCTGAGCTCAACACCCTTGGACCTTGGCAGGCGGTGGGCCCCCTCTGCCAGCTCGCCCACCTGCTCTGTTCCATTTTTCTTTCCCACCCCACTGTCTGCACCTCTGGAAGCTGCCTCAGATCTGCTGGAGCGAGCCAGAGGTGTGAATAAAAATTTTAAATACGATTAAAAGCAGCTCATTGCAGGAAATCTGAAAACAGGTGCACCCAAGCCTGCTGTGTGACGCTGCCCTCCCCCGAGCACTTTCTTCCCGGGCCCCTTGGCAGACGGGCTGACGGCAGATGGGAGGACACGCGGAGGAGGCGCCGCTGCACCCACCTGGTCGAACTTCTTCTGCTTCTTCTCCAGGTTGGAGACGCTCTGCCGCTGGTGGTCCAGGTCCACGAGCAGGTCGTCCAGCTCCTGCTGCAGTCGCGTCTTGGTCTTCTCCAGCTTGTCGTAGGCAGCCACCTTCTCCTCGTAGCGCTGGCCCAGGCCCTCCAGGTCCTTCTGGAGCTTCCTCTTGGCCTCCTCAGCCATCTCCAGGCACCCCACGCCGTCCTCCATCTTTTTCTTCATGTCGGTCACCTGAGCGGGGCCAAGGGGTAAGGAGGTGCCCAGCACAGGCGCCACCCCAGCTGGAGAGACGGTGCTTCCAAATCCCTCTTCCCCCAGGGCAAGGGCTTGGAGATTGTGCAGAGGGCAGGCGTCGGCGCACAGAGCCCAGGGGAGGTGGACACGGTGGGTCGGCTCTGGAAGGCCTCTCGTCGTGACCTGTGCCGAGACCGAGGCCCAGAGCAGGGCGCCTCCTCCACTCTCCCTGCCTGCTTCCAGGCAGCAGCCTGGCGCCCCACGGAAGCTCATCTGCTAGAGGCCTGCCAGCGCCCCTCCTGCAGCCACCTCCTGGCACCCGGACGCACAGCTGCCACCGCGTGCACACGCTCCCTACCCCCCGCCCAGGTGTGGAGGGGACTCTGCGCCCCACCTGAGCTGGCATAGATCTTCCGGCCCATTTAAGTCTCAAGACAAGATCCAGAATCTATTGGTCTGTTTTTGGCCACAGACCCCTTGAGAGTCTAGACACTGCTACGGCCTCCTTCTCACAATGATGTTTTAACAGGCGTAATGCATTACAAGTAAACCGCTATAGAAAGGTGCAGGCGTCGGGTATCTCTTAAGGCTGTGGTTCGGTAACCCTCGCGCTTCTTACTAGCACCGCGAGCAGCAGGCTCCCAAGCAGCGAGGCACACGACGACCTTCGCAAAGCCCAGCCACAGCTCGGACAGGATGACCAGCGGTCTCTACCGACCAGGCCGCAGTCACCGCTACGGCCGCGGCCTGCTGCCTATGTTCATAAGCTGAACACCAACTAGAAACTGCAGAAGTGAAGACACTGGTCTCCTCCAGTCAAGTTCATGGATTCCCTGAATTCTCCCTGGGGACCCCACACATGCACCCTGGTCTGGGGAGGGGTTTCCAGCTCGGGGAGGCCTGGGAGGACCCGGCGGCAGGGCTGTGCCTCTGGGGTGCAGGTGGGTACCATGCTGGAAGCCCCCGGGCCCGTAGGGCGGCCTGGGGCGTCTCATGGGGAAGCCGGCTCCGAACCTGGGCATGGAGTGTGGCGATCTGCTTCTCGAGGTTCCGCTTGGCCTCCTCCTCCTCCTCCAGCTGCTCCTTGAAGGAGTTCTTCTCGTCCTCCACCTGCTTCAGCTTCGTGCTTAGGCTCAGCTTCTGCCGGTTCTCCTCCTGCAGCAGCTCCTACTCCGAAGACACGCAGTGTCAGGGCCCCGAGGTCCCTGACACCCTCAACAGGAAGGAGGAGCTGGTCCCAGGGTTCAGGGGACAGACGGCAAAGACCTGGCGGGGAGGCGGGAGGACCCAGAGAGCCCGCGGACGCGGGGGAGACGCCCCGTGCCGGGAGAGCGGAGGCCTGTCAGCTACGGCCGCGGGCACGGGGCCGCCCTCACCTGCGTGTCCTGCAGCTGTGACTCCAGAGCGGAGAAGTCCTTGGAGAGCTTGCTGGACTTGCTGTCCGACTGGGTGAGGAGACCTGTCACATTGTCCAGCTCCACCTGGGTGCGGACAGGAGACAAAGGCCCTTGAGCTCGGCCACAACTGCTCGGGCCCCGCCTCGGCTCTCAGTCCAGGCTGGACCTGAGCCAGTTTTCGGGCGGGAGAGAGGGAGAGGGAGGGAGAGAGAAAGAGAGAGAGCGCCCTGGGGACACGGGCCAGGACCCAGGCGGTCCGGGGGAGGCCTCACCTGCAGCTTGGAGACCCTGTCGGCCAGCTCCGTGCGCACGCGCTCTCCCTCGGTGAACTTCACCTGCAGCTCCTGCAGCTGGGCCTCCACCTTCTTCCGCTTGTGCTCGGAGTCCCCCTTGCCCTGCAGCAGCACCTTCACCTCGTTGGCCAGCTCCCCGCGCTCATTCTCCAGGGTCTGCTTGGCCTTCTCCAGGTTGGCTTTCACCTGGGTGGGTCGGGGGGAGCAAAGATGTGAAAGGGAGCCCCTGTGCCCCGACGGGAGGCTGGTTTCTCTAATAGCATCAGGAGAGCCGGCGGATCCAGACCCAGAATTTGCAGCCTCTGTAGCAGAAATGACACGGGCCAAGTTCAGAGGGTGGTAAGCTGGCCAGAGTCCTGGACTCGGAATGCTGGGCCTGATCCGTTTTCATCCCTCCGCTGCCTGGCTAGGGACACCCAGCGCGTGGCCTGGCCTCTGAGGGCCTGGGCTTCCCCAGCTCCCCAACAATCCCTGCCCAGCCTCCGCGCTGGGTACAGGGAGCGTCCCATTGCAAGACGCTGTCGTGGCTGATGTTAAGATCTTAGCAATATTATTACAGGATGAGGGAAATTATCACGGCTCACAGCTAAGACTTCCAGGAAAGACTCTTAAAAATTTTGATGTTCGAAGTAATAATGCAATATTCTTCTCAAAAATGTAAAAGTGGCATTTACAGACTAAATGGGACAATCCCACTCTCGTGTCCACCGAGCCAGTCACAGCGTCACGGGCAAGTTCAAGGATAAACTGGACCCAGGATGAATGCAAAAGGACAAGGCAAGGCTTCAAAGCTGCCCAGAACCAGGTGGGGGTTGAAGGCAGACAGGTGGACAGGGCATGTTTCTGAAAATATCGTGTAGGTTGGCACATGGAAGAGCTTTGTCTTTTCCAGCTGCCACCAAGAGTGGCCGTGAGCTGGAGACCACAGGACTGGTCTCGTTCAGCTTGGCTGAGAAACCAGCTGGGGTCAACAGCCCCAGGGTTCTCCTAAGAAGACTCCAGGTGACCACCTGTTAGGGGTGTTCTAGAAGACCTGGGCTTCAGAAAACCCAGTTTCAGAGTCACTCCAATTCCATGTAACTTTCTGGTCTGGCAGGTTGGTGAATAGGATGAGAATGATAATAATAATAATAAATGACACTCGAACAGCTTACTAAATACTGATAACATAAGTGCCAACTCCAACCACATGATGGTCTGACACGGACCCATCAGCAGCCTCTTTACAGATGGGGAAACTGAGGCACATGGCTGCTCACGGCTGGAGCCTGGACTCCACGAGCCACCCCCACCCCCCGCGGGGGCCGAGCCTCCCGGAGCCAGTCCCCGGGCCCCGCACCCGCTTTGTCTGCTCCAGCTGCTCCGCCAGCTCCTCCACGGCCTGCGAGTGCTTCTGTCTCATCTCCTGGATCTGGGCCTCGTGGGTCCTGGCCTCCTCCTCCAGCGTCTTCTTCAGGATGTTCACCTCCTGTTCCCGTTTGGACCTGGACAGAGCAACGCCCTCAGGAGGGAGACCAGGGACCCTGGAGGCTGCCGCCCTGGGGCTCTTCCCTGGCAGCAGAGGCCGGGCAAGGGGCGCTGGCCACCCCAGGCAGCTTTCTGGCCAGCTGGCCTCCCTCCTCGGCCAGCCACCCTGCAGACACACTGTGGGGGTTTCTGAAGCCTCCCAGCCTAAAGCCCACCCTTGCCTCACCCCAACCCCAAGCCAGGCTCTTCAATGCATCTACTCCGCTCCACTTAGGGAGAAGGTGCTGAGGCACCCTCAGCTCTCACGCTCTCTGCTCCGGGACAGTAAGGCCACTGTGCACAGAGGCCTGGGTCCGCCCCTTCGAGGTCACGGCCTCCCTGTCCCAGCATCACTTCCCTCGTCCTCAGTGACCAGGCCAGTCAGCCCCAAAGCACACCTGAGCTCCTGCTGGGCAGCTGTGGAATCCAGGGTGTCCTCCAACTCTGTTTTCAGGGCCTCCAGCTCTTCCCCGAGGTCCCGTTTCTGCTTCTCAGCTTTATTCCTAGCAGCACGCTCAGACTCCAGGTCTTCCTGGAGCTCAGAAATCTGAGATTCCAGCTCCCGGATCTTCTTCAGGGCCATGTTCTTCTGGGCGGCTTCTTCTTCCACTCTGCCAAAGAGACCAAGAACATCAGAGTGAGGTCACTGTCACCTGCTGAGAGCAGAGTTCCCAGAAAAGGCTTCAGAGAGGTGCGGCCAAACCCACATCTGGCAGGCACAATCATGGCCTTTGGGAGCTTAGCAAAAATGTCTGAGGCATCCAGAAGACTTAAGGGCAACTCCACTTTGAGAATTCAAAAACCTCACAGAAGAATCACTTCATTTTCCAAGTGAATATCCAGTGCATAAACATTAAAAAAAAAAAAGTGAAATGTAAATAAAAAAAAAAAGAAATAAATGTTACAGTCCATGATTATATAGCAACTACATAAAAATACAAATGTGCTCTGGACTTTGGGTAATAAAGATGTCTCAATGCAGGTTCGTCAATTGCAACACATGTATCATCCTTACAGGGAAGGTTGCAGTGTGGAAGCTGTTCACTGGGGGACCTGAGAATTCTCTGCACCTTCTGCTCGATTTTTTGTGAATCCAAAAATGCTCTAAAAAATAAAGTCTATTTTTAAAAAGCATGCCTGTAGCCAAGAAATTTTTAAAAAGGAAAAGAAAAAAAAAGGAAAGCATTGTTTTGATTAGGTGACAAGGGTTATGGAGGACTTTTTTGGGATTACAAACAAAATGACAAAGAAGCATTAGACTGTGCTTTTAGTGTGTAGGAAACGTACTGCCATAAATGAGCTTCCAAGACAATAATGGAACATGTGCCTGCAGCTTGCTGAGAGCGCCAGCGCTGGCCACCTGGCCGTGGGCTGATGCCGGCCCTCACCTGGCCAGGGCAGCCTGGAGCTCCTCCTCCTTCTTGGCCAGCTGCATCTTGAGCTCAGCAATCTGAGCCTGCAGCTCTGCGATCTGGTCACTGAGGTCCGTGGAGTCTCCCTCCAGCTTCCGGCGGGTCTTCTCCAGTTCCTGACGCTGCTTCTCCTCTCTCCGCAGGCGCTCTGAGAAGGAAGAACAGGAAGATGCTAACAGGGCCCTCGTGACTGCAGGCTTTTCTGCCTTCGCCTTCAACTCCTTTTTCTTTGGCTGCACCCAAGGCATATCAAAGTTCCATGGATCAAACCCACGCCATAGCAGAGACCTGAGCCGTTGCAGTTTCAATGCCAGATCTTTAACCCATTGCACCACAAGGGAACTCAATTCTAATACAAAATACTGAATATTTGTTATAAAACATACGTGAGGTTTAAATGATCATGACAGACAGAAACCCATACCCAACTCCTGGACAAAGGAAAAGAATGTCACCATATGCTGTCAACTCCTTGTCTCTCCAGCCCCACCCACTGATCTTTCCCGCCTGGGAACTACTTCCCCAAAGCTGGTGTTTACAGCTCCCTCGTTTCCCTTTGAGGCTGTACCATGTCTGCCTCCCTAAAAATTATAATGTTTTAGTTTGGCATGAATCTGAACTTACATAAGGGATCTGTCCTGTATAAATTCTATGGAGTCCGTACAGGGGGAGCCCGAGTCCAAAGGGCTTTACTTGGCTGCTACGACGTCACCAGGTGATCTCCTTACCTTTCTGCGCATCATCTGAACAGTAAGGGTGTAAGGCAGGCTACTGCCTTAGGCTGCTGTGAGCCCCAGATGGGGTAGTATCTGAAAGCACTTGGAACCACGCCTGCCCAGAGTGTGCTCAGCGGGGCTGGCAGCCCATTCCTTGTCTTCCCTTTGTCACTCAGTATGATCTGGAGAGCTGGCCACCTGAGTAGCGCTGTAAGTCGCATCCTTCTGCCTAGTACCCACACGTGACAACACCACAACTTACCTGTCCGCCCCCCAGTCTGACAGGCAGCTGTGTCTGTCTTGCACCCTCCTGAGCAACGATGCTGTCAGCGCTCTGGCCTATGAACCCACAGCTCACGTGGACAAGAGTGGTGGGTTGCAGGCAAAGCTTCCGCCTCACGGGGTACTTCCAGACTGTTCTCTGAAGCTGTCTCCCAGTGTATGCTCCCACCAGTGGCGTGCATGTGTTCTGACTGTTCTATATCTTTGGCAACACTCGTGAGTGTCAATCTCACTTTCATGGCTGCCCACCCGGTAGGCGTGCTGCTCTGAGACCTCTTGGCTGATGGGGTCTTTCAGGCTGTTCCCGGGTGAAGAGGTCTTTGTGTCAGGAGTTCTCCTTCCCCGGACGGCCTGACCCACTCCATCCCGGGAGGGGCTGAGAAACCAGGCTGGGAAAATTCCCCCAGTGACCAGCCAGGATGGCTTCGGCCCTACATCCAAGGGACCCTGACAGCTGCTCTGGGCACTGGGCTGCCCTGTCTCCACAGAGGGAGCAGTGGTTTCCGGCTCCTCTCTCCCTGTGTTGTCCACGGGCAAGGAGTCTCCAGACAGCACAGACCTGAACTCGAGCCATTCCCCTGCACACCACAAACCCCAGGGCACAGGGAGGTGAAGGTACGATTTGTCTCCCTGCCCCAAGTCAAGCAACGGCCTCTTGTGACACCTGGTCAGCATCTTACATTACACACGGCGTGTCTATGCATGTGATTAAGTTTAGCCCTCACGCTCACCCCATCTCTAGGCCCCCTTAGATAAGACAGACTAAAGCTCATGAAGACTAAATAACAGGTGCAAGATGACACAGCCAGTAGGGATCAAACCTAGAACACCCTAGGAGACCTCAGAAGCTTGTGAAACACGAGGTGCCGACAACAGAGAAACACCAATTCTTCACGCAGGGACCGTCCTCACAGGGAGCGGGCGCTGTCCCCCACATCAGTGCCCGGATGCTGCAGACTCCAGCCTCGCTGCAGAGAGTGCGCGGGAGACCTGTCCGGGGCTCCACCTCCCGGCACGGGCCTCGGCCGCCCAGCGCCGACCTTCCAGCACCCCTTACCCTCCAGGTCGGTGATCATCGCCTCATGCTTGTTCTTGAGCTTGGCGAGGCTCTTCGACTTCTCCTCCTCTTCCATGAGGTTGGTGGTGAACTCAGCTATCCGGTCTTCCAGCAGCTTCTTCTCCTGCAGGGGGAGGGTGGGTCAGAGCTCAGTGAGTTGAGAGAAGAACACAACAGCTCTCCTCACAGCACCCAGATGTTTAGGACTGAAAGGAGCGGCAGGGCCTTAAACAACTGACCAAGTTCACTAGCTCCCCTGAAACAGCTGGAGATGCTTCTCTGGGACCCACAGACAGGGTGGCCAAGCCCTCCTTGCTGCCTGCATTATCCTTCCTGCTTGGGTAAGAAGACTTGCAGGTGGTGGCGAGTGTTGGAAGGAGTTCAGGGCGGGCAGGACGGCACCACCTTCTCTGTGCCTGGTCCCTGCCCCAGGACCCTGGCTGCTCTTCTCGCGTCCGGCTTTGTGTGGTCAGCCCTGAGTCCTGATCTCAGGAAGGCCCCCAGCATCGACCGTACGGCCAGCGTAACAGCCAGATGCCATCACTCAGCACGGGTGCCCCCCGCCCCCGTCCCGCCACGTCACAGGTCCCGGGCAGGCGTCCTGCAGTGTCAGCCTGCCCACCCCACCCCCTGGAGATGGAGCACATCCTGACCCCGGCCCTCCTCCCACTCCAGCGCGACCCCCCACTGCCGTCCCAGCCCGCAGCCTCACCTTGGCCAGCTTGCAGTTCTGGTCCTCCATGATGATCTGGTCCTCCTCCAGCTTCTTCAGCTTGGCCTCGGTGGTCACCTTCTCCAGCTGCAGCTTCTGCCGGGCGCTCTCCTCCTCCTCCAGCTGCTCCTCCAGTTCCTGTCACAAAGCCGGGACGACCGTGAGCGGCTCAGACCCCACGAGCCTGAGGCGCCACTGGGACGGGGTACAGCCCCCACGAATGGGGTCATGTATTTAAAACTGGGGTACGGGGACAAGACTCGGGTCCAGTCTTGGGGTCACGTGTTCAGAGGGGCTTCCCCCAGCGACCTCCACCTTCTGCTCCACAGAGCAGCCACAGAGAGGATGGAGAAGGGGAATTAAATGGGCCTCGATGCTCAGGGGGACGGCGCTCACGGGCACAGAAATAACCGCCCCAAAGAGCACCCCACCCCAGGGCTGCCGCGCGGGACAAGGGTGCGGCGCCACCCCCACCCCCCACCCCGGGAGCCCCCAGGGTCGGCCCCGCCCCTCCCGCAGTACCTGAATGTTTTGCTGCATTTTCTTCTTCTCGGCCTGCAGGTGCTGGCAGCGCTCCTCCTCCTCCTCCACCCTGGCCTCCAGGTCATGGCAGATCTCCTCCAGCTCCTGCTTCTTGGCCGTCAGGCGGGCCCGGAGCTCCTCGGCCTCGGCACACAGCTCTGTTTCCGCCTGCAGCTGCTCCTGCAGCTGCAACTTCTCAGCCATGAGCTGCAAGAACACGTGGGAAACGTAAGCGCCGACCACCTCCTTGGCCGCTTGTCCTTCCAGGAGTGCTGGTCCCTGGTGCAGGCTCCTGGGAGGAGCGGCCCTGCTGACCAAAGCGGCTTCCGTCTCGGGATGCGTAAGCCCCTAGGCACGTCTAACCACCACGTCCCTCACCCCTCACCACTACTCCAAGAGCTGGACACCAAGATCCCTAGGAAAGAGGCTCAGAGAGGTTAAGTACTGGAGCTGCGCCTTGAACCCAACACTCATGGATGGTCCATCCTGTGGGGCAGCCCCCGACATCTTATAACCCCAAATGGGGTGTGCCAAGAGATCAACCCGTTTTTTCTACCTTGAGACATCGCCTTCAACACCAAGCTTGCTTCGCCTACTGCTGGCCAGCAGGTGGCAGCACTACCTGGGCAGAGCCTGCAGACACCCACCTGTGACTGGAGGGTCTCCATCTCCGTGAGCCTGTTCTCGGCAGCCAGCTGCTTCTCCCGCACCTTCACCAGCTCCTCCTCCTTGGCCATCATCTCCTCCTCCTGCCGGCTCACCTGCAGCAGTGGCTTCACCTAGGAGAGGAGACAGAGGAGGAGACACGCTCAGGGGAAGACGCCTGTCCCAGCTGAGAGCCAGGGGAGCTTCCCCTCACCCGTGGCAGCACAAGCTCCAGAAAGAGAGGGGCAGGGAGGATGCTGGGCAGAGGAGGTACAAACGGGGAATCACTGCGGTGCCCCGCACCGTGGGCCTCTGACCTGCTCACTACATTCTGCGGGAAGGATGCCTATGTGTGCATGCAGACGGTCAGGACAGCAGGTTTAAATTAGTGGAAGTTGGGAAAGAGATAGTGGAAAGTCCACTATTGGAAAAGCAGCCAGATCAGTCATGAAACATCTCTAGGGAACAGCATGCTGACTTGTTAAAAATGATGCTAAGAAAGAATTTTAAATGGAAAGCAACACAAGACTGTTTATACAAGCCAAGTTCTTACTCAGCTACGTAAGAACGTGCACGGTTTACGTAGTGGAGATTTACAGGGAGTTCAAAAAAGGCCGGAAAAAACACTGACACATCTGTGCAGAACCGATGTTGGCTCAAGGCTGAAGGGATTACAGGTGAATTTTTATTTTATTTACCCTTTCAGTCTTTTTGCCAACACCACGAATTATCTATTAAGAAAAAGGCAGTCTGACGATCTTTAATAATAAAGGGATTTTTGTAAAGATTGGGAGGACCCGTTCAGCCGTGTGCAGATTATGCTCGACCTTCCTGCGGGTTCCAGGTGAGCAGCACCTGCCCCACAGGGGTCTGTGGTGGGTGAGTGGGGCCTTGGTGTCCCGGAGGCTGCACCTGGAGCTGTCCCGGCCCCATCTAAGAGCAGCCTTGGCTGCCCACACAGGACAGAGGCCCCGGCCCACTCCCGGGCTCAGGTGCCGGCCCGAAGACGCAAAGGCAGAGGGCCGGTCCCGGGCCTGAGCCCCACCGGAGGCCAAGACAGGGCCCACTCACCCCCGTGTCACATGGAGGCCCCTCCAGACCCACCTTGGTGAAGAGCCGCCACCACTGCCAGTTGCGCAGCTTGAGGTAGGCCGCGCAGTTCCTCTGCAGGACCTTCATGGCCGTCAGCTGCTGCTGCCGCTTGGCGAAGGCCCTGTGCGGTGAGTGTCACGGTCAGCACCTCCAGCGGGGACAGCAGACCTCCCACCCACAGTCCCGACCTCGCTCCCAGAGGCTTCGCTGAAGTGCCGGGAACAACTCAATAAAACAGACGGGTGGGGAAGAAGGCTGGCCTGGGGTCCCCTGTGAGTGACCGCACAGAAGGCGACCGGGTTCCAGATCACTACAGAGCCAAGACAAGTGTGACTGCTGGTCATTAAGTTGACCTACTGACTGCAGCCTCTCGCCCTGTGCCTCCCACAACCTTGGAGCATTTCTTTGGCAAGAGAAGATGAACAGCTGACCTCCCACCAAGGTCCACCCTCCAAACACCACACCCTCACGCTCCGCCCTCGGGGCTCAGAGCTCGGGCCAGAACGGAAGCCCCTGAGCACAGACACCGAGGGGCTTGGGGACAAACTTGCAGCTGCCGCGCCCGCTGTGCTGCAACAGGTGAACCTGGGACCCCACGGAAGCTGCTCTGACTCACAGATGGCCTCCCCTGGAGCACAGGGTACGGGTACTTTGGGGACAGTGGCTCTGGTGTCATCCCTAACAGGTCACACAGTGAGGACCAGCGGGGGGCTGGGGGGGCAGGAGCACAGTCGCCCCTTCTACCCGCTCACTTTAAACCTCAGGAAGTGGGGGGGGAGGCAAAGCCACGGGGGCCTCCCGGGGTGACACCTCACTGGCACCAAGGTGCCCAGGCCACCACTTCCCAAGTGTCCTCGGCAGCAGGAGAGCTGGCGGAGCCTCGGGCAGGGCGGGCATCCGGGACTCACTTTCTGGCCAGGTAGCCCCTGCAGCAGGCCTGGAAGCCGATGATGACGTCCGTGATCTTCAGGTCCCGCTCCTCCTCCAGGTGGGCCAGCACGCCCGCCCGGAAGAACACCTTGCTCTGGCCGATGCGGTACAGGTTGCTGTCGAGCTCCAGGGCTTTGATCTAGACGAGAG
>PVHT021183646.1:9331565-9447291 GCA_004024745.2 Catagonus wagneri
ACCCAGCCAATGTCTCCTGTGTCCACACAGGAAGGAGGCCAGCTCGGATCGCTGTGGGGCCGCGGGAAGAGGATCCCAGCCCAAGGAGAAGCAGCCCAGAGGCTGTGGGGGGGGGGCGGGAGGGGCCAAGAGGGAGGAGCTCACATCGAAGATCTCGAAGCCGGCGATGTCCAGGATGCCGATGAACGAGGCGCCCTGCCTCTTGGTCTTGTCCAGAGCCTTGTTGATGCGCAGGACCAGCCAGCGGAACATGCGCTCGTAGGTGGCCTTGGCCAAGGCCTCGATGGCAAAGTCAGCCTGGGGGGGACACCCAGGAGGGCACGGATCAGATACACGGCGCCTTTAACCCCCATTCCCTTCCTCCAAAAATGTCACCTGCGGGGCCCAGCCCCAGATAAATAGCCGTCAAGATGGAAAAAACCTCCGCAAACAAACTTGTTCACTGCATTGTTATTGATTAGGAAGTTGCAGCAGCCTAAGATGTCCAACCATATGGGCATAGTGAACTTAGAGCCCTTTTTAAAATAAGTGGGCACGAAGTGAAGTTTCTATAGAAGAAACAACAAACTACTGAGAGCCGCTGCATATAACTCAGCTGCGGGTGCAGGCAGACTGGGTTAGCTGCAAGCCAGGACTGGCCAAGAGTCTGTGGCTCCTGAAGCCGCCTGAATGATAGGCATCTGGGCTCCCTACACTATTCTGCTTTATTTTGCAGAATATTATTCGAGAACTTCCATAATAAAGCCACAGGGCCAACTCTAAGTTTAAAAAAGAACGAAAGAAAGGAAGAAAAGAGCTGCCCCGTAGTGGCATGGGGCAGGACCGAAGCAATGTTTTCCCTTCTCTAGACGCCTCTGTATTTTCTGAATCTTAAGTGTGTGTGTCATGTTTTTATAAAGACAAACTGAAGCCTCTTTATTTAATCAGGGAAATGAACAGTGGGCCATAATCGTGCCCGGTGTCCTTTTGAAAACAACGTTCCTGGCTTCGGAGGGAGGGCTTTGCTCACATCAGCCCCTGGTGTGAGGCTCAGCAGACGGCAAAGGACTGATTGATCCGACGCGAACTTCATAATTTGGGGAGCTGGGAGCAGCAGTTTAAGAGAGCCCAGTGCCAGGGCCAGGAGAGAAACCAGAAACCGCCAACAGAAGCCCTGCTGGGAAGGGCTCAGGTCCTGGGCAGCGGGCACATGTGTGTGGCACAGACCCCTGCTGGTCTCTCCCCCTGGGCGGCAGGACAGCAGGTGGGGGACAGACTGCTGCTTGGCCTGGGTTCCAAGGACGGCAGCTGCCATTGCCGTGGCACCAGGAAGGGCCATGCCACAGGAACACCGTGTGCTTGCTTTGCTGTCCCCTCATTCTTGCTGACCAACCAGCCTCAACATCAACTGTAGGAGACAGCCTCAAGGCAGCCTAGAGGCCCCCCGCCCCCCGAGGATGGCCCTCTCTAGGGGGCCTTGGCCGTGTTCCTGGACCCTGGGCTCATGCCAGCTTCCTCGTGCTCTCAGTGGGGGTGACAGCCCCTCGCTCACCGAGGGGCCATGGGGACTGAATGAGGGGACAGTGCCGAGCACAGTGATGGCCCAGCCCAGGCCCCCACCCGGCCGCAGCAGTGGTCCCCACCGAGGAGGCAGCCCGACCCCCGGCCGGAGGGCTTACCTGCTCCTTGGTCTGCGCCTTCTGCACGTAATCCCGTCCCACCTTGATGCGCGGGGTGAGGATTCCTCTGGTGAAATCGGTCACGTTGATGCCCAAGAGGTGGGACACTTTTTGGGCCGCTGATATTTTTCAAAGAGCATGGAGGGGAGGAATGAAAGGTTTTAATTAAACCCAAGAGCATGAGTCTCAGCTCAACCCCGGAAAGTTGGTGGTAACTGAGTGAGCGTTACCGAGACAAGCGAACGGGTCTGTCCTTCGCAGGACACAGAACAGGCGGCTCGCCCCTCAGCCAGTCCAGCTGTGCGGCTGGGGGGCCGGAGTCCTAACTCGGGGGGCCTCGCCTCGCTACCTCTGCACACCTCGGCCAGAAAGGGGGTCCTGCCCACAGGCAGCACTGACGGGGCAGCCCTACCCCAGAGGCAGGGGACAGAACAGGACAATTCACACGCCCATGCATGATATTTTTCCAAAGCCCCTAAGAAGGGCACATTAGACTAATAAACGGGGTCATCAGCAGGGACCAAAGCGAAGAGCAGTGGCCAAGGAGATGGGGCGACAACAGTGTTTCATGCCCTAGCGAGCTCCTGAGCAAGGCGAGTGACAGCAGAAACAACCGTTTCACTTAACTAGGACAACGCGTCTGGCCTCAGAACAGATGGGGGAAACGCCGGCCCCTGTGGTTATGCGTTTTCCAACTCACGCTGATGCTTACTCCGTGAGGAAGCAGCAGGGTCGTGCTCGTGTGTTTATGAAAAATACAGAGTGTCAGGCAGCCATGACCACACACACAACCAGGGGGGAAAAAGAGAGGAGTGTCTGGACTTCCTCCCGAGACGCCTCCTGAGCCGGTCCGAGCACAGGCACCTGGCCCCCGTCCCTCCGGTGAGGGCCCGGGCTTACCTGTGTTGTCGGGCATGGACGCCTGGTCGGTGTTACGCTCCTTCTTGAAGACGATGTTGCCCAGCTGGAGGACCCCCGAGATGACCCGCAGCAAGCCTGCGGGGGCAAAAGCAAAGGCAGCTCAGACCCAGGCTCGGAGTGGAGTAAGCCCTTGAGCGGGGCCCTCAGGCAGGATGAGCCGAGCCGGGCACCGGGGCACCGGGCCTTGGTCTCAACCACGTCTCCAGAGCCTCCTGTCAGCCTCGGTGTGGGCAGCCCTCAGATTCGAGCCCTGTTAACCCTGCCAACATTTCCAAATCTGGACCAAGGCTGTGCCTCTACCCAGGGGCCCGCTATCTGCCTTTATAAATAAAGTTCTATTGGAACACAGCCGTGCCCGTCCACGTACATGGTATCTATGGGGGAGTGACGGTGGCTCGGACCCTATTGCTGGAGAATCTTCATAAAATAAAGCCTCAAGGCCCTCCACACCCCCTAGAGAAAAGACACCGGCAAGCTCCTGCTACCTACTCTGGGCTTCACCAGCGCAGAGACCCAGCCCGGCTCGGACAAAGCAGGACTATTCCACTTTCGGCAAACGGCAGGGACACCAGTGGTGGCCCCAGACCCTGGGCAGTCAGGAACCTGACCCTGGTTTCCCCCGTGTCCCCAGGCAATACGGCCGGGAACAAAGAACCCTGAACCTTAAATCTGAGGGACCACCCCACATGCTCAGGACCCACCTCCCGTCTGAGGAAGCGCCCACCTGGCCCCGAGGGTGTGACGCCCAGCCTCCCTCCCTCGCCCACGGCAGGGCGGGCCCGTACCCATCTGCTCCTCCTCGGGGATGCCCATGATCCGCATGGCCTCCATGGTCTCCTGGAACATGTCCTTGTCCTGCTGCCCGGGGATGGTGACGTGCCCGTTGGACAGGAAGCGGTATTTGTTGTACGGCTCCAGCAGGAGGTCAGCTGTCGGGGGCAGAGGGCGAAGTTTCGCGACGGTCAGGAGGTGAGGGAACCAGAGGCTCCAATCAACACGGTGACCTCACAGGTGTGGGAGACTGGAAAGGGGCCCCGAAGCCCAGAAACTTTCCGGGAAGTGTGGAGAAGCCACGCACCCTTCCTGGAGTAAGTGTGGGGATGGGCTCACACGTAGCGCCCGAGAACACGGGCGTCCCGGGGTCCACGGCCGCACGGCGACCCGCCCTGGCTCCCCCCCGCCCCCCCCCGCCGGTGTGCTTGGAAACAGAGACCAAGGCCTCGGCCGGCCCAGGAACAGAAGTCACGCCCGCTCCTGCCAGACCCAAGGCGGAGATTTCATGTCCCCACTGCAGTGTGTGGCCCGACAGCGGGGGGAGCCCCCGGGCCAGGCCGCGAGCCCGCAACTCACTCTTGAGATGCTCCCCGGCCCCAGACAGCAGGTAGTAGAAGATGTGGAAGGTCCGCTCCTCCTTGGCTTGGCGGATGGCGCGGGATTTCTCCAGGAGATCTTTGCCAGCGTTAAGGACTCGTGCACGCCGGAGGGAAGGCAGTCCTCCGCTGCCCGACCCGCGCAACCTCACAGGCAGAAAACGGAGAAACGAAACCAAGGCAAACTACCTGGGCGCCATCCTTCAGGAGGTGAGGTCTCTGCACACGGCTGCCCTCAGGCTTGTGAGCCTTGTCAGTTTTAAAGGCCCCCCTCTTTCAACGGAGAACGGAGCTCAGAACGCCTCTCCAGCACAGGCTAACGCGGGGAGAGATAAAGGAGTGTCCAGCCAAACCCCACCACCCTGGGGGCTGCTGCATGACCTTCACGACTCCCGGCCCATTCGAAGCTGGACTTTCTCCCGCCCGTGAAGAAACACCTGAGCCTTGAGCTGAGTTCTCAAAGACCTTATCCTGCACCTCTTCTGGGTACCAGAGATGAGGGGTCCTAACGGGCCAGTGAAGGGGAAACTGCTGGAACCAGGCCACCACCTCTTCTCCCTCAAGGTCACTCCCCCAGACCCCGAACACTTATTACAACGAATGGCAAGGATACAGGTCTCAATGTTGGCTCCGACAATGTAGCCATTGACATCAAAGTTGATGCGGATGAATTTGCCCTGAGGAAAGATAGACGAGAGATCAGCAGAGGCAGAAAACTAAGAGACTGTGCCTGTGTCCTCAGCCAGGGCCCCGCACGCCAACCACAAGGGTACTTGGGATTCAGGAGGGCCACGCCACCCACCCTGGAGCCCTGACCAGCTCCAGTGTCGCCCGAGTCCCACCACAGACAACAGGGAAGCAGTTACCTGGAAGCGGCCTGGCCCTGGGTTCTAACTGGCTGCTGGTTACAGCAGGACAGTCAGGGGACCGGGAGGGACTCCCCACTGCCTGACTGGCTTTGCCACCAGAGTCGACCCAACGTACTGCACAGACAGACAAGTCTGACCCTTCCCCGAGGCTGGGACGCGAGCGCTGGCACTCACAAAGCGCGAGGAGTTGTCGTTCTTCACGGTCTTGGCGTTCCCGAAGGCCTCCAGGATGGGGTTGGCCTGTAGCAGCTGCCGCTCCAGCTCGCCCTGGAAAGGAACCCGAGTGCGGTCAGGGCCGGGCAGCGGTGGGGGCGGCCAGACTGCTCCGACAGATGGACGCTGTGTCCACGTGCCCAGCGTGCCAGGGCCGGGGGCTTCCGGTTGGGCTCCGGCCACGCCAGCCTCGGCCTGGCCCCCGAGCGTCTCCAGAGTGACCTTCTCGCCAAGTGTCTGGAAATCTGATGGTCTGAACCCGCTTCCCTGGACTGACCGCCCAGCAGCCCTAGAAGGGAAAGTGGCAGCTCACCCAGCCCTGGGGACCTGGCACCACGGCCCAGGGGCAGCCCGGAGGACGCGCTGGGAAGCAGCACATGAACCAAGAGGAAACACAGAGGCACCGATCTTTCTCTCACGGTCTCCGTCCCCAGGGTCACCGGCCTCCCTGTGCCCTCTTTGCCTCTAACCCCCTCCCGACAGCCTGCAAAAATCTTTTTTCCTTTTCACAGAACAAGGAGAGAGGGCACCGGATCCACCGAAGATACCAGCTCCTCTCATCGTGTCCTAATGCATTCGGCATTTTCCCTGCTGGCCTCCTGTCCTGCCACCAAAGCCCCCATCCCCCGCCAACCCTGCTCCCGGCAGGTTGCGCATCTCAGCGTGGGACCAACCAGGCCCGTCCCAGGTGCTGAACCGCTCATCGCTAACGGCGATAAACCCCACTGCGGTCTCGCGACACTTGGTGGATGAGGAAACGCCCCCGTTTGTGCCTTCTCATCGCTGGACCCTCGTGATACTCAGGGCAGGGAACGAAGTAGCCTCACTTCACAGAACAGAAAACTGAGGTTGGGGGGAAGGGGTGGGGGGATTGGCCTGAGGCCATCCAGCCATCAACTAGCAAAGTAGGCAATGGAATTCAAGCCTCCAGTCACTGTCTCCGCCAGCCAACCCCACCCCCGCTGGCTCCACGGTGTTAGGTGAGCAACCTTCAGAAGCAACCGCCATCCCCCCAGCCCAGCCCCCGGCCCAGGTAATAACTAACACTGGCTGAGGAAACCACAGCTCTTGTTCGTCTTAAAACCTGGACGCCCCCAGGGGAGAGAGAACATCACAACTGCTGCTGGGGTTTTATATTTATCAAGGCGGGAGTCAAGCCAGGGCTCTGTGCGAATAAAAGCTGCCTGTCTGTGATGAAAGGGGGAACCAGTAAAAGCAGGGACTCCCGGGAGGGCGTGAACTACAGCCCCCCCAGACACACCTACCGCAGGTGCCGCGTGGCTGCAGATGCAGACGAGGCTCCGGGGTCTGGCCGAGCCAACCAGAGAAGGAAAGGAGTCCCCCGCACCCCCCGCAGGCTCTCCTCCCCCACAGCCACCCTGCGGCCGAGCTCCTTCCAGGGCTGCGGAGTCTTGCTTTCAGACCACACAGACCAAGTGGAAGAGGGTCGGGGCCAGGGTCAAACCCACAGAGCGGGCTCTACACCAGTGCTTGGCACCAGCGGTCACAGGGCACGGGGCCCCCACCGCCTGGAAGGAGCGGAGGCAGCCCACGGAGCCAGATTTGGATGAGCGCTGCCCCCGCCCCCGCCCACAAGAACTGCAGGCTGCCAGGCTGGCTGAGCCACTCCCGTTCCCGCAGACAGATGCTGGAGCTTGCCGCCTGCCCTGGCTTGGAGGCAAAGCTTAGGCCTCTGCTGGGGACACAGGCTGTTGCCATGGAACGTGGGGCCAGGGGGCCAACCCAGGAGCAACCACCTCGGATTCCTGAGCCAAGCTCCCTGCAGACAATGGTGACAGCTAACCTAGGAGTTTCTCGTGATTGATGCCTAAGTGGGCTCAGGAGAGACCTTTATTTTTCAAGGAAGTCTGCATCCTAGGAAATGATGCGACACTGTGGGCAGTGTACGCTCGTGAGGTTTGGAATTACCCACGCGGCTTCTGAAGAGCTTCACTGGGTGGTGTTTCTGGCAGGGGGCTCCGACTAGCACATAAAAAGCAGAGGGAGGAAGAGGGAGAGCCGTTGAAGGTCACTGTTCAGACTCCGGAAGTCCACCTGGAAAGTCCCTTCACCAAGCTCTGCTCCGCCAACCTGCAGTCTGGCCAAAGCCTGGCCCTCCACTCAAAGTGAGGTCTGAGATGTACCAGGGGGCGGTTTGGGGATGAGCCTCTGGGTCACTGTGGGGTGGGAGCTCCCCCAGAGTAGGTTGAGACAGGCCCAGAACACAAGGCCCACGACCAAGTTCAAGAGTGTCTCAGGGCCCAGCTGTGTGTGGAAAATTACTGTACAGCTTCGGGCAAGGAAATCAAGCAAACCGGTCAATGGCCTTCACAACCGAGGGCCTCAGCGGTCACGGGAAGCCAGAGGCAGCCTGTTCAATCACTCTAGTTGAGCTTGGAGCCGGGGACAGGGTGCCCATCACACATGGCGCCCCGAGAAAGAGGACATGACAAATTTGCCTCCACTGTCATGGCCCCCACCTGCCATCCCGCCCAGATGCTGGGGGCCTGCCTTGCCCTCTGCAGCTGGGTCAGCCCCAGATGTAAGGCACACAGATCTACGTTCTGCTCCGTGATGTGGTCCCACCCGTCCCGCGGGGCAGGGACTCCAAGGTCATCCTACAGAGATCCGGGCACATCCTAGGCACTCAATAAATAGTCGAGAAATGGATCTTCCTGCAAGCTCGGATTTGGAAAACCACAGCTAGAGAACTGCTAGCCTTACAACCCTGTTTTAAAAATAGGTCCCCTGAAAAGAACGGAAAATAGGGGAGAGGGAGAGCAAAAGAAAACTATTCATTTCTAAATATAACTCCTGACGCCCCTTGGAAAAAGATTTGGAATGTCTTGAGAAGTCTGGCACATGAGAAGTTCCTTTCGGTCCAATTCCAGAAGACCATGCTCACTAGGACATTCTGCAGGACCCCCCCCCCCCGGATCCGCATGCAGAGACACACACCGCTACTTACTTACGCTGTGCACCGCGCCCCCCGGGGGGGGGGGGGGGGCACCCAGGTGGTACAGCGCCCCCTGCCGGCTGGAGGGGGACACCACTGGCATTTAGATTTCACAGGGAAGTTTAAGAGTGTGTGCTTCAGAGACAGACAGAGCGCGCCACACGGGCATGCGTAAGCGGGATCACCCCCGCTCCGGGCACCGCTCCTGGGCATGGCGGCGCGGGCAGCCAGATCCACTGCATCCGGAACACTGAGAGTGGGGGGGGGGGGAGTCCGGGAGGCAGACGCCCGCTCCGCTGCGCCTGGGTCAGGGTTCCGCAGGGGGCCTCACGGCCATCGTGCGAGGGGGCATTCTGGGCCTGGCCGGAGCTTCTGAGAACAGCTAGGGAGTGAGGCCTGTCCCCAGTCTGCAGGAGCTGTCATTTCAGAGTGCACGTGAGGTCACCGTGTGTCACAACCCAGCCCCTCCTCCCAGGACAGTCAGTGAGCCGAGCCTACGAGAAGAGGTCTAGCCGCAGAGAGTGACAACGGTGTGGAGTGAAAAGCTGCTTAGGAAAAAAAAAAAAACAAAATCCTGATTCCAGGGCACACGATGGGCAGAACAGGCATTCCTGGTGCAGAACGTGCAATAAACGTGCAGCTCACCTAGCGAGGGCACTGCTGGGTTCGACCACAATCCACCAAAGACGGAGAGGGGAGAAAAAGGGAAGTGAGACGACTTTCCAGCTGCCCTTTCTCTCTTCGCTGGGGGCTGTCCACCCAGAGGCATTTCAACAGCAGGGAACAGAGGCAGGGGTTCCCGCGCAGGCCTGCCCAGGGCCCTCAAGTCTCCAGCAACTGGAGAACCAAGTGTGGGAACCCCTCTTCGGACCCCAGAGCTGGAGGCCACACAGCATTAGCTGCAGACCTCGGGCGGTCTCCGGTTTCCAGAGCAACTCAGACAGTTAGGAGGTCACGGGAGAAACGGGCTGGCTCCCGCCACACCCACTGCCAGGACCGCCACGCTGCAGCCTTGGTGAGAGGGGCCCGGCCTCTGCTTCGCTCCCCAAAACACTCTCCTTTAAGCCAAACCGTGAACCGTTATGTGCTCTTCCTCGGGGAGTTCAGGTGCTTCCGAGGGAGGAAGGTCTGCACTCACCTGGTCCTTCTTGCTCTTGTGTGAAGAGGCCACGTGAGCCAGGTACTGAATGACTTTCTTGGTGTTCTCCGTCTTGCCGGCTCCGGACTCACCCCTGCCGAGAGAGCCCAGGACGCGCTCAGCGGAGTGGAGGCCGGTCCTGGGAGCCTGCCCCTTCCCCGCTGCAAGTTCTACCGTCTACCATACTGTTGGGCGCCAACGAGGGACCTGACATCTAGCGGCAGGAAAGGGGACAGGTGAACCAACGCTAAGCTCTGGAATCCTCGCTCAGGCCGTTTACCGTGGCCCTGGGGAGGCCGGACGAAAGTAAACTTCTGTCCACTGCCCGCCCTGGTCACTTGGCAGCTTTGCTTCCAAATGTCTCAGGAATCAGTTCTAGGCAGCTGTCGACTCAGGGGTCAAAGGCACTTACACGTGTTTTCTCTGAAACTTCACTGAAGGAATGTTCTGTGCCATTAACTCCCCTGGCAATTCCTCGTTAGGTTCAGAGGACGGGGATGAGAAGTCCAAGTTCAGAGCCAGAAGGAACACGTTCTGGGGCCAACCAGCTCCCAACCGTGCCCAGGGGGGAAGACCCTTCCTGTTCCTCTGTTATAAACCCCGCCGCCCTCTTGGAGAGAGGCGATTAAACCCACATCCCCTGAAATAAAGCTCATCCGAGCTGCGGGAACACTGGTTGGCAAACACAGGCCCGACCCTTGGGGAAGGGGGCAGGGGCCTGAATTGGGAATGGACCTCATCGGTCGAGGTTTTGGTGAGAGTCCTTAAGATTAAGAACAGGTCAGGGTGACACAGGCCCCACCACCCAGAGACACCTACGTGCACAAAATGGACTGGTCCTCTCGGTCTGAAAAGCAAAGAAAGACATCGATCAGGTTAATAACCTCCAGCAGACCCGAAGGTCTCCTCGCCTCCAGCTTCTGAAGGGCTGCCCGTCGCCCTGCCCACTGCCCAGGAGGGGAAAAACCTCAAATGCTGGCCTTGCGGGGGAGGGGTACCCTCCGTGTCACCGACACACGCTGACCCTATGCCTCACTGGAAGGAGGAGCGTGCCTAAGTGGCAGCGACCCCGCGCAGCTGCTCCCTGCTCCAGGAGCTCAGACTGCCCGCCCTGGCTGGCCACCCCACTCCATGACCCAGAAACAGTGCTGTGTCTCCACCTCCGAGAAAACTAATTTCTGGAAAGCTCCCTGAAAGTCTACTGAGTGCTAAGGTGGGGCCTGCCCTATGTTTGTTTGTTTTTTTTTTTGGCTGTGCCCACAGCATACAAAAATTCTTGGGCCAGGGACGAAACCTAAGCCACAGCTGTGACAACCCCACATCCTTAACCAGTAGGCTACCAGGGAACTCTGCCCTATGTGTCGCTAAGTGGAGCTTGCGGCTGTCAGAAACGAGGCCTATGATTGGTGTTTTATTTATTTTTACTTTGTTTCTTTTATAGCCCACGCCTGCAGCATATGAAGTTCCCAGGCCAGGAGTTGAATCAGAGTTGCAGCCGCCGGCTTAGGCCACAGCCACGGCAACACCGGATCTGAGTCGCATCTGTGACCTATGCCGCAACTTGCAGCAATGCAGGATCCTTTAACCCACTGAGTGAGGCCAGAGATCGAACCCGCATCCTCACAGAGACAACGTCAGGTCCTTAACCTGCTGAGCCACAATGGGAACTCCCTATGGCTAGTGTTCTCAACACCGTACCGATCCAGATATGACACTGGGTGAGAGGTGGGTCAAGACTGGCTTTGCAGTGAGACAGCCCTGGAGGAAGGCACGGCCTTCTCAGAGCCCTGGCCTCCTCCTGCGAGGGGGGACAACAATCTACGTGGACAGCACAGGCGTGACAGCACCAGTGCGGTGGCCGGCACGGGGAAAACACTCAGTAAAGTCAGTCTGGAGGCCCCTCGGAAAGAGCAGAGGTACAGTAGAATCAGCTTTGACCAGTTTCTATGGCAACCAGGGTCTCCAGGCCTTGGGGTCAGGAACTTCCGGCAACTCTCCCAGCTCTGTGAACTACTCAGCCACTCGGGCTGTAAATGGTGCCCTCCCCTGGCGGTGCAGGAGGAACAGTGATGCCCGGCTTCGAAAGCTAAGTTTGACCGAAATGCTTCAGGATATTCGGGCTGACCTGGCTCAAGATTGAGTGTGCAATTTCAAGCAACAGCTGACAAAATAAACTCATTCTTCCCCTTTTCATCCCATCACATGGAACAACCTTTACCTCCCTGAGGTCAAATCAACCTGAATCCGGGACCAGAAGACTTCCTAATATTTGGCTGCAATGAGGTATTAAATTGCCAAGTCTCAGTTTCCTTATCCATAAAATAAACACGCTACTAACTGGCTGGCAGGATTAGTTTGAAAGACAGAAAGGACATGAAACGGACCCAGCCTGGTACCCTGTAAGGACCATGAACTCCACGGGGGGCTGCTATTCACGAGTCCCCATCACGGAGTGGCTGTGATGGGTGGTGGCGGCCGGGGCAGTGGGAGAACTAGCTGAGAAGTCACAGGGTTCCAGCAGCTGTTAGAAGCACCACTGCTGGATAGAAACTCACAGTGGCAGCCTGGAAGGACCCGCTCACCAGCTCGACTGCCCAGCAGGGCCCTGGAGGACACGGCCTTGGGAGGGTGACTCAGGGCTCCCCGTGTGTTACAGCCACGGGAGATGGATTTCTCTGTTTGGTACCAGCAGGTGCCGTGCAGCAAGGCCACCTGCCTCAGCGAGGGGAGCCTCCGGGGCCTGATCCCGACAGCCCACAGGGCTGGCCATCCACGACCACTTCTCCTCCCGTCTGGGGGTCACTCGGGAGGGAAGGAGGGAGCCCGGCCAGGAAGAAGCCAAAGCAACCTCGTGTCCAATACAAGCTGAAGCTGCCCCCGCCCTCCTGTGCAGCCCTCCCTCTAGCCCCCTAGAAATGTCAACACTGCAGGCGTGCAGAGGGAACCCAGTCACTCACACAGCCCTCACCCCTGCCAGCTCCTCGCTGGGCAGCAGCTGAGAGCAGGCCCGGGGGTGGGGGGGTGACCTTGCTTCTCCCATCTCGACTTTCCCACAGGACAGAGCCCTTCAAGGCTGCACTGCAGGGGCTGAGACAGACCCAGTTTCGATAAGCAGCAGGGACGGCCGGGGGGGGGGGGGCTAAAAGCCAGGGAAGCCACAGCTGCCTCCAGCGCCCACCCCAATGAGGGTCTGGAACAAACACAGCTGCGATCCGGGGCCCGGCCGCCCCGGCTGCAGCCCAGGCGGGGGCCCAGCTGCGGGCATGTTCGGTCACCGCCCCGCCAGTGAGGAAGAATGCACCTGCGCGTGGCGGCAAGTCGGGAGGTGGCGACGGCTGACGCTACCATAAAAGGAAACATTCCCATCCCTTCCAGAAGGAACAGTTTTCCCAGGGCTGTCCAGGCCTGGTCCCTGGGATGGCTGGAATTCCTCTAATTGTGCGAGGAGGAGCCAGATGCTGAGCTGCTGAACAACAGGAAACAGAGCCCCCGGACACACACATGTGGGCACGCACACAGACCCTCACTCACGCACAGGGACGTGCACGAGCTGCTCGTGGACACACGCGTGCAGAGACACAAGGGCACAGGCGTGCCTGGGCATGGGTAGACATGCATGCACACACACGTAGACACACACACAGGAGTGTGCGCGCATACTCTGAGTGCCCGTATGCAGAGATGCACACCCACAGACACACACTCACAGGCCTGCACACACCTCTAATCCCAAATCCAGATCCAAACTCATCATGTAACCTCCATCCACCCTATCATCTCCATCTCTTCCTCCCCTTTGACCTTCCACCTCCAATTCCTGAAGCCAAGATACCACCATCAACACAGCCTAAAAGGAAACCCCCGATCCTTACATTTTACACTGTAAACTTTAATTTGCTTTGCCAGAACCTTCGTTTGGGCAAACGCTCTTATAGAGGAAAACGGATGGGAGGCCTTTCAGATTTCTTCAACTCCTGCCCCAAATCCACCTGCCTGCCATGAATGATATGGAGGCCCCCAGAGTCTGTCTTTGCAGGTCTCACAGTAGGTCTGGGTCTGTTACCTTAGGAGGCGGACGAGGCAGGCCCCGCCCTGTGCTGCACGACAAGTCTCGCCTCACAGCACTTCTGCTCTGTTCCTGAGCCTAGAAGCATCTCCTCTGGGTAGAGGAGCAGATGGAATTGACAGCAGCCAGCCTGCCCTCCGCCTGACTCAGTTTACTCTGCCACAGCCCTGAGCGTCCCAGCGGGACCCACCTGAACACTCACTCCAGATGCCCTTCCCACACGGTGGTCTCACAGGACAGGGACCCTCGAGAGTCCGGCCCAGTCCACTGTTTGCTTGAGTCCTTATTTGGCCTGGATGGACTGAAGGCTTATTTGCACACACCCTTCCTTCCTCCAAACTGGAGGAGACAGACAAGCAGGCAGCCAAGAACCCAACAGCCCAGAAGCAGGGGCTGCATCCAGCAGAGACCACCCTGCTTTGGGGAACAGGCTCCCCGCCCGACTGCTCCCTGCTGCCCTGGTCCTGACGCGGCAGGGGTGGTGGCGAGGTGACAGGGTTACACGAACGAGACAGGGTTATGAATCTCTGCGGAGGTTTTCAACTCTTAAAAGCAGGAGCAGCCCTTCCTCAGATAAAACCTTCCTGAATCCCCAACAGGAAGAGCAGGAGAAAAAAAAAAAAACACACAGAGCCGCCAGAGCTGTGGAGCCAGCGTTCCTGGGGGCACACTTCACAGCCACTAGTCCGCGTGTCTGGAGCCGCCGCAGAGAGAAGAAGAAAGCCATTGGCTGCATGCTCTAGAGCCCCGGGCACCGATCCCCACTCTGCACGTCCCCTCCGGAGGCCTGGCCCCCTGGCCTCTGGGGAAGGGGACAAGGGGGTTCCCCCTGAGAACTGAGGCCTGAGGCCTACAGCGCAGGTACTCAGAAACTGTCCTCAGTGACCCCAGCCCTTTGCACTCCCAGCTCTCCCCGCTGTGCGGCCCCCTCAGAACAACAATGAGAAAGGTTTTAAGTTACATCTTCAGCACCGAGAGGCCAATCCCTCCCCTGATTTTACTTTAAGCCCCAGTGCTCCAGGCCTTTCAGAACTGATGTCTGGCTCGAAGCCCGGCACAGGTGGGCAGAGGGGAGCCCTGACCGCAGGTATTTCGGCTTGGGTACAGGCTCACGCTAAGGGGCCTTCTTGCTCACTTCCTCTGTGAGAGGAGCTGCCGATTCTTGTCCATAAAAGGCCACGAGGCTCACACCGCTGCGATGTGACATCAGCCCCGACAGGAAGCACAGGAGGAAGGGGACGAGCCCTGGTTCACCAACGGCCGCTGCTGCCTGGGACTGACTCACCGGGAGCTCACTGAGATAAGGCCTCGCGGGCTTCCGGGGGGCTGCTCTGGGGGCACCTGGAAGAGCGCCCTGCCCGCGGGACCTGTCTGCAGGTCACCCAGGTTTCCCGAGCACTGACCGAGGTGCGGATACGAGCCAAGAGAAAATGAAAGTAAAGGGCACTTTCAGACTGGACGACATGCCCGCAAGGGGTGATACGGACAGTGTGACCCAGGACAAAGAGGCCCGAGTCTTTCCACCACCCAGGGCACCGTCTTTCACGGAAACTGCACAGCAGACCCCTGGCTGCACAGCACATGCTCCGTGTCGTCCGGCACGGGAGCCTCGGACTGCTGGGACAAATGCCTGGACTGCACAGTTACCTCTCCCGAGACCCTCTCGGGGACAGCACCACAGTCTCCACGGGCCACAATGCAAAGTGCTTCACCAAGTGTAAAACCCACAGGAGAGACCTGTGGGTCTGAGCTCAGAATCTGGGGGCTGGGAAGGCTCTAGAGAGCACGTGGCCCAATCACCTGCATCCAGAGCGCAGGATCCCAAGTCCTGAGAAACCCGACTTGGTCAAAGCCATGTAAGTTAGGTCAAGAATTCAGGCCCCTGGATGCCTAGTTCTTCCCCATGGAGCCCGCACAGGGCAGGGCACCGTGCCATCGGCAGCCTCGCCTCTGCGCAGCACGGAACGGGCCATCCCTGCTCATGACTTGTCACAGGGGCCTTGCAAGCTGCCTGCTACTTTCTCCAAAGCCAGCCCAACCCACGAGCTAGAGTTACAAGTGCCAGGGAAGCAAACGGAGAGGTGAGGAAAAGCAGGTACAAAATAATGCCTCCCACTAGCACAGGCCATAGGTGGATGCTGGTCTCATGTCACAGCGGCCAGCCCTCCTGCCTGCCCACCCACCCTACAGTCAGCCAGCGGGGAGAAAAGCACACCGCCTGGTCACCAGCAGGGTTCTCTCCAGGCACAAAGGTGGGCCCAGACCTAGCAGACGCTCCATCAGCAGCTATCCATGCCAGAAGCCACTGGCCCCGCCCCGTGCCTCCGCCCACACGCTCCCCCAGCTGGGGCTGAGGTCTGAACCCGGCAGAGGAGGCCCAAGCCCCCAGTTACGGGAGGCAGCCCTCCCCCAGCAGCACCCCTGACAATCAGAAGCCCAAGGGACTGCTCCTTCACTGTGTAACAGGGCAAGCGCGGCCACAGGCAGGGCCTCTCTCTGCTCCCAGCATTCAGGCAAACCTGCCCAAACCACTGCTGGCTGTTCACCCGCCTCCCCGCGGGTGTGGCTGGGAGCAAGAACTTCCCCGTGTGGGGTTGCTGCTGAGGCAGCTCTCTTGGGTCTGTCAGGATGGAGGGAGATTCAAAAGCCACGTGCAAGTGCAGACGGCCCGAAGCAAAAGCCACTGAGACAGTGGAGGGTCCCGATGACCGCTGAGGCCAGTTTTGCCCTGCTCTGAAACAAGGCGGTGCAGGGAAAGAAGGCCAGGCAGGAGGAGCCCCGGCCCCAGGTCGCCCTCTGCAGACGGCTGGGCTCTCAGGGAAGGACAGGCTGGAAGGACAATGGGACACAGACAGGGACCAAGACAGACACTGCCACACAGAGCTCACGACAAACTCGGCTCCAAATCGGAGTAGAAACAGCCCTCCAAGGAGCACAGAGGGCTCGGGCCGTGCCATGGACGGGTTCAGCCAAACTCGGAGAACCCAAAACACCAGCACTAGTAGGTGGACAGGCAGACGTTCTCTGCAGAAGCCAGGGGCCCTGGTGGCCTTGAGAAGGGGAATCACAAGAAATAAAAGGTGTGCTGGTGACTGTTAAGCCAGAATTTGCTCCTGAACCAAGGCGTCTGTTCTTGGCTTTCAGCTTAGGCTCTGACCTACTGTGTCTGCGGTCCAGCTCATGTTGGAGAGACCAGCTCTTCATCAAGAGTCACAAAGCCAGCTGGAAAAGTCACCCCAAGCCCCACTCAGCACAGTCTGTTTGCCTGAAGAACAGCCGGGTCCTCAGAGTTTATTACAAAGGCTGACAAGGGGCCATGAGCCTTGGTCAGGACTAAAGGAATTCTACAGAAGCCGCCTAGGTTTTTCTGACTTTTACGCCTGCAGACCCTCGGCTATCTCTTCGGTTTCAGGGAATTTGTTTTGTTCTCTCCTGATAGCTTACTTCCAGCAGACTTTTCCCCAAAGGCACCAACCTGACAGACCAGGACATGCTCTTCTAGAGTCTCAGGGCCAGAGCTTGAGAAAACAGGAAAAACGAGCTGGCGGGTAGAGTCCAGGGAGGTTAAAGGCACAAGCAGCTTAGCCATTACAGACTCTGCAGGTGAGTTTTTGTTTTTGTTTGGGGGGGGGGGGGGTTCTGCGGTAACGGAGACCTTGGGCCAAGTTTTCAACACCCCCCCACAAAGGTTCAGGTTCCAAGGGGGCACAACTTTCTTCTCTCCCACCTGCTGGCTCAGAGCAAAGCAGAGTGGGCCTGTCGGGTTGGATTAAAAACAAAACAAAGAAGCTGAAAGCTGAATCCTTGAAAAGGACCCATTAACCACAGATTCCTCTTCTAGAAAGAACATTTTATAGAAGTGAGACTGACAGGCGTGACCACAGTTGTAATCAAGCAGCTTCATTCCAGGGCCCGACTTTCCTCCTGGGGGGCCCTGACCGAGCCGCCTCCTTGGCCCGCCCCCGGTGTTCGGGCGGAGGGACCAGGGCCACCCGTCACAGCACCCCTTGGTGACCGGCCAGAACATCGACTTGAGGGTGACTCCACATCTCGTGTGCAGACATTCTCCTGAAGCCCCCAAAGGCAAAGGGACCCCAAGGCCTTGTACTGCCGGCTCCAGCCCATGGACCAGATCAGACAAGCTGGAGATCACCTCTGCCAGTGCACGTCTATGTGTCACACGGTCACTGCAGGGAGGGCAGCTTTGACAGGCCATTTCCGGTGTGTGCTGGTACCCTAAGCCTGAACTCTGGGGGGGCGCTCACCAAGGAGATGAGGACGCCCCGGAGGAGGTGTCTGGTTACCACCTTCATCAAGCAAGTGGGAGCGCAAATGGAAGGGATATGCCACGTGCAGCCACGTGGAAGGCAGGGACAGTTCAGCCAAGACACGGCATCCCCAGGCTCCCACTGCTACCTTCCAAAGGCAGCTCAGGCCAGCCCCGTACACACGGCCCCCCGGCCTGGTCCTTCCAATAACGCTGCCCAGGACGTGCATCCGGTCAAAAGGCAGACAAGAAAATGAAGGCCCCGAGTGGACACAGTTGGTCGGGACGTGACAGAGCCAGACTCCGCCTGGTCCAAACCCCACTCTCTCTTCTACCCACTTCCGGCTCACAAGGCAAGCTTCTCCCTCAACCAAGGCCTACAGAGGCCCAGCAGCAGCCTCCTTCGTTGATTGGCTCCAGAAGCACAGTGTCATCTGTCCAGCAGCCCTCAAGCTGGGTGGCCCCCCATGCCCTGGACTCTCACTCTCCTGCGGAAGGGGGCCTGCGTGCCTCTCAGGTTCCCGACCCTACAGGGCGACTCCAGCTGGGCCAGCACTCGCCCGGCAGGGGTGACAGAGCGCAGCTCTCGGGGTGAGCCGCCGCCTCTGGGGCACAGGCGCTGGGCGGCCCTGGACCTCCCCACAGACAGCGGGGCCTTTGTGTGCCGCCGCTGGCAGGGCTCTCTGGCAGGGCCCGAGCCTCCCGGCCGGCACATTCCTGCCTAAGTGGAGTCATCACATCTGCAGCTTCCTCAGCCGCCTGTCCTGCGGAGTCTGCTCGAAGTCGTGGGTTACTGGGCCCTCGGTACATTTCCCAGCGCGCCTCCGCGATGCGGCAATTTCTCCTCCAAAAGACCCTGGAGGGCAGATGGGCCCTTGGGAGCCACAGGTAAGGTGAGGAGAATGCGGAGGGAGGTGGGAGGGCCCCACCCACCGGCCAGGCAGGAACGTCCCGCCAAACACCGGCCACAGAGGAGGACGGGCTCCAGGACAGGAATCGGGGGGTCTGGTTTCTGGGGCTGGCTCTCTGGGGGCCTTCGGATGAGTGAGTAACTGTTTCTCAGCCTGTCCCTTTACCTGCGAGGTAGCAGGATCGTACTCAGATGTGAAGAAAACGCTCAAATTCTACCTTGTTTCCCCAAAAAGGTTAACCAGCCACTGAGTGGCATGTGGACACTCGCTGGGCATTCGGTGACCCGACCCCCCTGGGTCAGCTTCCGCTGAGAAGCCGAGGTGGGATCAGCACAGAGAAAAGGGTGAAATAGTTTTTGGATTCGTTTAGGTCCGGAAGGGAAGCAGACCCCGCTGCCACTCCCCTAGAAACGCTGGGGGCTCATTAAAATACCGTAAAGTCACTGAAAGTGAACCAAGCCTGGCGTTCGAACTAATTAACACAGAAGAGGGGTTTTTGTCCTCTTTCGGAGGAGATAACCGGGCTCGGATTATTTGTAACCGGCTGATTCTCCTCTAAGAGCACACACTCTCACACACCCAGAGAGACCCCGGGGCCTGGCCCAGAGGAAGCCAGGAGCGCCCGCCCTTATCCCACCCGAGCCGCTTCTGCCCAATCGCCAGGCAGCCCCTGGAACCCTGTCCCCTGGGGGCTGACGTCTGCCTTTTGCTCTCATCTTCGGCCAACGGTTCAAGGCTCCGGCGCTTGACAGATCCTGAGGACCGGTTCCGCCCCCGGGCAGGAAGACCCAGCAAAGCCCAGGACAACAAATTAACCAAACGGGAAAGCCAGAGTTGGGAGGGGGAACCTTCCAGGTCACCGCAACTTTAATTAAACCCGAGGCTGAGGATTAAAACAAACAAAGCTGTGCCGCATGTCTGGGCTCTGCTGTAACCACTTATTGACACGGACCTGCCAGTCTCTCCACGGGATCCGACCTCGAGGCGGCCTTTCTGACCGTCCCCCCGCCCCCCGCCCAACCCTGGGCCTCAGCGGCCTCACCTTCCCCTGAACTCCCAAGACACCCGACACCTGTTGCGGTCAGGTTGGCACCAGGTGGAGGTGGCAGCTTGTCCTGTTATACAGCTACGGCCACAGATCTCTGTGTACAAACGCGGCTGTCCCTCCACCTGGACTGCCAGCGCCTCCAGCGCCAGAATCATGTACCGCGCGTCTCTTGGTATTCCGGCACGTTCCATCTCCTATCTCCACGGCCCCACTGAGGGCGCCGTAAGCGGCCACGTCCTATCCCGTGCCCATGGCAGACAGCGCTGATCTATTCCAGCATTCCTTGGCATTGAGTCCCAGATCTCTGCCAACACGGGGCCAGGCAAGCCACGACTGATCAATGGGAGCTGACGCTCAGAATAAAACCAATCGGCAATGCTTACTTAGTCCAGTGGTTCTGAAGCGAGGGCACTTTTGCCCCCTAAGAAACACTCGGCAGCAATGTCTGGGGGCATTTTTGGTGGGTATTTTTGGTGGTCGCAACTGGAGAGGGAGGGTCCTGATGGTGTCTGGTCGGTAGAGACCAGGAGGCTAAACGTCCCATAATGCTCAGGACAAGCCCCCAACAACAGAGAATTATCCACCCCAAAGGCCAACGGGGCCAAGTGTGAGAAACCCTGGCTCAGCCTGGCAAATAAGTAGGGTAACCATATAACTTATCATCCCAACGGGGGTGTTTCTGAAGGTGAGAGAAGGCACCATTAACATCAACTGCAGGACAGCAGGCATAAATCAGGATCTACAGGCAAACCCAGAACACTTAGGAGCTGAAAGACAGAGGGCGGTCCAAGGAGAAGTCAAAGAGCTCACCTCATAAAAGGATAACGCCACCGACTACCCTACTGGGCAGAATAAATGCTAGTCTGTCATAAGCCACAGGCAGCTCAGGGAGGAAATCTTTTTCTAGTTCTTGTTTCCAGAGAAAGCAGAAAAGGAACGTCTGGCCGTGCCTTTTAAGCGTGTGAGCGGTCAAGGCCAGACCCAAGTCCCCCGAAAGCCGGAGGGGCGGCGTGTGCTAGTAAGACACGCTCTCCAAAAGAGAGGTGCCGACTCTAACAGCCTGCGGACCCCAAGGCTCCAAGTCATACCCGACTTAGAGCAGCCCCGAAGGATCCTTGCGGGAACTTGATCTTTAACGGCGAACCACTGTGTCATAAGAGGGGCGACTCCCGTGAATTCAGGAGGAATCCCTGTTGCACATCAAGAAATCTGCTGCTAATGGCTTTGCCAGGCGAATGTGGGCAACACAAGGAACTCGGACACATCCCCAGTCAACCTGGGGGCTGAGGAACTGCAGTCAGTCCAATCTTCGGCAGAGAGGAGGTGAAAACTCAGATTGAGGGTTGGAAAGAATGCGGATCCAGCACCCACAGAGACTGTTAAACGGAAGCGCCAGGACCCGAGATTCCCAGTGCCTACACACGTGCTTCCGGCCCCGGGTCTCCCAACAGATGGGAGCACCCACCCACTTACCCTCCTAACCTGAGACAGCCTGGCTGCCTCTCAAGGCCATTCGGTGAACGGCCAAGACCCCCCCAATCAATGCCAAGGAACGCTCCAGCCCCCGGCAACTTTTTTTTTGTCCCCCTCAATTGTCTCCAAGCTACAGAGCTGTTTCTGACCCCTTCAAATTCCTTAAGGTTGGTGGACAAATAAAAATTGGGCAAATCTTTCAGGGAAGGGGGTCTCACAGGCGGTCCCTAAACAGGCTGGCAGCCCAGGTCCAAAGGCCCCACGTCCTGGTGCCACGCTGTACATCATGACAGTGCTCTCTTCACAGTGGCTTGCCTAGAAACAAAAAAGCCCACCTGCTAGAAAACCTTCTGAGTCCGAGATTCAAGTGCAGGACCAGACCCTAACTCAGGAGTGCGGAGCTCAGGAAGACTGCAGGGTGTACTCCCTGTGAGGCCAATTACAAGGGAAGAGAGAAAACTGACTCATAACCTCTAGAGACAGATTCGGGCTCTTCTGGAATCCCACAGAAAGTTCTTCCACCAGACAGCTCTGGTTCTGGTTAGCACTCTCTGCGACAGACATCCCCTTTTACAGCTAAAGGACTAGCTTCCTCAAGGAATTTTGATAGGCGTGGACATGAGCCAAAGGGCCAAACCTGTGCATCCTACATAATTCACCAAGCCTGGCAGTAAAACCCCTTCCACCGCACAATGTGGACGGTATGAGGCAGCCCCACATTTTGCCATTTTAAACCACTAAACCAGGAACAAAGCTGTTAACACAAGACTCATTACCTCTGCCTAGATTGATTTTTTACTAAGTTTAAAGAAAAAAAAAAAAGAAAAAAGGATGCCCATGTAATAGGACATAAAAAACCACTTTCAATACAAGACATGAGAACACAGCCCCATGCCAGGTAGCTGGCTAAGCTCTGAGAATACAAAGGCAACATGGGCCCAGTCCACACCTAAGTCCGAGCATTACCAGGGGCTCTGATATAAATCTAGCCCAGACATCCCCCCTGGCTGGCAATAAGGCTTCGGTTGTGTCTTTAACGAGAGCAGAGACTTGTCAGCTATGACAGGGCAGATGAAACAGACATGGCGGTTTGAAGCAGGCCTGTTGGGGAAATGTAAGGAGTTCCAGGCAGCCAGGAAGGTGGAGAGAAAGGCAGCAAGCCAGGTACAAAGGGCACCATATGATGCTGGAGGGCTTAAGGATTATCTTTGGGGCCATGAGGAGACTTTTCAAGCCTTTTCAAGAAGATCTCAGATAGGGGGGGATTGATCAGATTTGCACTCCAGAAACATGACTCTCTGATGGAACCAGAGGGCTCTATTCAGAGCAAAGGTTATGAGGTCAGAGGAACAGCACAGGCAAAAAATTGTAGAGACCCGAACTGAGGCCAGGGCCACGGAGATAAGAGGGGAATGGAGGTCAGAAATGTCAGAAGAGATACAATCTGAAAAGAGTGCTGACTGGCTTTGGAAAAAGAGCTGAGGAAGAGAGAGGAGAGTGCAAGACAAGCCAGGTTCCAGGCCTGGGTGACTGGATGGATGGAGAAATGGTGCCGGGAGCACGTGGCTGGCGGTAACCAGGTTACGGAGCCGGGTCTCCACTGGAAAGAGACAGTGAAGCCACTTGAGTGGGTGGGGCCACTGTCCAGAGACGATACCTTGAGGAGCACCTGGTGTAACAGGAGAGGAGCAGGCAGATGGGGAAAGCAAAGATCACGGGAACCAGGAAGGGAGGGGCTTTCAAAAGGAAGCGGTCAAGACTGTCCAGCCCCGGGAGACATCAGTTAAGAGCTCGAAGCGCCACAGAAAGGAGGGTGACCTCTGTCAGACAGTCCGGAGAGGCTGGCGGGGCCAGAAGGGCAAAGCCAGGGCTGTGGCTGAGATGTGCTGAAAGAAGGCAGCACGGACCTCTCCTCTAAAAAGCTCCAGTGCGATGGGGGGGAGAAAGCAGAGACAACCTACGGTGGGGCCCAGAATCCAGGAGGGACTTTGTGTCTGTTTTTTTGGTAAAAGATGTGAAAACTGAAGCACGTTTACAGACTGTGGAGAAGAGAGGAAGAGGTGAAAATCGTGGAGGGAAGGAAGTAACTGGGAGAAGAAGAGGACTGGAAGCGAGAGGATGGGCCCGGGAGCCCTGGACAAGAATGACAAGTTGGGAAAATACTTAGGAAACGAATTTTTTTTTTTTGTCTTTTTGCCTTTATCTAGAACCGCACCTGCAGCACATGGAGGTTCCCAGGCTAGGGGTCTAACAGGAGCTGTAGCCGCCGGCCTTCGCCACAGCCACGGCAACGCGGGATCCGAGCCGCGTCTGCAGCCTACACCACAGCTCACGGCAACGTCGGATCCTTAACTTTTAAAGCTTCTGGAACATCCTAGCAACGAACGAACATCTCCTGTGACAGCCACTAGCCCTGGCTCTCACATAGCGCCTCACAGACATCCCCATCGCCAGGCCCCATCGCCAGGCCCCACCGCAAGATCACCGTGACTGGGAAGGCGGATGAGCACCCGCCAAGGTGTGGACAGGGCTGAAGGCAGAGACTCGGCCGCTGGGGAGGCCACGGCACTCACCTTGCATCATACTCCTGTAGGCGGTGTCTGTGATGGCGTAGATGTGTGGAGGCATCTCGTGCCTCTTCTTGCCCTTGTACATTTCCACGATCTCTTCCGAGTAGATGGGCAGGTTCTTATACGGATTGATGACCACACAGAACAGGCCCGAGTAGGTCTAAAGAAAAGAGCGGCCAACAGGAACGGGTTAGGAAGCCTGATTTCCAACAGCGGGCAGACTGGGTGGAGAAACGCCTGCAGCCTCTAAGGACCCCCGAAAGCGCCCGCTGGAGGCCCTGCCCAGGCGTCGGGGCACTGGCGCCATCTCTGCTGTTGCAGGTGGGGGCCCTCCCTGGACGGCGAGACTGCTGCCAGCTGTGCGTGTCGACGGGCTTGCGCGTCGGGCAGGATCCGGGGCGAGTTCGTGGACAGTAGGAGTCCAGTTACGAAACTCAATCCAAGGACAATAAGCGATGTGTGTGTCATCGTGAGAGATGCACAACGGGGAAAGGGTTTGGCTGCAGCAAGCAAACTGTGTGGAAACACAAATTATTCTACCCTAAAAGACTCTCCGAGATAGTCAAGCATAACTTTCCCAGCGCTGGGAGAGGCTCACTGTGCTCCTCAATCACATTGGGCTCCTCTGCGAGACAGCGGGTCACTGACAGATACCCCTCTACCTGGAATCTTCTTCGAACATGTGCACGAAAATCTCTAAAAAAACCTAAAGACCACTTTCACGTCCCCTGTCAGCCTTCTCTAAGACTCAGGTGTTCCTTGGAAGGGAGCCCAGTTCGTCCATGCTCTCAGCGTGAGACTCCTGACAATACACCCGAGTTGACCAGGTTAAAATCAGGCCCTAGAGTCCAATCCCAGCAAGGGCAGGTTTCTTAACCTCTAAATCTCAGTCTGTAAAATGGGCACAGGCAGACTGGTTGACCTCACCGAGTGGCTGCGAGCATCACAGCATGGGGCACAGCCGTGCGGAGGGGCACAGAGGGGCTCGGTTTCCAGGGGCAACAGACTCCCTGCCTTTCTTCAGTGTCTTTTTTTTTCCCTAATAATTTTTCCTGAGAGTTCCTGGCGGCTCAGGGTGTTAAGGACCCAGTGCCACTGCTGCAGCCTGGGTTGCTGCTGTGGCACCGCCTCGATTCCTGGCCCAGGAACTTGCGCAGGATGCAGCACAGCCAAAAAACTAATAACTTTCCTGCTGTTTTTCTTCTTCCAAGACCCTCTCCCCAACACACACGCAAAAGACAGACTCCTAACGGCTGGGTGAGACCTCTGAGACCACCCAAGTGACAGGTGCTTCTCGGGAGACAGAGAGCAGCCGGAGCAACCCAAGCACCTTCTCCCTAGGAAAACAGGCTGCAGGCCAGGAAGGAGCCGGTGAAGCCAGCCCTGGAAGCCATGACTCACATACACCTGCAGCCCCGACTCTGGGGAACGACAGCTGAAGGCTGTGAGGCAGCTCGTGGCAAAGCTGGGAGCAGACCCAGGTCCCAGCACCACCCCTTCTCCCCCAGAGCGGGCCTCCTGGGTCGCAGAGGAGGGGTTCTCCCAGCTCCTCACATCCCTCTGTGTCCCTCACAACAGGTGGCCTCCGCCCTCACTGTCCAGTTTGCCCCCTCGATCCAACAGCAGCCCGCATCCAAGGGGCTGTGCTCTGTGCCCCTCCAGTCCCTTCCACCCCTGCCCCCTCCACTCCCGTCAAAACTGGGTGGATCCTGTGGCTGAATTCAAAGACAGGGTCCACACGGGAACCAGTCATGAGGTTAAAGGCTCTTCGCGGCACTGGCCGAAGGGCACAGGGTCTTGCACTTTCCAAAGAGAAGTCGGGCTGAAAGCAGAACCCCAGAGAGACCCACCGCAGCCGAGCACCGGCCCGCCTGCAAAAGGGGGGCTGCGTCCGGGCATGAGCAAGTGTGTCTGCTGCCTCCTCTGCTGGGAGGAGGGGACGCAGGGCCCTTCGTTTCCTTTCTTCCTTGTATAATCAGTCGTTTGTTTTCCCTCCAACTACTCTTTTCACAAGGGACCAGGAAAGCTCTGAAGCAAAGGAGTCCGCACGTGGTGCTGGCAACCTGCGGCTCAGCCGCGACGGCAAGACAGGGGGGCCGCGGGAAACCTCTGGCTCTCCATCCGTGACGGCGGGGTGGGGACGAAATACAGGCCAGGGAGCAGCGAGGTCATCCCAGGAGCTCAGAAACAAGTGAGCTTTTGTTCCTGGGGTTTGAGGAAACCCACACTCTAGGAAATCCAGCCTGCTGAAAGTGAAGGACACGTGGGGCCACACATTTGGGGTGTGCCACGGGGGCCAGAGGTTTGGAAACAGCTGGCGGTGACAGCAAAAAGGGCCGGGGGGTTACCGGGACAAGTCTTTCTGACTGTTGGGTGGGCAGGCGGGCGGTCTTGGGGAGAGGACCTCAAAGTCCTCTGGGCTGATCGAGCTCGGCCTCGCGGAGTGAATGCTGCAGCTCAGGTGGGACGAAGACGACGGGCTACGAGCCCCTCTCGCTGGAGGCCTGTGAAGGCGCAGACCCTGAGCAAGTGGCTTTGCTCCCACAAGGCCACGCCAGGGAGCTGCTCCATTCACCGGCCACAGAGGCCCTTTGTGCCCAGCTGCCCCCTGTCCCCGGGCCTCCCCCCACCGAAGAAACAAGACAGAGCAGCTGTGGCGCGGAATTAGCCACGCCGCCCACAACGCCAGGCAAACACGCCGCACAAAGGCTCCCGGGACTGCAATTTGGAACGTGAGCAGAGAGAGGGACCTGTGAATGAGGCGTCGCCCCCTGCCTGGGCAGCCCCACCGAGCGGCTTTGATCTGCTGGCAGCTCTGCACCTGCTGGGGTCTCCATGAAGGCAACTGCACAGATAATCGGGAGAAAGCAACTGCACAGATAATCGACTTCCTTTGGTGAGGGCCCCGAGGAGGAGGCTGGTCTGAGGCGGTAGGATCTGCACACAGAAGTGCCAGCAAAGAAGCAAAAACGGGAGTTAATGCCTAATGCTTCCAATTGGAGAGTCTTGGAGAAACAGCTCGGGTCCCACCCACGAGCTTGTAGGCGTAGGTCCACACCCGCCTAGAGAGTAAAATCCACACTTTGAGAGGAAAGACAAAAAAGTCATGCCGACTGCGCTTTCATAATTAATATTTCCGTTTGCAGCCAGCAGCCCGCCAACTTGCTCCACACCCAGCAAACCTCCAAAAGAACCCAAGCTGAACAGTGACAGCCGTAAACGACCGAGCAGAGGGTCGGATTTACCTTCACCTACAACAAACGGCAGCAGCTACAGAGGCCGGGCCCCAGGGGAGCCCAGGGCTGGCGGGGCTTTACAACATTCTCAGCACTCCTTGCAGAAGGAAGTGAGGCTTCACACAGCCACGCACGGTCAGGAAGGGGCAGAGCTGGGACTGGAACCAGGTCCTGGAGGCTCCGACTCCCATGCCCTGAGTCACTCTGCTTTACGAACAGACCCATTTCTCAGAGGCCAGCAGAGTGGGTCTAACGTAAGCTATCGAGGAGGTCAGTCCCACGCTCGAAAACAGGACTTAGCTGCCATCTTCCCCTGACAGACAAGCAATGCTTCCTTTAAGGCCATTTGTTTTTCTGCACATCACTAATTCCGGATTTCAGTGGTGACACCCCGAGGGACAGGGGCTTTTAATTTGGTCCATACACTATTCTCACCAAGAAACAGAGAGATAACTGGGCCGAGTGTCAGGGAGCCCAAGTTCCGGTCTCAACCCTGCCAACACCTGGCTGTGTGACCTTGCCTAAGTCCCTTGCCGTCTCTGGGCTTCAATTCTTCCCATCTGCCAGATTAGAAGGCTGAGCTAAGCCAGCCTATAAAGGAAGACTTTTCTGCTTAGACTGTTCAGTGTATCTCAAGGGTAGGTCCTCCCTCTGGTGCAGAGCCCAGACCACTTCTGTAGGTAAGCCCTGGGGCCTCCCACCCCTGCGCAGCCCCGCCCCATTATGTAGATAAGCCCAGGGAGCCCCGCCCACTTACGTAGATGAGCCCTGAGTAGTAGCGCTCCTTGAGGTTGTGCAGCACTGAAGCTTCATTGAGGCACGTGAGCTCCGCCATGTCCTCCACCTTGGAGAACTTGGGCGGGTTCATCTTCTGGATGTCATCCTTGTTCACCTTCACCTTCTTCCCGTTCTCCACCAGCTCCACGATGGCCTCCTCGCCCACCTCTTCCTTGAGGCTGGCCGGCTCAAAGCCACTCTTGTCCGAAGGCACCCAGACCAGCTTCTTGGCAGCCCAGTCGGCCTGGGCCAGCGGGTTATTGATGAAGTTTTTATCCACATAGAGATACTTGTCGGCGGCTTGCTGCGCCATGGTGACTTACAGCCAGGACCTGAGGACGAAAAAAGGACAAAAACATTAGCTACAACTGCACCAGCCATGGAGATGACTTACTCCTATCTCCGCCAACTGTACAGCCTTATAATAAGTGAAACGCCGTATAACTAGGCTGTACAACCTGCCAGAATTTTCTCATTCTCTACTTTTGGGAGAAAGACATACATTGCTGAAACACCAAGCTGATATCAGGGATTCTTTAAGAAATTAATAAGATGTGTCCTAGGATCATTGCACAAACAGATCTATAAACAATAATCATGCCAAATGAGGAGCATAACCAGACTCTCAAACACAGATGTAATTACAGTCACTATGCTCACCTGCCAAGGCAGGAAAGGGCCCACACAATTTAAGAGGACTTCCGATCAGAACAGGTTTCTAGTTCGTTCCAAAAAGGTACAGGTGGAAGTCTCTAGTTTAAAAAACTTTTTCTTATTTGGAATTCCCTGGTGGCTCAGTGGGATAAGGATCTGGTGTTGTCACTGCAGCAGCTTGAGTTGCTGCTGTGGCGTGGGTTCAACACCCGGCTCCAGAACTTCCACAGGCCAGGGCCACAGCAAAACAAACAAACAAACAAAAACCAACTTTTTCTTATTTCATGGAGTCAACCAAGAGAAGAAAACACAACACCAATATGTTGCCAACAGATTTTAATTCCATCTTGGTAATACAGTCCCAAGAAATAAGGCGAGAAGAAAAGAAGTCAGGCTCCAGGAAACATCACAGAGAGGAGTGAGTGCCTCCCTCTGGGGCACTGATATGGAAAGGCAACCCTCATAATTTATAGGCTGGGAGAACTTAAGCCTGTGTGTGCTGGCTTTTTTTTTTTTTTTTTTTGAGGCTCATTTACAAAAGGAAGATGACGAAATAATAAACCCTTATATCTGTGTGGTTTTATCACACACACACACCTCACTATCTTAGAAGATCCTGATCCTAGCACCTCTGTAAGGTGGGTAAGATACCTGTTATACCTGTTACTCTCCCAGTTTATAGATGAGGAAACAGAAGCTCCCTGGAGGTAAGGGGCTCTGTCCAGAGTCACCGGGAAGGGCTCCTGGTCCCGTGGACTTCCCATAGTCTAACCACAGTACTTATTCCTGCTCAGAGGCTCAAGCTAAGATCAGCTGAAGGCACATCTGCTCTGAGTGAACCAAAAGCAGGACTTTAGAAACACTGGTCTAGGACAGAGCCAGCCCACAGCCACCAGAGGAACGGCTCAGAAGCTCAGTGCCCCGCTCACCACATGGGGAGGCTCGTCCTGGTGAGATCAAGGCCCCTTCCCCAGGCCCAGGAAGCCAGAGGACCCCAGATCCGAAGTAAGGGTCACACAGGCGTTCATGCTTCCAGATCCCAACAGGAACCTGGACGCCAAGGAGGCTGGCAGCCAGGCGGGGGGAGAACAAAAGGAAAAGTCTAGGCTGCCCAGGCCTTCTTATCTGGGCTCATTAAATGGTTTCCAGATCAAGGCTGAGGGGCTCTCCTGGACTTACTCCAGGAGAGGCTGTTTTCCAGGAAATCTGCAGCTTCCCCACCTCCCCACCCCCAAAGAGGGAAGGCAAGTCCCAGGAGCCGAGCCTGGCAAGCTCAGCTGGTGGCTTTGTTTACATTCCCAGCACAAGCAAACCCTGGCAGCCCCTCTGGGGTGGGGGGACCAAGGGGCACCATCCACCTGCAGGACCCCCACCCCCATCCCCCCAGGAAAAGCAGGCAGGGCCCAGAGCTAGGCAGCAGCAAACAACGCAGGAATGGGATGGCTGCAAACCACACGGCCAGCCTCGTCTTCTGTGATGGGGCCGGGGGCTAGGGGCTGCGGGCTAAACAGGGCCTCGCTTCCATACTGGCTGGTCCATTCAAGCAAACCAAAAGCTTCTCTCTGCCAGAGTAAATACCAGTTGTCCTCTGCCTCTCTGCCGTCTTTCTGACCACGCGCCAGCCGTCCTCCGCAAAACCCTAGCACCCAGGCTCCCCACACCGCTCTCCCCAGTCATGTCACCGCCACGCTCGGGAACTTGCAACCATCACTGAGCACGGGGCCTCACTGGCTGCTGGTTCTCAGTCTTTTTTTGCAGACCTCAGGTCCGTAAAAATAAGACCATCTCCCATCAATACGCAAAAAGGGATTCATTTCAACCCCGTTCCCTAAAACCCAAAGTCCGCCTGCTCATTAAGAGCTCCACCAACCCAGCCCAGTGAAGCCACGAGACCGCTCCAAGAGAAGGGGGAAAGGGACCAGTTATTAAGGGTCTAACTACCGACATCAAGCTTGGTTTGTTTGTTCACAACCTCCCTTAACCGTCGAATCACCCGGGGGAAAAACCTTTTATTATCCCCGGTGTACAAATGAGGAAACAGGACCAGAGAGGGCAGGTGGCTGGCCCAGAGCCACCCAGCCCAGCCATGGGCTGACCCAGACCAGCCTGGCCCCCAGGCTGGGACTCTTTCCAACCTACCTATGCCTGGGGTCTAGCTAAAGAAGACAGACTGGCATTGAAGCTGGGCTGAAACTGTTAGTAAGTTGAACACGGTGGGGTCCAGGGGCGTGCACTCCATGTAACAAGTGTTTACCGGGCACTAACAGGAAGGCAGGGTGGCTGAGAATGAGACTTGCTGGTATGGACTGTGTGGTCTTTCAGAAATCAAAGCACAGTTAAATTCAACATTCTTGCTCCCTTGGCCTGTGACAACGGCGAGCAGCCAGCCCATCAGTGATGGTGGGATGACACTGGGCCCTCATCAAACTCCAGCTCACCCCAGCAACTCCAGCCCTGGGGGAACCGAGAACAAAGAGCATGCGGGCTCCCTCGGGCTGTAGGCCCTGGGCCTGACCCTGGAAATCTGGGTAAACTGCCCGGCCCTTTCATCAATGAGCCGGTGCTGGATGCCACAAACATTACAGCAGGTGGCAGGGGGAAAACTCCACCCAACCCACTGTCCTCTGCTCCTGGTTCAGCCCTACCTTCGGGCCTCCGTGGGAGGATAGAGGGCAGATACAGACCAGCACTGCTCCTACCTCTGACAGCCATCGGAGACCTGCGGGCCAAGCCAAACTTCCTGTAAGAGAGAGGGTACCCATGCCCCTCCAAGCTGGACCCACACAGAGGGCAGCGGCCCTCGGCCTCCAGCGGGGGGAGCCAAGCCCCCGGTGGATGGTGGGCTGAAGGAGTCTCCGCTGGCCTCAGGGCCTCGCTCTCTGAGCAGAACTTTTCATCAAACACGGCTGGGCCCTGCCTGGCCAGGCCAAGGACAGAGCTATTTCGTTTCAGCAGTTCTGCTGGAACAACATGGATTCACAGCAGCGCCAAGGTCAATACACGGGCGAGGCCGGCGGGGAGGGCTGCAGAGGTCACGATAAACAACGGGGTTTCTACTCGAGCCTGCCCACCCGGCCCGGCTGGAACCTCCACATTCAAGGATTTGGGAGCCACTGGGCTACAGCTGAGCTCCTGTTTCCGCCTGCATCAGGTAGAGGCTCCTGGGCCTGGGGAGGCAGGTGGAACGGCTGCCGCCATCATCAAGAGCTGTTAGCAATGAAATAGGCATTAGGGAAAGAACAGTGGGGAGGCGACTGTGTGATCGCAGCAGCCGGCATGCAGCCACTTTTCCCCACCCTGTCCTGGGACCATGTTAAAAGGCCTCTTGAGTTAAAAAAAAAAAAAAAAAAACTGTGTGTAACATAAAGGTTTACAAAATGAAAAAAAAAAAATCTACCCCCACCCCAAATTCCTGACACTCTACCCACAAAAATTAGTTTCCTCTTTTTCTTAATGGTCCCTTCTGGCTCACAGAAACACCTGAGTTTTCATTCTCACAGGCAGAGCATGGAGTTTCACATTTTTGTATAATACTGCAAAGTGCTTTAAAAAACGAAACATCCTGCTGTATAGCACTGGGAACTATATCTAGTCGCTTATGATGGAGCATGATAATGTGAGAAAAAGGAATGCATATGTGCATGTGTGACTGGGTCACCTTGCTGTACAGTAGAAAATTGATAGAACACTGTAAACCAGCCATGAGGGAAAAAAATAAAAATCATTAAATTAAAAAAAAAGATGGATACACTTTATTTCTTATGGGTGCAAACTATATACCCAATAGTTGATTTAAACAGTAAGAAAAATAATAATAATAAAATAAAAAATAAAAAAACAAAACAAACACTAGGTTTTTTGCTCTTATCCAGTGGACCACCTTGCAATAAATTCTCACGCGGAGTTACGGGAGCAAAGGAACATCCAGGCATCTCTATGGCCCCAAGATCATTATCAACATGTTTTCCAGAGGGGGAGACTGGTGTGCACGGCCACTTGAGCAGGGTATCCACGTGGCAGCAACCACCCCAGCACTGAGAAAACTGCAGGAAAGAGCTCGTGGCTCAGACTGGGGAGCCTCAGAGGCCCTGGGAAGCTGTGCGACTCGGCAGGCCAGCAAGGAGTTAAGGCAAAAGAAGTCAGCTCCAGCCCATTGAAGATCAGATCAAGCCTTTCCATGCCGGCTTCCTGCGGGTGCTAGTCCAACTCCAAGAAACCCAAGTAGTTGCCTTTTTAGGCCATAATCGAGAGGACACAACCAGAGGCTAAATTAGGATTCTCAGGAAATGATGAAACTGAAAGTAAACAGGCTGACCAAAAACCTCTGCTTTCGACCCAAAATGTCATTCCTCGATTATTTGCCTTCTCCCCACCCCCGAAAGATCCATCTGGACTTTTTACTCCTTCCTGTTTTCCCAAGGAACCCTCTCCCTCCTCCTCCCCCCTTCCCTCCCTCCCTTCCTCCCTCCAGTTGGTTCTCTTTTTACTAACTTGTGTGCTTGTTTGGAAAAAAAACTGATAGCCCCTTCAAGACGGGACCTATTCTGCTAGGACAAATCAGTGGTCCAAACACTGAGCTTTTCCATTCCTAGACAGTAGGGTTTAAGTAAAGGCTGCCAAGAGCCAAAATCTAGGCTTGGAGCTTTCAAGTCTTCCCAGCTCAATCTCAGCATACCAAGGACCTGCTAATCAGGTCTGCATTTTCTCACTCAGTCCTCACAATCTTTTCACAAGGTATATGTCGTCATAGCCACTGGACAGGTAAGGGAAATGAGGCTCAGACAAGTCACGGAGACCAGGTTTAAAATCAGAGCCACTCACGGAGTTCCCTTCGTGGCTCTGTGGTTAACGAATCTGACTAAGAACCATGAGGTTGCAGGTTCGATCCCTGGCCTTGCTCAGTGGGTTAAGGATCCGGCGTTGCCGTGAGCTGTGGTGTAGGTTGCAGACGCGGCTCGGATCCCGCGTTGCTGTGGCTGTGGCGAAGGCCGGCAGCTTCAGCTCCTGTTAGACCCCTAGCCTGGGAACCTCCATATGCCGCGGGTGCGGCTCTAGATAAAAGGCAAAAAAAAAAACAAAATAAGAAAAAAAAATCAGAACCACTCAGGCCACAAGGCCCTGCTCGGCTTCCACTCACGCTGCCTTCCCGTAAGTTCTCAGGCGCCATGGGGAGAACACAAGCTGAGAACCTCTTGGGGAAGCAAACCAGTAAAACAGACATTAATGAGGCCAACTCGAGGCTGCAAACCCCAAATCCTTGTACTGGTTTGTACAAGGGACTCCCCACACTTGCACTGTAAATCGCAGAGCTTAAAAGAAGGTGAGAACCATGACCTTGGCCGAGCCATGCAAGTTCTCTGAGCCAAGGTTCCAGTTCAGAGACCGGGGCAACCTCAACCCAGACACCGGAGCCCTGTTCCAGCTTAGTCACCCATGTACACAAGCAGGTCCCTTTGATTTTTTTTTTTAATCCCCACCCCCACCCCAGAGAGCACAGGTAAACACGTTCGTCTCTTTCTCCCTAACAGCCACTGCCTTCCAGTTAAATGGAATTACCAGGGTGCCTGAGTTCCATTGCTAGGGAAATTGTTAAGAACACTGTTAAGGTTTTAGGAAAGCAGCTGCTGAATTAAACAGAAATTCCCAAACCCCGTTAGATTTACTTATTCAATCAACTAATACATATGGAAGCTCTCTATGGGCGAAAACATTGGGACAAAGCTATAAAGGACCCCAGGGGCTTATCACGTAGTGGAATGTCAGGAGAGACACACACACCCCTAGTCCAAGGGCCAATCTGGGACTTTCTGGAGTGAACTTGGAAAGCGAGCCTTGGTTTTCTGAGCCTTTCACTGCTGCACTCAACACCAAACATGGTTAGCGCCCAATAAATAAACAGGAAGTACGTATAAATAAACAGGAAGTACGGCTGGCCCCCATATCCACGAATTCCCCTACCATGGATCAAGACTCAATGAAGGAAGACAGAGGAACAAGAAACTTGCTGGTAGAAACGACAGAAGGGGGTGACTGAACGGAAAACCTTGACGTTCAAGGGAGATTTTCATGGAGGAGATGACATCTGTGTCTCAGAAGAGGGAGGAACAGCGATGCGGGAGGGAAAAGACTGTCAGTTATTTCCCAGCCCGAGGGAAGAAGGTACAGCTTTTCATGAACTATGAAATTACGTGGTCAGTTAAGGCAGAATTTCTCGGCCTCAGCACCGTGAACATGTGGGGCCAACTAATTCTTGGTTGTGGGGACTGGCCTGCACGTTGTAAGACATTTCACAACACCTCTGACTTCTACCCACTAGACAGCAGTGGCACTTGGTCCCCAGTCTTGACAACTAAAAGTGCCTCCTAACGTGGCCAAAGGCGTGGAGCGGGAGGAAACTGCTCCCGTTTGAGAGCTCACAACTTAAGGGATTAGTAAGAGCAGAGGATGCATCAAGAAGCCAGACCTCCGCTTTGCAGATTCTCCCCCAACGCCGAAGGGCACAAGCCACCTCTCCCGAAAACACAAGTCCTCAGAGCAGAATGATTCCCGGAACCCAAACACTGCCCATCATGGCTGGCACTGTCACCAAGGAAGGGCGGTCCCTTGTAATACACTGTATTTTAAGGGATGGGACCAAATGTCCAATTTAAAAAAAAAAAAAATTTCAGGCCAAGGAGGCTGATGAACCTCCCCAGGCAGGACATGAATCTCCGACACAGCAGCTCAGCCAGTGATTCATAAGCAAAGTCCACCAGTATCCAGCAGTGCAGGCGATTACCAGGAGGCAGGAAGCAGCCACGCAGGGTGGGGGTGGGGTTGGCCTGGGTCACTCCCATAGCTTTTCCAGCTCAACGCATCATCCTGGGAAACCCATCAAATTCTATTTCCTAGATGGTTTTGTCAAGTCAGGATTAGTCCCAGGGACATTTAATAAAAGACAATAAACTTTCATCTGAGATTAGTCCCAGATGAAAGTTTCCCGTCTACCCAGAGGGCCGTCTCCACCTGAGGAGCCGCCAGCACCATCACACCTGAACCCTGCCCTTACCGCTCCCCAAACCTGCACGCTCGTCCGGGTCTCCACCTCTGGCCAAGACGCCGCCCGTCTGGTCACCCAGGACAGTCACTGTAAACTCCCCGACGGATCCGCAAACCTTCCGCCAGCCTCACAGCCGATGCCCCTGCCAGGCCAGGCCTGCGTGCCCTCCTTTCTGGGCTGTGACAGCTGCTTCCTTCGGCTTTTCTTTTCTTGCATCGTCCACCTTATTCAACTCCAGCCTCCTCACTGCCTTCGGGATGACTCAGCAGCTCCATTTCTATTTGTGCTGCTTCCTATTCCATTGACATTACCCGCCTGTTCCAGACAGTTCAAGGGCTCCGCGTCTTGCCCAGAATAAAATCTAACCATCTCTGCACAGCGGGGGTATCCTGTGACCCTCCGCAGTAAACTCCCCGTGCTCCCAGCCCCTCCTCTCGGGCTCAGTCTCTGCGTTCCTGGCTCTCCACAGTCACTCCCTCCACCTCTGGGCCTTGGAGGAAGAGGTGTTCTCTGCACCAGGACCCTCCTCTCAAAGCGCTCAAGGTCCCGCCCTCTGTAAGGCCCTCCCCGATTGCTGCAAAAAGACTTCCCTGGAGTGGTCCTTTCTTCTGAGCTCTGCACTGTCGGCTCTGCGGGAAGCGAACAGCGGGACTGTCACTACACACACTTTTCATCGGAGGACAGGGTCGGCTTTCGTGCATCTCGACTGCAAATGTCCAGCACGAGCTGTGACCGGACCCGGACTAGGCGAAGAGGAGGCAGAAGGAACAATGCGGAAGGTCTCCGAGGGGCTGGAAAATCCCCTTGCGCTGTGCAAAGAGGCCAGAGAGAAAAAGAGGGGAAGGCAGCACCTAATTTATTACAAAACCCAAGCCACTGGAAGACTAATTTTTACATCCCCCAAACAAGAAGGGAAAGAAAGCCTACTGGAGCTTTCAGTCCACAGAGAGAAACAGCAGTGAGGATCGCTTACTGGTCCCCAAGAAGCTCTGCATACAGTTCAATAAACCATCTCAATTTTCTGGAACCATCCAGCATCCCCCATGAACCAAAGTGGAGATGCCTATCTTCTACCACCAGACACAGCAGAAAGGACATCTGCTGGGGTGGCCTCTGCCCTCACTGGGACCCAGGAAACACCTTCAGCCACCCTCCCTGCCTCCCCGGCCCTCAGGCTGCATCTGCTAAAGCGAGTTCTGCAGGCACCGTCTCTGGTTCAACTCAGAACAGAAACGGAACTTGGAGAAACCCCTGCCACGTGGGGCACCGACTCTGCAAATCCTGAGATACATACATGTCTGTGAGACACCGTGACGGAACGGGCATGAATCTGGAGTCAGAAAGACCTGGCTTTGAATCCCCCGCTCATGACTCCTGTGATACTGAAGCTGTGAACACCTCAATTTCCTAGCTTGCGAAAGAGAAAAAAACAAAAACACTGACCATCGGAACTCAACTTCCCAGCAGAGAATCCAACACTTACCGGGAACCCCCTTCCCAGCTCAACGTAGTCCTCCCGACCTGGTGAACCCTAATCGTGCCTGGAATGGTACCTAGGGCCCCCCACACCTCCCAGAAGCTTGGGGACTCTTTCTGCAGGTCACGCTAGTCCACAGAGGACATGGTACCGGTGACTCCTGGCCTCGGGGATGCGCATGAGGGGAGCGGGTCTCCAGGCCCAGGAAGGCCGCAAAAGCTGCCTCCCACGGCCCCCGCCGAGCCGCGATGCACACGCAGGTGCCGGGAGCCTGCAGTAAGGAAACCCGCCCCATTCTGTCCCCTGGGCTTCGTGTCAACTAATTACCCTTTAGGAAAATTAGTTCTCGAGGCTGGTCCGGAGAGGTGTGTGCACAAGGCCTGCGGCAGCAGGGACAGACCTGAGCCTGGCTTGACACTGACCAGTTCTGCAACCCCGCGGACGACCCCGCGGACATTACCTGTCGGGCAGCTGCTATCAGGTTCAAACAAGATAATGGACACGAAGCCTCCCTGCATAAACACGGGGCTGCATAAACTCCAGGCCAGCCACTCTGCCCCCCAGGGCCCATCTTATAGCACCCCCCCCACCCTAAGGTGCTGGCTCTCCTGGGGGCCGTGAAGGGGGAGGGGCCTCCCACCGGCTGCTGAGGCTGAGGACTGGGAGGATGGCATGGGCCCCTCCCTCCCCGCCTCAGGAATGTTGTTTGCTTACAGAAGAAGCTGGGCCTTGTTTCCATTAGCAGTATTCCAGCCCAAGCCCGTGCTGATGCTTAGCAGATAAGAAAACCAGACCAGAGACAGGCTGGAGAGGAATTCAGCACCAGAGCTCCAGAACCCCTGCCTTTTGCCCTTCCATCCCCAGAGGCCGCGCAGGGGGCTTCCCAGGGCTCCTGAGAGCCCCAGGGTCTGCCTGGGTGCAGGGCCTGCACCCAAGGAACAGAGACCATCAAAAATGACACTGGAATTTAGAATCTTTAATAGGAGGTGGGGCAGTGGGCGGGGGAGTAGCTAGAGAGGAGGCTGGGGGAGGGGGGATGTGCACAGCTGCTCACCCAGTATCTTATCAGCCCCGTGGAGGAATGTGGACTTTATTCTAAGGGACAAGGGGGGGGTGACATCATCAGATTTGTATTTTAAGAAGATCACCCTCCCTGACCTCAATTTAAGGGGGCAAACCAGAAGCTGGCGGTTGGAAAGTACCATGGATCAGCCAGGAGGGGGCTTCCAGTCCCACGACAGGGCTAGGGAGAAAGTGGTCGCACAGCACAAGAGAGGGACCACGGCAGGCACAGACTTTCAGCCTCGGAGCTGCAACCTCTGAGCCCGGCTCAGTCCACAGCCCCCTCAGTCCCGTCCTCCCGAGCATCCCGGGAACTCTCCAGCACAGAGCTCCTGCATCATATGGCACGGGGACCAAGGTGCCCGACTGGGCCGCCTCCACGAAGACACCATCCTGACCTTAGGGCCACAAGGTATAGTCCCTCTTTTTTTTTTTTTTCATAGACATTCCCAGGCTAGCGGTCTAACTAGAGCTGCAACTGCTGGCCACAGCCACAGCCACGCCAGATCCTTAACCCACTGAGCAAGGCCAGCGATCAAACCGATGTCCTCATGGATCTGTTACCACTGAGCCACAAAGGGAACTCCCCCCAAGGTACATTCTTAAAGAACGAATCAATCAACTCATGGGGCAGGCAGCAGAGAGTTTCAACATGGCTCTGCTATTCAAGAATTCTACCCATATGCAAAATGATGGTCCTTCCTGCCTAAGGAGAAAGGCCCCAAGGCCTTCACTGCTCAACCCACTCCCTCAACCCAGGCCTCCAACTACCTTTTTCCAGCCCTACCTCTTTGGTCTCCTGCTGGACACCCTCATTCTGGCCTCGGCTCCCCAGAGCACAGTCTTGGCCCCAATCACCCAGGCAGCCTTTCCTAACACCCAGTAAGTCACCCCTCTCTTTCTCCCTCCTCTCCCCAGGCCTGCTCCAGCAGTCTGCCTTACAGCAGAACCATTAGAACCGTGCCGCCTGTCCCCCAGGGCCCTAGAACTCACTGAAGGCGACAGCAGTCTCTCTACTCCACAGAGAGGGTCAGGACCCCCCGCCAGGGTATGGGGACGTGAACTAGACGGTTGAGAACGCCTGGGTCCACGGCTCACATCATGTCTTCCGGAACCTGATTGTCCAGGAGAGGAGCTGCCCCCTCCTAACGCCCCCTGTCTGGTGTCAGGGAGGGAGGCAGGCAGGCCGCTCAGCAACGCAGCTCTCATTTACAGGTAAGGGGCCAGGCAGGCAGCGGCTGGCTGGACCTGCGGGTAAGTCATCTGTATTGGACCTTGGCTTTGCTTTTAATTGGTTCAATATTTGTGCAGTGAGATCACACATGTGCCTCACCTACTCGGTAATGAGCTTCCACTCAGCCGCCCAAGAGAAACTGCAGAGAAGTCGGTTCAGAAATGGGGGGGTGGGGCCGCCTCCCAAGGAGTGAGGTGCAGATTATCACATACCCCCCACCATGCACCGCCAGGTTTGACAAGGCTGACAGAACTGCCTGGCTGCCTTCCCGTCGGGAACTGCACACTGAACACATCACCCTACCCGCCCGCAGAGAGCACCCCCCTGCCGCAGACAGCACCCCCGCTCAGGCAGCCCCCCACCCCCCAGCAGGGCTTCACACACGCTCATGAGGGCAATGAGAACCTTCCGATTCCTGCAGTGAAGTTATTCCTTCCCCTTGGTTCTGCTGATAGGACAGTTTTTCTTTCCCAAGCATGTGAACACGGTTTGCTGAAACCCAATGCAGAAAAATAACCATACTGAGAAGATTTAATTATACAGCCGCGGCCTCAACGGGAAAGTGCAGCGTGCTGGTTGCCTGAGCCCACAGCACGGTGGCCGAGACAAAATCCGAGGTCAGAAATGAAAGACGATTGTGAAGACCACTCAGCCCGGGACCCACCAGGCCTCCGGCAGCTTGTTATTCCAAGTAACGTTTAAATGACCCCAAAAAACAAACAAAACCCCTGAGTATGGCAGCCACTGCCACCAATAGCCATCTCAGTCCCATTCCTGCTGGGCTGAGAGCTTAAGGCCACCATGGGCCCGCCTGTGTAGGGACCGAGCAATACCTGATGACCCGAAGAAATGGGGAAGGTTCCAGTCTCCCAAAAATTCCCAGCTCCAAGGACCACACCCAGCAGACTCTCTGCCACCCATTCTTAAAGGGCCTAAGGTTAAGTCCAATAAATCTCGCATTTACTTTAGTAGACAGGGCAGGAAAGGCCCAGAATGGTCTGAGCCTTCTCTGTGGCCGCCCAGGATCATATTTTATCACCGTCCTCATTCTTCTCAGCCCCCCTTACGGCTAAATCTGAGGTACGCTAATCTCTGTTTTGTTTCTAAGAGACACAGGGCTGGCCAGAAGGCCAACAAGGACCTTCCTGAATTGATCGGGCAGTCATTTAAGTCGACTGTGAAAAGGAGAGAGGGCTGCCAAATGACGATAACTTATTCATGACCTTGTCCGAAGGCATCTTAGAAAGAAGCAGACTTCGGAGGCAGTCAGACTGGCCTGAAAGTTGCAGACCCATCACTTTACTAAGAGAACAAACGTGGCCAGGTTGCCTGGGACCCTGGGGCCTGGGCTTCTCCATTTGTAAAATGGGGGTGCTGCCAGCGGCCCCCCCCCCCGGGGGGTGGCCGCTGTGAGGACAGGAGGGCATGCAGCAGTGGAGCCCCCCACCGATCGAGCTGACAGCACGTCCCTGCGAGGTGGTCAGCAGACCACTCAACTCACAGAACTACAGTGGGGACCAAAGCGAGCTGCAGGAGCGGTGCTGCTTGATGGTCCCGGCGGCCCACCGGCTCCCCTCCCCCACGCCCTTGCCTCCTCCCTCGAGTAGTCGGTGTCGCCCCGCTAAGCTGGCTCATAATGAGTCAGTCCCTCACAGGGCCCACTTCGGGGTTTGAAGTCACATCCTGCCCAGCCTCGCTAGACATGATTTATTCCACCTCAGGAATGCAGCTCGTTTCCCAGAATTTTGTAAAGAACTTTAAAGAGTCTGATCTTGCAAGGCACTCCATTTACAGGCTCGGCTGCAGGGGTGGGGGAGACCCAGCTTGGCTCAGACCCGTAGGCGGGAAGCACTCAACTCAGAGCTGAAAGAGCACCCCCCACACACACCCCCAGGGTCTCATCCTGGGAGTGCCAACACTTTTTTTAAAAAATCTCAAGCCACGGTAGAAAAGTTAATTTTAAAAATTTTATCACGAAAACGAACACGCCACACAAAAGCCTCACAAAATGATATGTCCACACACTATGCACTCTGGTATTTGCCATCCCATTTAATTTCTAAAACTGTTGGTTGCCACCAGTAATCTCACAACCCACCATCTCAATGGACAAGTCTGAAAAATACTCATCCGACTCAACCCTTACTGGGTAGATGAGGCTCAGGCTAGTCCAAAGAGCACATGGTGCCCAAAATCACACAGCGAAGTTCACAAGCACAAGTCCAAAGCCCAAGTGAATTGCAAGGGGTGGGGATGGAGGGTGTGTCAAAGCACAAGCGGGTACGGGTAAGGTGGCAGCTGCAGCAGCACAGTGGCCTGAGGTGTTGGACTGTTCATCTCCCACTGCCCCCTCATTGGATCCCGACCACCTCAAAAAAGCCATGGCAGGTAGCCGGCAGCCCCACCCTCTTCCCTGCCCCCCACCAGAGACAGAGGCTCAGGGAGGTGCAGTGACCTGCCTGGACCTGGAAACATCCTTTAAAGACCAGGAGTCCAGGCGGACGATCACAAGGACAGAAAGCAAGAAGAGCCCCGTTTCCTTGCTTTCTGCAAAGTAACAAACAGGTCGAATCCGCTACAATCAAAACATCACCACTCAAAGCACAAGGCCCAGCCCCACACAGAAGAGCCGCCCAGAAGTCAAGTGACATTAAAGGCTTAATACAGATCGCAAGGGAGAGGTCAGCCACTGCCCTAGGAAGATGTTCTCCCCATTTTTATATCCTTGGGGCAGTGTCGCCTGACCCTGTGATGAACAGACCCGCCTGCCTGATGAGAACCTGCTGACTGCATGTCTGTTCTCACGCACGCATGCACGCACGCTCTATAAACAGGAAACCCAAAGTCCCCATCTCTCAGTGGCTTTTTAGCACTTCCACTTATCAAGGACCCCTCTGAGAACTGAAGGCTGTGAACCCTTTGGGTACCACCTTAGGGGGTCACAGAGACCCTCGGGCGCAGTCCACAGACTGCCAGGAGACCAGCTCAAAGAACCTCCTTCTCCACCAAGGCAACTTGAACTGATCTAGAGGATCTCCCTCCTTCTTTATCCTCCAGAGGGTTAAGCAGCGTCTCATAAAAGAGGTGCAGTAAGGACGACCCAAAAGTGGGTGGGAAGCGGAGGATCTGGGATCGTGGGCACAGGAGGCTGTTACCCCTGGGCTGCTCTGATCACCCAGGGCTGCACAAACAAAAAAACCCAAACTGGACAGCAAACTGGCTCTCTTCCTTGCTTCCAGCCCTTAGGCCTGCCCTCAAATGAGCAAGCAGGCTGCCAGCCCTGGGCACACAGGCTGCACGGAGGGCAGGGCGAGGCTCTCCGGGGAAGCCCTGCAGACAAGCCGCACCCCGGAGCCTTCAGCCTCTGGGGAAAATGTCCCACATGTGGGACCTGCCTGAGGTGAAGATAAAACCCGCCTATTTCACACTTTATAGAAAAGCTTAATTACAGTTGCTGGAGTAGGTTGCGCTGGCACCCGTGTCTGAAAGGCTGGCTGACCCAGCTGTCCTTGAGCAGGAAGTGTGGCCGCAAGGATGACCTCACCATGTCCTTCGGCAGAAACCTGGCCGCCACTGACTTTACCGCCTGCTGAGAATCCCTCTCCGCCCAGGCCACCGGCTGGTCCCAAAGGGGCCAAGGCTGAAGCTACAGCTGAGAGAAGGGGCCCCTGGGCCACAGCAGCCTGCCCTCCCCCGCAACACAGACACAGACGTGCACGCACGACCCCCGCTGCCCTGAGAGCGGGATCAGTGCAGAATAGGATACGTCAGGCCCACCTGGATGTGGGCTCTGGGCCTCCACTCACTGGCTGAGGGACTCGGGGGACAGAATTTAACCTTTCTGCACCTCCCTTTCTCCGTCTGCGCAGTGGGGATCACAAAGCGCAGGACTGTGGGAGCTCTCGTCGTGGCTCAGAGGAAACAAACCCGACGGCAGGTTCGATCCCTGGCCTCGCTCAGTGGGGTAAGGGTTCAGCGTTTCCATGAGCTGTGGTGTAGGTCTCAGACATGGCTTGGAGCCAGCGTGGCTGTGGCATAGGCTGGCAGCTGCAGCTCCGATCCGACCCCTAGCCTGGGAATTTCCATATGCCGAGGGTGCAGCCCTAAGAAGACAAAAAAAAAAGAGGGGGGATGGGGGCACAGGACTTGCTGATGCTCAGCTCTGGGTGCTTCTCACATGAGGCCTCACTACTGCACACAGCAACCTGGAGGTAGGTTCCACTAGTATCTTGCTTTGCAGGAGAGGAAACTGAGGCCCAGGATGTTTCCTGTGACTTGCTCCCGGGCACAGGAAGTAGCTGCTGGTGTCCGTACCTAGTGGGCCTACCCGCCAGGCTCTGAGCAGGCAGGGAGGCAGCAAAGGCACACAGGAGCCAGCAGGGCTGGCAGGAAGACCTGGAGACCAGCAATTATGCCAGGAAGGGGAAGGAGCCCAGGACGACCCATGATCCTCCCTGCCACCCAGAACCCGAGCGACAGAAGCAGTCTTCCCAGCTGGTACCAACCCCAGTCAGGTTTACGCTGCAAACTCCTTTAACTCAGTTTCTCTAAGATGAGCATGTTGCGAGGGCAGAAGAGGGGATTCCTCTCCCCCGCCCCTCGCAGCCATCCCCTGCGGATCCCACCAAGGAGGCAGGAATTTAACCGAGGCAGCAGTTCAGACTCCCAACCGCAACCAGTTTGGAATGTTCCGGGGTCCGGGGCACAAAGGCCGCCTGCTAAAGCCCCGGAAGGGCCTTGAATCCTGCCCCTGATCTTTGCTCAGGTCCGCAAAGGAGTACCACATTCTTCAGATTCTTGTCTGAAAGCCAGAAAGGGGGGAGGGGGACTTGGCTATTTCAACCTAAGGATAACTAAAGCCGGGGACTTGTTTTAAAGTGGAAGACAGTCATCCTTTTTCTGCCTCTCGCACACTTGTCTGCCCGAGGTGTACAGACTGAGAAGGTGGCACACAGGGGTTTGCAACCTAGAAGAGCTCTTGGCCCAGTGTCCCCGACGTGTCCTCACTTCAAGGGCACTAGGGCACCAGGGCACCCGGGCACCCGGCTAGTAACCGACTGGGAGGGACGCTGCCAGATCTTCGGTCTCGGCCTCCCTGACATGAGGTTTCACGTGCCAGCCAGAGAGTGGGCAGAACTGACCCCAGGTAGGCTTGGAGGAAGGAGGAGAGAAGGTTGGAGGTGAGAAGCCGCAGCCGGGATGGGGCCTTGTGAATTCCACAGGGCTCGGCAGCCAGGAATCAATCTCACAATGAGGCATTTTTCATGAGCACTTGGCGAGACACAGCTACCTCCTCCTCCGCCTGGCAAGCGCAGGAGATGGCTGGTGGGCTGGTGGGCGGCAGGCCCGGCTCTGGGCAGAAGGCAGGCTGAGAACAGCGGGTTGGAGGCAGCTAGGAGGCGGCAGGGACACCAGAAAGCTGAAGGGGAACAGCTAAGGTTCCCTGCAGGACCCCGGCCGAGCCCCCTCACACACCTGGCTGCCCACTGACCTGTCTCGGACGGAGCAGGAAGGCTGTATTTTACACCTGGCATCATAGGCCAGCAAGGCACCTGGCCAATGACCACTGCATTAAGGTTATGTACAAAAGCAGGGAAGTCTGCAAGCCCCCAGCTTTGCCAACACTATAAAAGGTTAAGTGGGATGAAAGGGCAGAAGAGGCAACAGAAGCAAATATGGGAAATTACTGGCCTGAAGGTTGGAGGACTGGGGAGAGGATCTGAGATCCGGGGGCGAGGCTCTTGGGGTCTCTGAGCCGCAATTTTCCTAGCTCTAAAACAGGAACTTCATAAGGAGTTCCTGCCATGGCACGGTGGGTCAAGAACACGACTGCAGCAGCTCAGGTCACTGTGGATGCACAGGTTTGATCCCTGGCCCCGCGCAGTGGATTAAAGGATCCAGGGTCCCTGCAGCTGCAGCCTGGATTCAGTCCCTGGCCTAGGAACTTCCATATGCCTCGGGTGCAGCCATAAAAAAGTAAATAAAATAAAATACAAACATTAGGAGTTCCCGCCATGGTGCAGCAGAAACGAATCCAACTAGGAACCATGAGGTTGCGGGTTCAATCGCTGGCCTCGCTCAGTGGGTTAAGGATCCGGCGTTGCCATGAGCTGTGGTGTAGGTTGCAGATGCAGCTCGGATCCCACGTGGCTGTGGCTGTGGCATAAGCTGGCGGCTACAGCCCCGATTAGACCCCTCGGAACCTCCATATGCTGCAGGTGAGGCCCTAAAATGACAAAAATAAAATAAAATAAAAAAATAAAACAAAATAGGAACATTAATACCACCACCCTCGTGGGATTGGAAAACTTCAACTGCAATAAGCTGAGTGTGACTCCACTTTATCTTTATCCTCAAAGAAAACATAGATTAAAATAGATTTTAAAAGACTAAAAATAGATATAAATAGCCTGGAACTCTGCTGGACAAATTATGTATAAATAAATAGACAATAACGCTAAACTTTACTGGGCACGAAAGCGCTCATGGTAGCTCTTACTTTCTCCATCCCACAGACAAGGAAAACTGGCAGAGAAACCAGCATGATGCCCCCTCGGTCAACGGCAAGGGGGAGAATCCAGATCAGGACAAAAGGTCCAACTCCAGAGCCCCCTGAATAGTTAATAAAGTACAAGACGTGACCACATCACAGTGGTTAAACCTGAGACCCCAAGAAATAAAGCATCTACCCAAGGTCACACAGAGCCGAGTGACAGTGCTGACGCTGAACTGGGTCTGTCTGACTCACACTTGGCATGAATATATTCACTCATTTCTCATGCATATATTTAAGTGCTTACCATGGGCAGCTACAGCGGAAGGTCCCAGGGAAAATCCGCTAATAGGCACAGGGACACCACCAAGTAGAGTAGAGAAGGGCTAAGATGGAACCCAGCTGGGGGTGGGGGGTGCTGACCGAGTAAGAGACGCTTCCCTGGCAACCATCCGACGCTTTGGCCAGCAAATGGGATTCTAGGTTTGCAGTCCTGCACCAGTTTTCCACAAGCGTTCCCCTTGATTGTGTAAAAACAGTGCTTATGGCTCATCAGAGGGGAGAGAGGCTGTCTCAAAGAACGCCTGGTCCACGAGAACGGGCAGGGGTGACGTCATCCCTGTAAGGAAGGCAGAGTGACTCAGGAACTGGTTCGTTCCCGGTGCCTTCCATGGCCTGGCTACCGAGGCACTCTGATGATGAGCGGAACTCAGGAGCAGAGAGGATGAAAGAGGACAGGGGGCAAAGGTGCTCTGTGACCCCAAAGGCAGGTGGGGGGCAGGAGAGGGTATGGGGACACACTTACTGGGGTCCCCCATGAACTAGACACTGCACTGAGCCTTCCGCACTTGAGCTGCCCAAAGGACAATAACCGGATGAACGAACTGGGGCTCGAAGCAGCTAAAAAGAAACAACTGGTAAAGTCCAGTCCTAGAGGGTCCATAGAGTGACCCTGGATTAGAGAGGACTCCTCTCTCTCTCTCTCTCTCTCTCACTCACACATGCACACACACACACACACACACACACACACACACACGTGCACAGACTCACACACATGCGCGCACACACACACACGCATGCACGCGCACACATGCACACACACACTCCCTTCTCCCCTCTTAAGGACTGAACTCTGCCCCCCAGATTCACAAGCTGCAGCCTTAAGTCCCAATAACTGTATTTCGAGAGAGGGTGTCTCAAGAGGTATTTAGGTAAAAATGAGACCACGAGGGTGGGCTGTCATCCACTCTGACTGGTGTCCTAGTAAGAGAAGGGAGTTTGGACACAGGGACACCCCAGGGACGTGTGCACAGAGGGAAGACTGAGAGGAAGCAGCAAGAGGGCCGCCATCTGCAAGCCAAGGAAAGAGATCTCAGCGGAAACCAACCCTGGGGACACCCTGATCTCGGATTTCCGGCCTCCAGAGCTGTATGGAATGAATTTCTGTTGTTTAAGCAGCCCGGTCTGCGGTGCTCTGTACGGGCCTTCCCCGGCCTGTGGTTCTCCGGCACCCTGACCTGCCACGGTGAGCCTGTCTGCTGTCTAGGTCTCCCCGCCAGAATGCCAACCTCAGACTTGAGCTGCTTTTGATTCAGTGGTGTATCCCCAGCACCTACAGAGTCTCCAGCACACAGCCAGCCTTTGATACATATTTAATGAACAAATAAACTGACTGAAAAATGGGATTTAAACCCCGCTGCTGCTCTGAGAGTCACCCACTCCCTTCCCCACGCCCCCACTGCCGCCCTGCGCTTTATCACATTTTCTATTCCTGTGCCCACCTCTTCTCCGCCGACATAAACGCTGGAGAATAATTTAAAATTGTATAAATTCGCAGATAATCTCCAGCCTTCAAGCAGTAGTTAAACGAGGTGACGGCAGATTTAAAAAGAGACACACAGGACCTCACCTGGGCCACCAGGGAGCATTATAACCTACTAGATGCTGAAATCCCCAGCTTATGTTTCATTCTTATTACTAATGGTAAGTCATTATGTAAATAAGGTTAGGTTACATAAAAAGTTAAAAATGATTAGATTATGTTTAGGGTCTGTTCTTGGTTTTTTGAGTGTCTAGTTAAGGCAGGGCGGGGGGTGGCATTTGAGGACCGTGACAGAGCTCTCCTAGTCAAACCTCAACCCCGAGGGACCTGGTACTGACCCACATCCCCATGGAGGCCTGCAGAGGGGACCCGATGAGGTCAGCAGAACCTAAAACAGACAGGACCAGGGAGACAGGTATCCCAGTGGCGACGTCCGTCTGAGGCCCCACGCTGGCCTGTGAGTGGGGTGGGGAGTAGAGGCTTCTCTCCTGCTCTCTAGGAAGACAGCAGAGTCCAGGCTGGGGCCCCTCGAGCTGGGGTGGAGGTGGGGACAGGGACAGTGGGGAGCTGGAAAGATGAAGGAGCCTCGGCAACGAAGCTATTTATCTGGGAAGAAAGAAACAATAGAGCAAAGACACTGCGCCCTAGGTCCTAGGCCCCCGTCCACCCATCTTCTCCCCATGCACCCAGCCCAGTATCCAGCCCCACCAGGCTGCAAATAACTCCCTTACCATCATAAACATCTATCTGCTCCAAAGCAACCACTAGGATTCTGAAACTTCCTCTTTACAACAAAACTACACTGTTGCAGCTTGTTGCTACAATTGGTTCCTTCCCCAGGGGCAGGAGTCATAGCAGAGAGCAAGTGGCTTTCCTGGCTTTGGTGGGTGGGCAGACCAGCCTCCCCGGCCCCAGCTCCTGCCACCAAGCCCTCCTGCCCCCACCCTTGGCCATCTCCTGCCCACTGCCACCCTCCCCTAGAAGGGCCAGGGGCTACTTCCCCAGCCTCCCCACTGGCAAGGTCCCCTGCAGCCTCTACTCCTCACTTCCTCTAGGGCGTGTTTTCTGGCTCTGTGCACAAACCCGTGGTGGAGGTGGGCGCGGGCTGGGCTGGCGGTGGGGGGATCTTCCTCTGGCGAGCCCAGAAAGATCTCCCCTGTCCAGATCTCCCAGGTCCATGTTCCTTGGCTTTCTCACCGCTAATGACAAAGTGGTTTTACCTGTTTCCATCAACTCAGACTGAGTGTCTGAACTGCCGCTTTCTCCCAGGCTCACCTCCATCACACCCCACAACACCGAAGTGAAGTGATTCTTCCCTGGGTGTAGACTGGGGGGCCCCTGAGGGCAGGGTCTGGGATGTCTCATTCGGCTGCGTCCTCACCACCTAGCAGGTGCTGTATTTGCTGAATGAATGGATTTCCAAAAGACTCGAACAAACCATGGAATTTCTGGCAAGGTCAGTAATGTTTTTTCCCACTGAGGACCAGAACAAAGCCATTAAAATAATAATTGTGGGGCTGTTGCAACATAGGCAACTCTTACATTACAGCACTAAGTCAGAACACAGCCAATATCTAATGTAATTTTTTTTTTTTTAGGACCGCACCCACAGCATATGGAGGTTCCCAGGCTAGGGGTCCAATCGGAGTTGTTGCTGCCGGCCTTCGCCACTGCCACAGCCACGCCGGATCCGAGCAGCATCTGTGACCTACACTGCAGCTCACAGCAACGCCAGATCGTTAACCCACTGAGCAAGGCCAGGGATGGAACCCGCAACCTCATGGTTCCTTGTCAGATTTGTTAACCACTGTGCCACAACGGGAACTCCTCTAATGCAATATTTAATTTCAGCATTTAATTTTATAAAACATGCATGTATAAAACCCAGAAAGATGCAAAAACAGTGGACAGCAGGAGGGGCAGATCTGCTTCTTGCTAGCTTTGTTAAAATGTCAGTGCTATAAACAAACCTACCCGGCCCCCAACTGCCTTTTCTTTTACTTTAAAAAGAGATCCAATTCCGGTAACAATTAGGTCTCTCTCAACACTCCGTGAAAAAAAATCTCCTCCCATATCCTTCATCTGGGAATAGAGTGCTGACCACACACCCAGGGGCACAGGCAGGATTCCCACAGCCACCCAGAGGTTAAGGACCTGGGAGCGGAATCCTGCAGCCCCTCGTTTCCCAGGATACAGCCCAGGAAGCAGGCTTTAATGGGCCATTTGGTCTATGTCAGGGGCTTCTAGAAGGGGCTGGGGCCTAGAGCCACGAAGGAGGAGAGGAAATCTTTTACTAGCCCAGGGTGACTCACAGGGCTTTGCGACCTGAATCAAGCTTGAACAAAGCTCCGCTGCAGTCTGAGCAACTGAACGGGGTCCCAGCCCTGTTCTCTGGACATGCTGTGCCATGTCCCGACCTTGCCATCAGCTCGGATGCTGTTGCCGCCTCCACCAGGAAGCCTGCTCAGATTCCTCTGGGCAGGCTGGTGAGACACCAAGCGCTCCTGGAAACGAACCCCCCCCTCCATTCTTTCGCCTCCTTATTCCCGGCACCCGGCCTAGCGAACAGCACATACAGCAAAGCTCTGTGGAGTGGCGACTGAATGATGACAGAGAGATGGATGAATGAAGCAGGAAGGAATGCATGTTTGCAAGTGGGCTGCCGCCAAGAAGAACCCACTACCGGGATGGTAGCCGGCCCGCTGGCTGGCTGGCTCCCAGTGAAGGGCAGCCTGGGCCCCGCCAAGAGCAGACAGGCACGGGAGCCGGGATTTACGCTGCCTCCCTGAGGACAAACCACACACATCTGAAAAATGGCCGGTTGAGGTTAAAGGTGAAGCCAATAGCCGGGGCAACACTATTGAGCTGGCAACCTCGCTCTGCGCAGCCAACTGCACTCAGGATGGGGAGGCTCAGTCTGCCTTGGCCCAAACTCTGCTTCTCTCATTATTTCTCGGCCAGTAGCGAGGCAGGAGGCCCCAGGGACCAGTCTAACCCTTTACTCACTGTCAAGTGAGAAAAGGCCAGCCCAGGAGTGAAGGGCATCTGCAAGGCCACACAAGGGTTTGGGGGTCAGAGTGCCTGAGTCTAAGGCCCTGCTCCGTCTCCACATCCGTAAAATGGGGACAACGTCCTACTTCCTGGGAATGAGGAAAGAATTAAATGAAGGAATTCATGCAAAAGCACTAGCACAGTGCCTGGTACAAACAAGTGCTTGATAAAACTGAGCCCTGATTATTATTACTGTTGCTATTGTTGGCAGAGCTGGGACTTCAACACAGACAGCCTGACTCCCAGGCCAGTGCCCCTCCAGAGCCGCTTCCTTCCTTCCTTCCTTGCCCACCGTCCCTCCTCCTCCCGGGAAGGCCTGGCCCCCAGGAAGCTGGCCCCCAGGAAGCCGGCTCAAGATGCCCAGAAATCCCCGCTCGCTCAAGATGGCACACGCCACCCCATGTCCCAAGTATCTGTCCCAGTGCCCCAACTCCCTAACAGAGGGTTAAGTCTCCTGAGAACAGGAACCAGCTCTCTGCCCTCGTCCCCACTGAAGCCCCGCAGGCCCAGCACAGGGCAGGCCACGCAGCAGGAGCCTAAGGCGTCTTTGATGATTGACGTGGCCAAGAAATCTGGGATCGATACCCAAACAGTTGGCTCTTAAATATCAAAAAATCTAGACCAATACTTTTTTTTTTTCCTTTTGGCCATGCCAGGGATCAAACCCGAACCACGGGAGGGACAACACCAAATCCTTAACTGCTAGGCCACTCCAAAAAAAATAGACAAAAACTTTAAAATAGCTCCCTGTCACCAACTTCCTTACCCCAGAGATTTCCGGACAAGTACCGCATCGGTGTTTTGTGACAAGGAGAGGTCACTAAACGGCATTCTAAAGGGCTAGAGGCCTGGGCCTCCACGTCCCCAGACTTACAGGCACAGATACCTGCGAGACCTGAACCCAACTCGTGCAACAAGGATGAGGGGTCAAGTCCAAGCCGGGCACCATCGAGAACCTGGGGAGGGAGAGATGATAAACGACCCCACCGCTGGGCTCCCGGGCCAGCGGGTTCTAAAACCTTCTCCCCCATTCCAGACCAGTTAGATTAAGTCACCTAAATGGTTCCAAATGCCTCGTCTTTATGTTTATCAGACAGGAAGCTGCCTTCTTCAGCCCAGTGACTTAATGCAAAACACAGGAAACGCGGCAGCTTTTGAACACAGACAACGCGAAATAAAGGTACCTCCGCGGCTTTGTAACAGCTTTTTTTTTTAATGCTTAAAGCAGCGTGGTTCGGCGACACAAGGTAAACTAAGTGTATGGTTTGGGAAGAACGCAGAGGCTGCAGGCCTGGAAAAACCTCAAGCTTCAAGCCCAGGAAATCTTCTTGCGGGTTCCTCAGATATCTTACCACACCCTGTTATCACGGGACAGGCTTGTTGGGCCAATTTAAAATCTTTTAAACCCCAACCTGTATCTCCTACGACCCAAAGACAGAGGATGTTGGCGATGACCTGGAAAAAGGAGGAAAAGGAAGAGGAGGGGGACAAGTACCGGGCCACTGGGCATGTATTCACATGAAAATTACAACAAGCCTACAAAAGTGGCCTCTCCATGTGACCCAATGAGGAAACTAGGGCTCCAGCCTGGCAGCAGAAAAGGTGAGAGGGTCTGGTCCCAGATCTGCCTGATCCCTGCTTTTGTCCCCTCTCTGCGGGTTCTGTATCGAAAATACGACAAATGGATCACCCAAGACGCAAAATGACTTAAAATTACTAGAAACCAGGATGGGCCGAAGGGCTGCAGAAAGCCAGTGTGCAGTACCCTGCGTGGCCACCCGCTGCCTGGCGCTGCCCCAGGAGAAATACTGATTTTTGAGCTGTGGGAACTTTCAGCCTAAAGGGAATTGTCCAACTGGAAGAAGTTCAGAGAAACCCGAAACAGCTCCCACCCCATTTCTTGGGCCCCTCCCCACCCCCCAAAAAAGAAAAAGATGAAGGGTGTGGAAGAATAGGCCCTGGAGGAAAGATTAAAGGAGCAAAGTACATGTTGCTTGGCTAAACAGTGCGTAAAGGCGCGGAAACGCATGATAACAGCTCAAACACACTTTTAAATGAGGCCACAGGGTTTTGAGAGGAAGGCACTGGGGGGCTGGGGAAAACCAGGGGTCAAAGCTTTCTTCTACCAACTCACACGGTGGGATTGGGCAACTCCTTCCTTCTCTAATGGGGGGGTGTTAAAATTACACTAACCCTAAAATCCCTTCCAGCTCCGTCTGTAACCCTCAATAAATTCAGCAGGGGGACTGTACGTCACTACTGATTTTTAAGCATCATTTAGAATTAGGCTTAAAACGAAAAGAAAACCTGAGACAAAAATTGCCAAAGTAACATCCAGGAGGTGAGAGAGGAACCTTTGCCGGGGACCCCTTGTCCTCTGGGGAGCGCGGTAAGAGCCATAACGACCAAGGACCTCTGAGAGGCACCAAGGAAGTGACTTGCAGGTGGGGGAAGCTGAGCTGCACCTTCAACTTCCCTACAGGCCGCAGCCCAACCTGCCATGACAGGAAGCCACGCCCTTGGGTGGCAACTTCCAGAAGGCCTTACGAGACTCCCTCCAGCCACAGCCACAGCCCCAGCCACAGCGGGAGGCTTCCTGGCGGGGTGGTGGGGAGGAAGCTGCTGAAGGCATGGAGAGTCAGGCTGGGGAGAAGCTCCCAAGAAGGCCTCGCGCTCGGCCAAAAGTCGCCCAGGAGCCCTTTCTGGGTCCACCTGCCGAGGCCGGGTGTGCCGGGTCCCATCCCGGGCGCTGAATCACCTCGGGCTGGAGAAACTAGGCAGCAGAATGGGGCCCCGAGAAATGCCAACAGCAGCCTGCCTGCCTCAGTTACTTTTTCAAGAGACACGCATCAGATGCAAGGGAGGCAGTTCCCCTCCTGTCTCCCAACTATCTGGCGCCATCAAAGCCCGAGGGGCAGCTGGAGGCAGAGGGGGTACATACAGGCTGGCATCCAGCCTTCAAACCACCCGCCCGTGGGGTGGCAGGCCCATTTTAGACCTGGGCTCATTCGGTGTACTCATGTGTGACTCATGCCATCTTTCCAGGAGGGCTGGAGGCTGCCTGGCAGGGACACAGGCCTGCCTGAGACCCTGAACGGGTCTTCCACCAGCTGGGCTACAGAAAAGGGCCAACTCAGAGCCTGCGTCTTCTCCAGGGCCCCCACCATGCAAGGCTGAGGAGATCCTCCTTGGGGAGAGGATCAGGGCCACCGACTCAAAACACCCTTCTGATCACATTTTCTCAAGAATTTGGGCTCTTCCTTTTTCTTTTTCTTTTTCTTTTTTTTTTTTTTTTTTGCTTTTTGGGGCCTCACCCACTGCTTGTGAAAGTTCCCAGGCTAGGGGTTGAAGCGGAGCTGCAGCTGCCGGCCTGCACCACAGCCACAGCAATGCCAGATCCAAGCCACATCTGTGACCTACTGCACAGCTCTCAGCAATGCCAGATCCTTAACCCACTGAGAGAGGCCAGGGATTGAACCCACATCCTCACGGATACTAGTTGGGTTCTTAACCCACTGAGCCACAACGGGAGCTCCCCAATGTTATTAATGCATAAAAACCACAGGCCAGATGTTTGAGGGACAACTGGAGACAGAGTGGGTTGCAATGACCCCAAATTTAAAAAAGAGGAGGGCCCACGAGGATAAAGGTCTGCTTTAGCCTTCGGACCAGGGCGGACTCCCCAAGAAATGGGAGAATACAATTTGGAGCCAGGGGAACTGTGGGAAAGCTGGCAGAGGGGCATCCAGAAATACTTTACAGTCACAGACCGCGGGCTTCTTTTTCTCATACAGCAAAGAAAAAGCAATCATCTACTATTTCCCAGAGTACGAGGGAATGGATCAGAGTAGACACTTGTTTAAAGGGGTTACTCTGGCAATAATATGACATCATGGAGAAGAAAACAGGACTGAAAATGGTCTAATCACAGAGCAATTAAGACCATCCTTAAAACTCTTCCTCCTTCCCTGCACACAGGAATCACTCAGTATGAAATCCAGAATCAAGGGTAATGCTTTTTTTTTTTTTAAGGGCCACACCTGTAGCATATGGAGGTTCCATCAAATCGGAGCTGCAGCTGCCGGCCTACGCCACAGCCACAGCAACACTAGATCCGAGCCACGTCTGTGACCTACACCACAGCTCACGGCAACGCCGGATCCTTAACCCACTGAGCGAGGCCAGGGATCAAACCTGCATCCTCATGGATACTAATTTGGTTCCTTACCGCCAAGTCATGATGGGAACTCTGAGAGTAAAGCATTTTAAAGTTGAGACCTCCACGACTGGCCAGGGGACCACTTATTTTTCTACATAATAACTAAGAAAATTTTACAATTTTGACTATTAAGGGCAATGTACGTAAAAAGACATTTAGTGGAAAAGCAATGCTCACCCTGGACTCAGGCTTCCTGGGCCTTTTCTAGAGGCAACCACTATTACCAGGCTTTCTGTAGCTTTCTGTGCACAGAGCCGAGGTGACATACCACGTTTCACACAGAAAGGAGCACCACATATCCTACTTTGCGACTAGATTTTTCCACTTACGATATATCTTAGAGAGTGTGCCTTATCAGTACCTACACGTCAGCCACACTTTTTTAAGGGCTGCAGGGATTCCCAGTGCACAGCTGCGCCATAATTTATTTGACCCTCTTAATGAACAGTTTGTGTCTTGTCTTTTTCTCTGACCATGCACAGTTGAGTTTATCTGCTGGGTGAGTTCCTAGAAATAAAGACGATGATTTGACAAATACTGTCAAACTACCTTCTCAAAGAATTATCACAACTTAGACTCCCATCGGTAGGGCATCTTGTAGAAGAAGCTGGGGCCTCTTGGAGAAAGTAAAACGATTGCGCTTTTCAGTCACTTGTGCATTGGTGGACGCATAAACAGGCATATGTCTTTGTAGAGGGACACAGCACTTTCTACCAAAACCAAACACCGCCGCCACCCAGGCCGGAAGCCAGCCCACCAGACACCGAGGCCAGGGCTCTTTCCGTGTCATCCCTCGGCTCTCTCCTAGATCACGGAAACTCTGTCTGAGAACTAGAACTGCAGTCAGTGTGCCTTCTGCCGGGGCCAGGGCCCTGAAACAAGGCCAGTGAGCACAAGCTCACCATCCAAACACATCAGTGGATGCATCGCGAACCAGCTGTTTTTACCGCTTGGGCTCCACAGTCTGCGTGTCCACACACACACAAGCCCACCTTTTTAGAAGCAGAAAGAGCACTGAGCGAGGAGCCAGGAAAACCACTTCCCCTTCTTCCCCTATTTCCTCACCTGACCACCCAGGAGTTAATTTACATGCTTTCTTAAAAACCTACATAGTCACTCTACACCAGGCCCTTTACATGCTTTCTTTCTTTTTTTTTTTTTTTTGGTTTTTAGGACCGCACCTGCAGCATATGGAGGTTCCCAGTCTAGAGGTTGAATTGGAGCTACAACTGCCGGCCTACGCCACAACCACAACAACAGTAGATCTGAGCCGCGTCTGTGACCTACACCACAGCTCACAGCAATGCCGGATCCTTAACCCACTGAGCAAGGCAAGGGATCGAACCCGCAGCTTCACGACTCCCAGTTGGATTCGTTAACCACTGAGCCACGACGGGAACTCCCATGCTTTCTTTCTTTTAACGCTCGCATCTAACCCGCAGCGTGGTATCCCGATTCCCATATTACAGCTGAGGACACTGAGGCCGGGGAGGTTACATGACTTGTCAACGGGGACCTAAGTGGTAGGGTGAGGACCTGATCTCTGCCTAGTGCCAAAGCTCACGACCTCACTCTTCCCAGCCCTGTAGACGAATGGGATCACAGGCGCATGGCTTCCCAGGGGACAGAGGGCTTCAGCCCAGGGGCTCAGCACACCAAGGGTTAAGGCCGAGAGGCAGGGACTCTCTGGGGCTGCACAAAGGGAAAATGCACTTCCTGCCCCTGCGGGCAGAGATGCTGTTTTATGCTCGGTAAAATTAGGACGTTTGTTTAATTAAGACGACACACAGGTTTTGTTATTCTAAATATTTTTGGGACATGATGCTTGGGAGGAAGCCATCAAGGCACACTCGTTTTTTTTTGTTTTGTTTTTCCCCTTGCTTTGGGTTTCTCTTTCTCCCCCATCCAAGAGAAGGGTAGGGCTAGACTCTGAGGAAAACAACAGCCAACCCCTCCTCTCTTTTGAAATGAAGATGTCAAGCTGGTAAGGGCTGTCTTAAGTACTTTAAGGAAGGATTAGCTAGAAGAGGAAGTGAGGAAAACACAGCCAGCCTGGTTTCTAGCAGTATCCTCCACCAGGCGACACAACAATGCAGCGTTTTTTGAGTGTGCTTTTCTCCTTTTAAAAAGCTAACAGATCCTTGTTTTGTTTTTTCTTTCTGGAGCAAGAACGGGCAGAAGGCAGGCTGTGATTAACATGCGCCCTTCATCCTGCAAGATGGAAGTTGTCCCACCTCTCAGCCCTTAGGTTAAAAAGTTTAAAAAAAAAAACCAGAACGCCCTGACCCCCTCTTTCCTCTACCTCACGTGCCCTTCAGACAAGCAGCCCCACGGACTGCACCTCTCAGGCCGCCCTTCCCCGGACAGTCTGCCAATTCCAGCACCTGGATCTGCCCACGGGCACTGCCAGGACTTGCAGAATGTGAAGAGTAGAGCTTTTTGGAGTCACCCTGCAGCCATCTGGGGGACACGGCCGGCTCTCAAATGACACTGAGCCATCTCTTGGCGGTTTTAATGACCCCTCAATTATCCACCAGAGGAGTCCTCACTTTCCAACATGGAAGGCTCGCCTCAGTTTGCCAAACCTGCAAAGTCCCCCTTCCACCAGGCAGCCTCCCTCCGCAACCCAGACTGAAGTGGCCCCGCTCAGAATTCCTCGAGCCCTTTGTCTGCCGCATGCTTGGGACACCAATCACAGGCTGCCTTTGTATTTTGGTCCTTTGGCCACTCTTTCCCCTGACTGTAAACTCCCCGATGATGGCTGAGGCCTCTGGGTTCTCCGCAGGATGGCCTGGCTCCCCTCTCCCAAGCCCCATGACTCACGGTACCTTTCTGGGGTCTCTGTCATCTCTGCCTCACCTTAGAGTCATCTACAGATTTGTCTCGGCTCTCTCCTAGATGCCCAAGGGCAGGGGCCAGGTCTTACTCAACCTCACAGCCCCCACCACCTGGCAGAGTCCCTGGCACAGAGAAGCCTGTTAAATATTTGCTCCATTACACATCTGTGTGCCCTCCCCCCACCCCAGCAGCCTTGTATATAAACTGACTAATATTAATCAAGTGATTGTCTAAATAGGCCTTAAAGCAGCCTCCCCCCTTACCAAAAAGGAAATAAGCCACCCGGTGGGTTTACAGACAGCAGAGTCTGAAACGGCCACGGTGCTGCAGCAAGGCGCTATGGCTCCTCTCCTTCAAGTTACTCAACAGTTACTTTGCAATCCTGTTAAAGCCAGGAAAGGGTGCAGTGAACCAATAAGTGGCTGGGCCTCTCAGTTACCAAGCGGAGAGAGCCGCCGGTCTCCAAGACCTGGGACTTCCCAGGAACCTTCTCCCCACACCGGCTGGGTGGGGCCACAGACAGCAGCCCCAGGGCTCACCCTGCCCCCAGCTCAACCCAGCCGGCAACGTGGTCCAGTGGGGTTCTCCGTCTCTGTTTGAGACGTCGGGGCTCTGGGAGGGATGGGGAGGATGCAGTCCTGCCCTGGGCGTGGCCCCAGGACAGCAAAGGGTGAGGACGCAGCCCAGGGAAATTGAGGGGATAAGTAGAAAGCCCTGGATCTGGCCCAAACAGGAACGATGCAATAGCCCAGGCCAGGTCCTAAAGGAGCCGGGCGCAGCTCTCCCCGCCCACGCCCTGACGGGTCGGCCCGCAGGTGCCGTGGAATCAGGTGCACGCCGGGGCCGCGGAGATGGCTGCGGGCCTTCCCGGGCCTTTCCCTCCCGGGGAGAAGTCAAAAGGATGAGGGTCAGTGGGGCAGAGGGAGGTCTTTCTTGCCTCGAGCCCCGATCCCCGCCGGGTCCCTCTTCCCCGTGCACCCACCCGCACCTCGCCCCGTCTCCCACCTCCCCCAGCCGATCACAGACAGGCAAATAAGGAAGTCGGTAGCGGAGGGCGGAAACTGAGCGGAGCGCAATGTCTGCTTCAGGACTGTCCGATTCTGACTCGGTAGGACGCCCTGACAGCTGCCAAACGGTCCCTGTCTGTCCGTTACCCCAGTTTCGAAAACGCCTGGAAACTTCCAAAGAAGCCCGGGCTCGAAGCCCCCTCCCTACTCTCACCCATGCGGCTGGGTCCAAGGTACAGAAGCTCCCCGGAAGGGGTTAAAAAGTTTGCCTAACTTGGGCACCGGGCGAGGCGAGGGCGGGGCGCGTGCCCAGGCAGCTGGGGGAGGTCGAGGCTCCCGGGTGCCCGGCAGGCGGAGTGCGCCGACGGGAGAGCGGAGGGGACGGAGGGTTTCCGGGGAGCGCCGGGCCCCGAAGACTTCCTCTGAGCCCCGAGGCCTCGCTTCCAGGGGGGCCTTCCCCTAGCGCCCGCGCAAGGGTCCCGGACCCTCTCCGCGAAGGATGCAGTGCCCCGGCCGAGCCCCGCAGCGTTCGTGCCCGCCCAAGCCGGTCACCGGCCGCGAGGCGGCCGAGAACCACACGTCTGCCTGCTCGCTCCAGACGCCTCGCGTCCCGTCGCCACCGGCCCCGCCCGCCTGCCCGGGGCGGGACCCGCCGGTGGGGCTCGCTCACCTGAACCTGGATCTGCCCTGGGGAACAGGAGCTGCTTCTCCCGAGAGGGCTTCCTCTAGAGCTCAGGCAACAGTGGGGTTGGGAGAGCGCGCGAGGCGGGAGCTGCAGCAGGTCAGCCTCGCTCAGACTTCGGTGCCCTGCCCAGGAACCGCGGTGATCTGCGCGCCTCACCGCACCCTGCTCAGCTCCTCGCCTCCTTCCCGCCCCGCCCTCGCAGCGCCCGCCCATTCGGAGCCCGGCGCCGGCTGTGGGGCGGAGCCTGGAGGGACGAGAACGCCCTCCCCCCTCCCCGAGCTGTTACACCCACTCCAGCCCGCTTCTGGCCAAGATGGACAGACGCCTGGACCTGTAAGAAGGAGGCAGGAGGAGCCTATGGGGCCAGAGGGGCGGGGATTCATCCTTCCCATCCGCCCCCACCTCCGCCCTCGGCACCTTCCCCCGCGCTTCCTAGGCGGGAGCCCCGCCCCTGGGGCGGAACCAAAGACCAGCCAGGTTCCAGGACCTCGATTGACACAGAGAGAGTCCAATCAGAAGAAGGAGACTCGCAGAGGGCTCCAGGCCGGGATTTTTGTGCACTGCAGGAGCCAGGGCGAGGTGGGGCGGGAGGAGGCTGGGAAGGTCCGGGATTCTGACACCCCGCCCCGCGAGCTCATTTCCGTGACCCATGTCATCCTACCAGAACACATATGAAGTACCATATATGGGAAAAGCGCTGTTTTACAGTTAAGATGGCCTGTGGGGGTGGACATGGACTCAGCCCTGGCTCCGTTGTGGGAGCCCTGAGTTCGATCCCTGACCCTCTTTTTAGAGTGGGCCTGGAGTCTTTCAGCCTCCAGACCTTTGCTCAAATGATTTCTCTCAGCCTGGAGTGACTCTCTTTACCTCTACGAGAGTAACTCTCAAGGTTCCTTCCAGATATTTTTGCAAAATGTTTTTTGGGGTTTTTTTTTCTTTTTTTGGTGGGCAAAGCACACTTTTTTTTTTCGGTTTCTGCCCACAAAAGGATTAAATGTTTTTAATTTTTAAAAGAACTTTTTACATTTTTAATCCATCTGGAAGTCATTTTAATTTTGAGGCGGGAAAGATTTAATATAATTTTTATAATAGCCAGTCGTCCACACACCATCACCACCTACCGAACTCATATTTTCTTCGATCTATTTCTGAGGTGTATCCATTGATCTTTCTGTGTGTTCCTGTGCCAGTTCCACAATAATTTAAGGATGGTAGTTTCGAAATGCATTATACATCTAAAGTGGCAAATTTCGGAGTTCCCGTCGCGGCTCATCGGTTAACAAACTCGACCTAGCATCCCTGGGGCCAATTCCTGGCCTTTCTCAGTGTGTTAAGGATCTGGCGTTGCCATGAGCCGTGGTGTAGGCTGCAGACACGGCTCGGATCCCGCGTTGCTGTGGCTCTGGCCTAGGCCAGAGGCTACAGCTGGCATTGGCCCCTTAGCCTGGGAACCTCCATATGCCCTGGGTGCAGCCCTCAAAAAAAAAATTAAAAAAAAAAAAATAAAGGGGCAAATTTCTCATTACTCTTTCTTTTTGGAATGTTCTTCCTATCATGACTAAACTATTCTTCCAAATGAACTTCAAAAAAAGTGTGATCTAAAGTCAAGAGAAAACTGGAAAACAGATTTTGCAACTCTGTGACAAAGAATTATTATCAGTGATATGTAAAGAGCTCTTCCATGGCCATTAAATAAAAGACTCAAAAATGACCAAAAAGAAAGAGATTATTTCAAAAGAAGAAATATAAATGGCCAGTAATTATGAAAAATTTGGCATCTGAAATGCAAACAAAACTACATGGGATGCCATTTTTCACCTACCGAATTTTTTAAAAAGAATAAAAATGTCCACTGTTAGCTCTAGAGATACAGATGGAAAAGTAAATTGATCAGTTTTCTCTGATAACTAATCATGAACTCGTAATTAGAAAAATGCACCAAGATGGGCTTAAAAGTTCTCTTTGCAACATTGTTTATAGCCATTAAATATTAGAAATAAATATATAATATAAGAGACTGAATGAAATATGATAGCCATATGTTGAACAGTACCCAGAAGGTCATTGAAAATTGTTTACGGGTTTCTATTTACTGATTTAAAATATACTACATGAGGAAGAGCAGATTACAGAATGCTATTACAGCAGGATTGCATTTAATTTTTGTGTCATGTTTGTGTGTGTTAGGTCTGTCTGATTGTGTGTGTGTGTGTGTGTGTATAAATATGCATATATCTCAGCGAGAGAATGAGATTTAAAAGGTGTCATATCAAAGTGTAAGTGGGGGCTATGTCTTGGCAGAAGGATTTCAACTGTTGTTTCCTTTTGCTTATCTGTATTTCTAACACATATATCACCTGCATAATTTTCTTTTTAAATGGAAGACAAAGACTCACTTCCAAGTTACCTCTTCCAAAATGTCTTCCTTGACCCTGTAGCCTGTCTGGTTAGATGCCCCATCCTTTGTACTCCCACATCACCTTGCGTCTCTCTCTCTCTCACAGCACTTACACACTAGATTTTAACTGTCCATTTACTTACTGCTTCCTCTGCCCAAGCTGGGAGCTGCCTGAGGACAGATAGGAAGTATATCTTATTTGTCTCTGTGGACCCAGAAGTAACACAAGGCTTGGCATGAAATGGTCCTTAGTGGATGTGTGAACAGGTCTCAGAGATCATGTTTCCTAAAAGAAAAGAAAAGAAAAAAAATATAAAAAGGGAGTTCCCACTATGGCTCAGGGGATTAAGATATCCATAAGGATGAAGGTTCGATTCCTGGCCTCGCTCAGTAGATTAAGGACCCAGCATTGCCACAAGCTGCAGTGTAGGTCGCAGATTTGGCTGGCATCTGGCGTGGCTATGGCTGTGGCTGTGGCTATGGTGTAGGCTGGCAGCTGCAGCTCCAATCGAATCCATAGCCCGGGAACTTCTATATGCCGCAGGTGCAGCCCTAAAAAGAAAAAAAAAACAAATAAAGAGAGCCAGCATCTGTTTCCTTATCTGTAAAATGGAGGTAATCACTGGGCCATGCCCAGCCCGCAGGACTGTTGGGAGGAACACGGAAAGGTGGACCTGGAAGTGTATTATAAACTGCTAAGCAGTGTGCACTTACAACAGAGCACTGTTGATAACGATCATTTCCATATTCCTCACCCTCAGCCTCCCAGCACCACTCTCTCCAGGGAACTGAGATCACTAAGAAGATACAAGGCCTCTGTCAGCCAGGCTCTGAATTCTCTGCTCCCATCTCCTAGTCTGGATGCTTCCCTAAATCAGGCAGCCCTCTGCTTGCTGTCTAGCCTAACACTTCCTCTGTCTCCCAGAACCTACACCCTTAATAGTGTCTGTTCTCATAATACTTATTTATTTATTTATTTATTTTGTTTTAGGGCCGCACCCGTGGCATGTGGAGGTTCCCAGGCTAGGGGTCTAATTGGAGCTACAGCTAAGCCGTAGCCACAGCAACGCCAGATCCGAGCGGCGTCTGCAACCTACACCACAGCTCACGGCAACACCAGATTCTTAACCCACTGAGTGAGGCCAGGGAACGAACCTGCAACCTCATGGTTCCTAGTCAGATTCGTTTCCGCTGAGTCATGACTGAAACTCCCTATTCTCGTAATACTTTAGAAAAATATTGTATCTGTTTTGTCTGAGAATTAAAATGGTGTTACGGTTGATATGGAAAATACTAAAAAGAAAACAAATAAAAATTACTTGCAACCTTACAAACACAGTGCAGAAACTATTAACCAACCTTATTATTTCCTTCAAATCTTTATACACGTTTATTTACTATTATCTTTATTATTTATTTTGTTGGCCATGCCTGCGGCAAATGGAAGTTCCCAGGCCAGAGGTCGAACCTGAGCCACAGCAGTGACAATGCCAGATCCTTAACCTGCTGAGCCACCAGGGAACTTCTCAGTAAAATTTTCATTAGGAGTTCCAATCCTAGCCCCTAGATCCAAGAAAATAAGAAAGCTATAATCTGCCTGACTGGAGAAACAGTTTTTGGTTTTGTTTTGTTGCTTTTTTTTGCTTTTCAGGCCCTTACTTGCAGCATGTGGAAGTTCCCAAACTAGAGGTTGAATCACAGCTGCAGCTGCCAGCCACACCCACAGCAACGTGGGATCTAAGCCACGTCTGTGACCTACACAACAGCTCATGGCAATGCCAGATCTCCGACCCATTAAGTGAGGCCAGGGATTGAACTTGCATCCTCATGGATACTAGTCAGATTCCCTTCCACTGAACCACGATGGGAACTCCCGAGAAACAGTTTTTAAAGCATGGTGTGGACAAAATCTATAGCCTACAACATGTAATCTTGTTCTTCTTAACCGATTTGTATCTCATGACATGTATTCTAACAATGTGATATGTCATTGGAATGTCCTCAGTATAACTTTAAAATGAATTTCTTTATGAAAAAAATAAAATAATATAGAGATCCACATATATATGGTTATCTGATTTATTACAAAGGTGCCACTGCAAATAAATGCGGAAAAGACAGTCTTTTTAATAAACGCTGTTAAATCAATTGAATGAATCTTTACCCCTATTCTTCTACCATTGAGAGAAATAGTTTAGGTTGAATCAAAGGCCTACATGTGAAAAGAAAACAATAAAACTTCTAGAAGAAAGCATAGGAGAATGTCTTCATGACCTTGAAGAAGTGAAATTTCCTTAGGACACCAAAAGAATAAACCATAAGAAAAGATTTTTTGGGGAACTCCCATTATGGCTCAGTGGAACTGAACCTGACTAATATCCATGAGAATGCGGACTTGATCCCTGGCCTCACTCAGTGAGTTAAGAATCTGGTGTTGCCGAGAGCTGTGGTGAAGATCGTAGATGTGGCTTAGATCTAGCATTGCTGTGGCTGTGGTGCAGGCTGGCAGCTGCCTCTCCAATCCAGCTCCTAGCCTGGGAATTTTCACAGGTACAGCCCTAAAAAGAAAAAAAAAAGAGAGAGAGAGAGAGAGAGAGAGAAAAGACTGATATTGGAGTTTCCTTCGTGGCTCAGTGGTTAACGAATCCGACTAAGAACTGTGAGGTTGTGGGTTCGATCCCTGGCCTTGCTCAGTGGGTTAAGGATCTGGCGTTGCCATGAGCTGTGGTGTAGGTTGCAGACGCGAATCGGATCCCGCGTTGCTGTGGCTGTGGCAAAGGCCAGCAGTTATAGCTCCTGTTAGACCCCTAGCCTGGGAACCTCCATATGCCGCAGGTGCAGCTCTAGATAAAGGCAAAAAGACAAAAAAAAAAAAAAAACTGTGATATTGAACTTTCATCAAAATTAAGAATTTTCAGGAGTTCCTGCTGCGGTGCAGTGGGTTAAGAATCTGACTGCAGGAGTTCCCGTCATAGCTCAGTGGAATCGAATCTGACTAGTATCCATGAGGGCGCAGGTTTGATCTCTGGCCTTGCTCAGTGGGTTAAGGATCCGGTATTCCTGTGAGCTGTGGTGTAGGTCAGAGACACGGCTTGGATCTGGTGTTGCTGTGGCTGTGCTGTAGGCAGGCAGTTGTAGATCTGTTTTGATCCCTAGCCCGGAAAAATCCATATGCTGCAGGTGTGGCCTTAAAAAGGACAAAAAAATAAAAAATAATCCGACTGCAGCAGCAGCTGCAGAGGCATGGGTTTGGTCCCTGGTCCAGCACAGTGCGCCTAGATCTGGTGTTGCCACAGAGCAGCTTAGGTCGCAGTTGCGGCTCTGCTTCAGTCCCTGGCCAGGGAACTTTCATGTGCTGTGGGGTGTGGCCATAATTTTTTTTTTTTAATTCAGAATGTCCATTCATCCAAAAAAAAAAAAAAATCAGACCACAGACAAGGAGAAAATATTTGAGTGAAAAATCAGGCCACAGACTGGGAGAATACATAATGAAGGGTGTATGCATAATGAAGGGGTGTATCCAGAATTTATCAAGAACATCTATGTTTAGAGAAAGGCAGACAACCCAATTTTTTTTTTTTTTTTGAATGGGCAGACTTGAATGAGCACAGCATAAAAAAGGATCACTAACCGGCAAGCGGATGAAAAGATGCTAAACATCATTAGTTATCACAGAATGCAAGTTAAAACCACAATGAAATAGCACTACCCCAACTAAAACGACTGAAATTAAGATACCAAGTGTTGGCAAAGATGGGGAGCTCCTAAAACTCGCATTAATTGCTTGTGGGGTGTAAGTTTCTACAACTTTAGGAGAGTGTTTGGCTGTATCTATATAAGCTGAATATACTTATATAACTTAGAATCAGCAGTCCCAATAAGTATATACCGAACAGAAATGAGTTCTCGGGCCCAAAAAAGGCCTGTACAAAAATGTTCATAGCAGGAGTTCCAGTCATGGTGCAGCGGAAATGAATCTGACCAGGAACCACAAGGTTGCAGGTTCAATCCCTGGCCTCCTTCAGTGGGTTAGCGATCCAGCGTTGCTATGAGCTGTGGTGTAGGTCGCAGACGCGGCTCGGAGTTACTATGGGTGTGGCATGGGCTAGCAGCTGTAGCTCTGGGAACCTCCATATGGCGCAGTTGAGGCCCTAAAAGGAAAAACAAAAACAAAAAATGTTCATAGCAGCTTAACAAAGCCTAAAACCAGGAAGAAAAGAGCCTATCAATGGTACAATGGATAAACTGAGTATGTTCATACAATGGATTACTGTACAGAAATACACAAGAATGAATTAGTGTTATGTGTAAAAAACACAGTGACTCAGATATCCATGAACTGATGGGTGGATAAACAAAATGTGGCATAATTCCTATAATGGCATATTATAAAAAGGAATGGAGTACTAACACAGGCTTCAACCTAGATAACTTGAAACAATATTACATTAAGTAAAAAGAATCACTCACAAGAGACTACATAGTATAAAATTTCATCTATATGAAATGTCCAGAATAGGCAAATCTATATAGAGAGAAAATAGTTAGTGGTTTCCAAGAGAAGGGTGAGGAAAGAAAAGGAATTTACTGCTAATGACTATGAAGGTGATTTTTTTTTTTTTTTTTTTTTTTGCTTTTTAGGGCCACACCTGCTGCATACAAGGCATATGGAGGTTCCCAGGCTAGGGGTCTTATCGGAGCTACAGCTGCCGGCCTACACCACAGCCACAGTCACATCAGATCCAAGTTGCCTCTGCGACCTTCACCACAGCTCACGGCAACGCCAGATCCCCTGAGCGAGGCCAGGGATCAAACCCGCAACCTCATGGTTCCTAGTCAGATTCGTTTCTGCTGTGCCATGACAGGAACTCCAGAAGGAGCTTTTTTGAGATAATGAAAATGATCTGAAACTAGAAACTAGATAGTAGATACGATTGCATAACTCTGCACAGAAAAAAAAAAAAAAAAAAAACCTAAAATTGTTTTAAAAGGATAAATTTTATGGTGTATGACATAGCTTAGTTATTTTTATTTAATGAATGAATCTCACAGTCATACTGTTAAGTGAAAGCGCTTAGATTTTTTTTTTAAGTAGATATCGTATGGATCTCCACTTTCGTGAAGTTCTAGAAGAGGCAAAAATCACTCTCTAGTGAGAGAGGCCAGAATGAGTTTCCCTTTGAAGAGTTAGTGAATGGTAAGGGGCCAGGGGAAGCTTCTGAACTACTGAAATGTTCTGTGTCTTGATCTGACTGGTGGTTACAGCGGGTCTACACATGTAAAATTCACTGATTTGTACACTTAAGATTTGTGTGCTGTACTGATGGTTAATTGTGCTTCAATTTAAAAAAGGAAGATGATAAAACTGGAGCAAAACATAAACAATGAGTAAAAGTATATGGCCCTTTGTACTATTCTTGCAATTTTCTTTAAGTTCGCAATTATAATACTGTATCAAATAACATAAATAAAATTCAAGTCACACTGTATACATAATTTGGCATTCCTGCTAATTATTTTTCTCAACATCTTGGCAGCTCACCTGCCTATAAACATACTTGGGGATTTCTCTGTCTTAAAAACAAACAAGGAGTTCCCGCTGTGGCTCAGTGGTTAACGAATCTGGCTAGGAACCATGAGGTTGCAGGTTCAATCCCTGGCCTTGCTCAGTGGGTTAAGGATCCGGCGTTGCTGTGAGTTGTGGTGTAGGTTGCAGACACAGCTCGGATCCCGCGTTGCTGTGGCTGTGGCGAAGGCTGGCAGCTACAGCTCCTGTTAGACCCCTAGCCTGGGAGCCTCCATATGCCGCAAGTGCGGCCCTAGAAAAGGCAAAAAGACAAAAACAAACAAACAAACAAACAAACAAGAGGGAGTTCTCTTGTGGCACAGTAGGTTAAGGATCTAGTGTTGTCACTGCAGCAGCTTGGGTCGCTGTTGTGGTTCAGGTTCAATGCCTAGCCCAGGGACTTCCACATGTTGCGGGTGCAGGGAAAAAAAACAAACAGAAAAAGCACTGTCATCCAAAATAAACAAAGAATTCCTAAAACTCAACATAAAAAGCAACAGGGAGTTCCCTTCATGGCTCAGCAGTTAATGAACCTGACTAGTATCCATGAAGATGCAGGTTCCATCCCTGGCCTCGCTCAGTGGATTAAGGATCCAGTGTTGCTGTGACTGTGGTGCAGGACAGCAGCTGCAGCCCTGATTCGACCCCTAGCCTGGGAACCTCCAAATGCTGAGGGGGTGGCACTAAAAAGCGAAAGAAAGAAGGAAAGAAGGGAAGGCAGGCAGGCAGGAAGGAAGGGAGGGAGAGAGAGAGAAAGAAAGAGAGAGAGAGAGAAAGAAAGGAAGGAAGGGAAAGAAAGGGAGGGAGGAAGAAGGAAAGGAAGAAAGAAAGGAAGAAAACAACATATGAGTTTCCATTGTGGCTCCATGGGTTAAGGATCTGGCATTACCGCAAGTTGTGGACCCCTAGCCTGGGAACTCCCGTATGCTGCGGATTTGGCCATTTAAAAAAGAAAAGAAAAGAAAAGAAAAACACCCACACAAGAGGAAGAAAATAAAAGAAGAAAACAAAAACAGGATTAAAAAAACAAGACTAAAAAAAAAAAAGACAAAGACCTTAACAGGAGAAGATATACAGAGGGCAAATAAGCATATAAAAAGATGTTCCACATCGTGTCAAGAGAGAAATGAAAATAAAAACAACAGTGAGCTGTCACTGCACACCTGTCAGAACAACAGCCAAAGTCCAGAACACTGACAACACTAACTCCTGGGGAGAATGTGCAAAAACTGGAATTCTCATGGACTACTGGCAGGCATGCAAAGCCACTTTGGAAGACAGTGGGGTGGTTTCTTCGAAAACTAATACTCTTACCATATGATATAGCAATTGTGCTCCTTGGAGTTTACTTACATACACCCCAAAACCTGCACAGAGATGTTTCCAGTAGCTTTATTCATACCTGCCCAAACTTGGAAGCCACCAGGATTTCCTTCGGTAGGTGAATGAATAAACCCTTGTACATCCAGACAACAGAATATTAGCGCTAAAAATAAATCAACTGCGGAGCCCTGAAAAGACATGGAGGAAACTTAAATATATATTATTAAGGGAAAGATGCCAACATGAAAAAACTGCACACTATATTATTCATGATTCCAACTACAGGATATTTTGGAAAAGGCAAAATCATGGAAAAAATGAAAAGATCAGTGGTTGTGGGGAGACAGCCGAACAGGCCAAGCCCAGAGAATTTTGAGGGCAGTGAAAATATTCTGTATGATACTCTGTAAGAGAGACATTCCAAGTTCTCCCTCCTCCTCACCCGTAGATTTCACTGGAAAGTGAGCCTTAGCTCACAGCATCTTCACAGTGCCGCAGCTACCCCAGCTTGCTCCCACTCACCTCGGGCCCTTCCTGCTCTCCGAAACTGCTCCTCAGAGGTGCACACGCCCAGGGCTTCCACTCAGGTCTTTCCTTCCTAGACAGCGCTGGAAAAAGCTCAACACCTCCTTCTCCCAACACAGACTTTCTAGAAACTCCCCAGAGTGACTGGTCACCTTCCCAGTTCTCCCTGCCCAGGGTGGACATTCATCTGGAATGCACAGTTTTGGGCGGCATCTGTTTGCTGAAGGTGGTGTTTCTTCCCGGGGGTTGGTACCTGTGTTATATCTGTCGTTAAATATTTTTAATGTCACTTGTGCCAGAGGCTCACATTTATCGAGTGATTTACCTTGTGGCGGGCAGCGTGCTAAATTCTTTCTTAGACATGATCTCATCTAATCCTCACAATGACACTGTGAGGCTAGAGATGAATATAATATAATATAATTTATAATATAATTAGGAGTTCCCACTGTGGCTCAGAGGGTTAAGAACCTGACACAGTGTCAGTGAGGATGAGGGTTTGATCCCTGGCCTCACTCAGTTTGATCCAGCGTTGCCACCAGCTATGGCGTAGGTAACAGATGCAGCTTGGATCCCGTGTTGCTGTGGCGATGGCTGTGGCACAGGCCTGCAGCTGCAGCCTCCAGTTCAAACCTTAGTCCAGGAACTTCCATATGCTGCAGGTGCAGCCCTAAATAGAAAAAAGGAAAAAAAAGAAAAATGGTATGATATGATATGATATATGATATGATATTCATTATCCCCATTTACAGATGAGGAAGCTGAGGCTCAAAGAACTTAACTGACTTGCCAAGTTCACACGGCTACAAAGTGATGGGGCCAGAGTTCGGCCCTTGTGCTACACACCACTTCTGTGTCCACTATTTCAGCTCTCTTTTCCCCTCTTCTCCTCCCTCTTTGATTTGTAGATCTTTCTTGGACTTCTAACCAAACCCACTCCCCCACTTTTCAAATACCATATCCATGTGAATGACTTTCTTTTCTTTTCCTTTTTTGTTTTTGGCTTTTTAGGGCTGCACCCGTGGCATATGCAGCTTCCCAGGCTAGGGGTCTAATCAGAGCTGCAGCCACCGACCTACACCTCAGCCACAGCTACGCCAGATCCAAGCTGCATCTGTGACCTACACAACAGCCCACAGCAATGCCGGATCCCCAAACCACCGAGCAAGGCCAGGGGTAGAACCTGCGTCCTCGTGGATGCTAGTCAGATTCGTTTCTACAGAGCCACAACGGGAACTCCATGAATGACTTTCAAATCTGTGTCTCCAACCCCAGCTACTTCCTGATGTTCAGGCTTTTTTTTTTTTTCAGTGTGCTTTTATTGTGGCAAAATATATTCATAACATAAAACTTAGCATCTTAATTATGTTTAAGCATACATTTCAGTGGCACTAAGGAAATTCATATTGTTGTGCAACCATCACCACTAGCTGTCTCGAAAACTCTTTGCATCTGACAACACTGAAACTCTATACCCACTCAACAATAACTGCCCATCTTCCTTTCCTGCTCTACCCCACCTTCTGGAAAACCACTATTTCACTTTCTGTCTCTATGAGTTTGACTGTTCTAAGTCATGTTCATGTCAGGGGAATTGAACAGTATTTGTCATTTTGCGACTGGCTTCCTCACTTAGCAAAATGTCTTAAAGCTTTTTTTTTTTTTTTTTGTCTTTTTAGGGCCACACCCACGACACGTGGAGTTTCCCAGACTAAGGGTCAAATAGGAGCTGTAGCCACTGGCCTACACCACAGCCACAGCAACGCCAGATCCAAGGTACGTCTGCAAGCTACACCACAACCCACAGCAATGCGGGATCCTTAACCCACTGAGCAGGGCCAGGGATCGAACCTGCGTCCTCATGGATACTAGTCAGATTTGTTTCTGCTGAGCCACAATGGGAACTCCAAAATGTCTTCAAGTTTTACCCATGTTGTAGCATATGTCAGAATTTCCTGGAGTTCCCATTGTGGCTCATCAGTACCCAACCCAACTAGTATCCATGAGGACTCAGGTTTGATCCCTGGCCTCACTCAGTGGGTTAAGGATCCCATGCTGCCTTGAGCTGTGGTATAAGTCACAGCCCCGGCTCAGATCTGGTTGCTGTGGCCGTGGTGTAGGCCAGCAGCTGAAGCTCTGATTTGATCTCTAGCCTGGGAACTTCCATGTGTGGCAGGTGCAGCCCTAAAAAGACAGAAAAAAAAATTTCCTTCTCTTTGTGGTTTTGGCTCCGCCCATAGCATGTGGAAGTTCCTGGGCCAGGGATCGAACTCGCACTGCAACTGCAATAATGCAGGATTCTTAACCCACTGCACCACCAGGGAACTTCCAAATTTCCTTCCTTTTTTAATGCTGAATAATATTCCATTGGATGTATATACCACAGTTTGCTTATCCTTTCTTCCACTGGTGGATACTTGGGTTGCTTCCACATTTTTTTTTTCTTTGTCTTTGTCATTTTAGGGCCGCACACGCAGCATGTGGAGGTTCCCAGGCTAGGGGTCTAACAGGAGCTGTAGCCGCCGGCCTACACCACAGCCACAGCAACGAGGGATCCGAGCCGCGTCTGAGACCTACACCACAGCTCACGGCAATGCCGGATCCTTAACCCACTGAGCGAGGCTAGGGATCAAACCCACAACCTCATGGTTCCTAGTCGGATTTGTTAACCACTGAGCCACGACAGGAACTCCTGCTTCCACATTTCAGCTACCATGACTAACATTGCTATGAACACAGATGCACAAATATCTCTTCTGTTTTCAGTTCTTTAGGGTGTATGCTCAGAAGCAGAATCACTGAATTATATGGTAATTCTATTTTTAATTTTTTAGGACTACCATACAGTTTTTCACAGCCCCTATTATACATTTTACCTTCCCACCAACAGGGTACAGGGATTCCAATCTGTCCACACCCTCACTTCCACTTGTTATTTTCTGTAATGAAAAGCATTGTCAACAAAGAAGATGCATACGACAGGAAAACAGGTGAAAAAATTTGGGGTTTTGGTAGTAGCCATTTCAATGGATGCAGAGTGGTGTCCTGTGGTTTGGGTTTGCCTTGCTCTGATGCCTAGTCATGTTGAGTATATTTTCATGTGCTTATTGACAATTTGTGTCTTCTTTGAAGAAATGTCTATTCAAGTCCTTTGTCCGTCTTGGAATCAAATTTTTCCTCTTTTTTTTTTTGCCTTTTTGCCTTTTCCAGGGCTGCACCAGCTGCATATGGAGGTTCCCAGGCTAGGGGTCTAACAGAAGCTGTAGCCGCCAGCCTACACCACAGCCACAGCAACGCCAGATCCAAGCCACATCTGCAACCTGCACTACAGCTCACGGCAACACCAGATCCTTAACCTGCTGAGCAAGGCCGGGGATCGAACCTGCAACCTCATGGTTCCTAGTCGGATTCGTTAACCACTGAGTCATGACGGGAACTCTGGAATCAAATTGTTTTGGGGTTTTTTTGTTGATGAATTTTAGGAGTTCTGTGTATATTCTGGATATTAATACCTTATTAGATATATGTTTTGTGAATATTTCTTTGTCATTTCTGGGTTGCCTTTTTTACTCTGTTGATAGTGTTTTGATGCACAGAAGTTTTTTTCCCATGAAGTCAAATTTGCCTATTTTTTCTTTTATTGCAGTCTTTTTAAAATTTTTAAATTTTTTTTTGCTTTTTAGGGCTATACCTGTGGCATATGGAAGTTCCCAGGCTAGGGGTCAAATTGGACCCATAGCTGCCAGCCTGCACCACAGCCACAGCAACACCAGAGCTGAGCCACGTCTGTGACCTACACCACAGCTCACGGCAATGCCAGATACTTAACCCACTGAGCAAGGCCAGGGGTTGAACTTGAATCCTCACGGATAGTAGTTGGGTTCTTAACCCAATGAACCACAACAGGAACTCCTATGGCAGTCTTTTTTAAAATCCACATAATTTTCTTTGCTAAAATAATTAAACATCCTTAAATTAGGAGGTTGGGATTAGCACATACACACAACTATGTATAAAATAGGTAAGTTGAGAGTTCCCATTGTGGCTTGGCAGGTAAGAACCCTACTGGTATCCATGAGGATGCGGGTTCAACCCCTGGCCTCGATTAGTGGATTAAGGATCCAGTGTGGCCACAAGCTGCAGCGCAGGTTGCAGATGTGGCTAGGATCCCATGTTTCTGTGGCTGTGGCGTAGGCTGGCAGCTGCAGTTCTAATTCAGTCCCTAGCTTAGGAATGTCCATATGCCACAGGTGTGGCTGTAAAAAAAATAAAAACAAAATAAAATAGATAAGTAATATGGGCTTACTGTATAACACATGTAAATCTATGCAATACTCCGTAATAACCTATATGGGAAAAGAATCTGAAAAGGAATGGATATATGTTATATGTATAACTAATTCACTTTGCTGTACACCTGAAAGTAACACAGCATTGTAAGTCAACTACACTCTAATTAAATTATTAAAAATCAATAATTAAATAAAATAATACATCCTAGTCTCTTTGGAGGGATATACAAGAAGTGAGTAACACTGGCTGTTCTTTTTTTTTTTTTTTTTTAATTTTCTAGGGCCGCCCTCAAGGCACATGGAAGTTCCCAGGCCAGGGATTGACTCCAAGCCACAGCTGCCACCTACCCCACCCGGACCCTTTAACCCACTGCTCTGGGCCAGGGATTGAACCCGTGCCTCCTCAGGGACCCAAGCTGCAGCAGTGAGATTCTTAACCCACTCGGCCACAGTGGGAACTCCAACATTGGCTGTTCTTAGAAGAACTGGGTGGCTGGGAACTAAGAGTTGGAGAATTTTACCGAGGAAAACCTTTCTCTCTCTTAAATTTAGATTCATACGAATGTATTATATGTGTATTAAATCAATCAAATTTAAATATATAAAAATATGCTGCAAATTAAAATATAGATATAAAATAATATATCATTTTTAAGGTTAGCCAGTATTTCAAAAACCTAAAGAAAAACAGCTAAATCATCTACAGTTTTGCTACCCAAGATCCTCGGTGTTCCTCTATTGTTTAGTTGTCTAACGATGTGGTTCTTGCCGAACCTGTCTGCACGCCTGACTCCCTGCTCTGCTCACGTTGCCAGCCTCTCCACGCCAGCCAGACTCCAACCCAGAGGCCCCCTCGCTCCCTTGTCCTTTCTCTGACTCCTACGAGCCTTCAGTCTTCACCACCGCCTCACCCAGCCTTCCTCTCCTTCTGCCCCTGGCATCTCACTGCCCTCTGGTATTCGCCCTCCCCTCCTCTCCTCCAGACCAGGATCTGAGTTTCCCAGCAGGACCCTCTCCCACTGTCTCTTCCACTTATACATTCCCTCCCCTCCCCCAATCCCAAGATTTATCTCCTGAAGCCCAGCTCTGAGCATCAGCTCAGCACAGACTCCCTGAAATCTTATGTGTGCCAGGCCTGGCACTAAGCTCTTGGCATATCCATCATCTAATTACATCCTCATCTCAGTCTTTGCATGTGGGTACAATTACTCTCCCCCATCACACAGATAAGGAAACTGAAGATCAGAGGAGCCACAGCTTAAGGCAACACTGAATACTTAACCCACAGAGAGAGGTCAGGGATTGAACCCGCATCCTCACGGATAGTAGTTGGCTTCTTAACCCACTGAGCCACAATGGGAACTCCCCACTCTGCCACTTAATAGCCACCTCTGGCAAGTCACAGCTGCTTATCCTAGCCTCAGTTTACTAACCCGCAAAATGGGGATAAACACAACCTTCCTCAAACAGTAAATGCCATATATATATAAATATATTTATATTTATTCTTTCTCAGATTATTTTCCATTATAGGTTATTACAAGGTATTGAATACAGTTCCCTGTGCCATATAGTAGGTCCTTGTTGGCTGTCTATCCCATAAATAGCAGTGTGTATATTTTCACTTTTATTAGCTTATTCATTTGTTCATTCACTCTACAAGCATTTAACTGTGCCAGGTCCTGGGGATACAGGCACAAACGAAGCACTGATCTGGGCATAGGAAGCTCCTGGCTCCTCGTCTGGAGGCCGGCAGGCTGGGATCTGAGCCCAGATATGCTTGCTGCACAAAATCCAAAACCTCTCACCTCGCTGCATCATCTTGCTAGACTCCACCCTGGCCCTTGAAGAGCCCATATCCTGCCCCTCTTTGGCCAGAAACATCTCCAGTGTTTCCTTAAAGAGCCCAAACTGGAGTTCCCGTCGTGGCTCAGTGGTTAACGGACCCAACTAGCATCCATAAGGACGCGGGTTTGATCTCTGGCCTCGCTCAGTGGGTTAAGGATCCAGCGTGGTCTGTGTAGGTCACAGACATGGCTCGGATCCCACGTTGCCATGGCTGTGGCATAGGCCAGCGGCTACAGCTCCGATTTGACCCCTAACCTGGGAACCTCCATATGCCAAAGGGTGCGGCCCTAAAAAGACAAAAAAAAAAGGCAAAATAAATAAATAAATAAAGAGCCCAAACTCTTAGCCTGGTATCCTGGGCTGAATGCAGTTATCTCTAACCTCCTGATGAGACCTGTCACCCTCTGGTCCTTTGCTGGGATCTACCCCCACCCTCCAAGCAGCATCAGCTCGTTTTCAACCTGCGCATTCTACAAACTGGCCACTGTCACAGCAGTGCTGTCATAATTTGCTGTCATGATTCTGCCCACGGACCCCCACCCATCCGTCAAGACCCCACTCCTGTAAAAAGCGACTTCTCCCTCATCCTGACTTATGGCACGTCTCCCCTCTTGTCTGTCTTTTGTCTTCTGTCTGATGCAGCCCAGACGCATGAAATCCAAATCGGCATGTTAACAAGCCTTCCAGGCAGTTCTCCTTGCGGTTTAGCAGGTTATGAACCCGACCAGTATCAACGAGGATGCAAGTTCGATCCCTGGCCTCGCTCAGCGGGTTAAGGATCCAGCGTTGCCACAAGCTGCGGTGTAGGTCGCAGATGAGGCTCGGATCTGGCGTTGCTGGGAGTGTGGTGTAGCCAGGTGGCTGCAGCTCTAATTCAACCCCCGGGACCAGGAACCTCCATATGCAGCAGGTGCAGCCCTAAAAAGAAAGTAAATCGCAGTCATAATCAGAAGCCCTTTTCTCTGTGGGGTTCTGCCTTCCTCCCTAACCCCGTTTATGTCACATGTCTCTTTTCTCTTTATAAATCCATTCTTCGTGGCATCCCCCATGCCTTGGATACACAGAGATTTGGATATGTGCTCTGGGAGGGTGTTAGGAGCCAGATAACCCACTGAGCCACCAGGGAACTCCCAGCAAGAATGAATTCAGAATCAGGCCTTTGGGAGTGGGTGATTTAACCAAAAAAAAAAAAAAAAGAACAAGTTTTCCCAAAGCTTCTCAAATTTTACTTGCCTGTAATCTCTCCTATTAGATCCCATTTTAGGTCTCAAGAGAGAAAACCGGCTCAGAGAGTGACTATCAAAAAACACACAGCTTGGTGAGAGGACCAGCCCTCAAAGCCAAGCCTGCTAGTTTCCAAGGGCAAGTTTACTTCCTCCCAGCGCGCGGTCTCTGTGTGTTTATTCCACGTCGCATTGCCCAAGAGGAAGTCTCCGTTTACACGGAGAAGCTTTAAAAGGGAACAAATAAATTCCGATATCAAGAAATTGGAACCCTGCAGCATCGCCGGTGGGATGGTAAAACGGTGTAGCCGTGGGAAAACAGTGTGGCAGTTCCTCAAAATACGAAACATGGGGTTACCATCCAACCTGGAAATTCCACCCCTAGGCATATGCCTAAGAAAAATGAAACATATGTTCACACAGAAACCTGTACACGGAGGTGCATACATGTTCACAACAGCACGATTCCTAACAGCCCCAAAAGGAAGCAACTCCGACGTCCGTGAACTGATAAATGGGTCAATAATATGGGGCATTCCCTACAACGGGGTGTTAGCTGACAATAGAAGGGACGTTGGGATGCATGTCACAATGCGGATGAACCTTAGAAACATGATGCTCAGTGAAGGAAGCCAGATGCAAAAGGTCACAGAGTGTATGATTCCATTTCTATGAAATGTCCAGAATAGGCAACTCCATGGAGTCAAAAAGGAAATTAAGTGGTTCCCAGGGGCTGCGGGGAGGAAGGAAAGGGGAGTGACTGCTCATGAGTATGGGGTTTCTTTGGGGGATGATGAGAATGTCCTGGAATTAGATAGTGGTGACGGTTGCACAACTGTGTGACTACACGGAAAACCACTGAAATGTACACTTTAAAAGGGTGAACTTTTGGGGATGTGAATTATATATCAATAAAACTGAAGAAAAAGAAATAAAAATGAAAGCTCTCTGCCTTTCCAGTTCCCTGGTGGCAGAGCACAGCCTCCATCACCAGGCCCAGCAAGGCCGCTGCAGCCACACGTGGCACCTTTGACTTGGTGTGGGAGTGTCTCTTAGCCTCTCTTCCCTTCAAAGGTGCATTCTATCTCTCTCTCTCTTTTTTTTTTTTTTTTTTTTGTCTTTTTAGGGCCACACCCGATGCATATGGAAGTTGCCAGGCTAAAGGCTGAACTGGAGCTGCAGCGGCCGGCCTCCGCCACAGCCACAGCAACTCGGGATCTGAGCCATGTCTGTGACCTACACCGCAGCTCACAGCAACGCCCGATCCTTAACCACTGAACAAGGCCAGGGATCAAGCCTGCAGTCCTCATGGATACTAGTCGGGTTCGTTACCACTGAGCCTCAACGGGAACTCCCAAAAGTGCATTCTTAACATTTGGCCTCCTGTTACTTCTGTGTGCAAAGGACTTCTGTGTACTGGGAGATCAGGCCACGTGGTTGTGGAGTCATTCCAGGATGGCGAAGTCATATAGGCGGGCTGGCCTGGCTGAGTGGTGATGGAGTCGGGTGACGTCATAGGGTTTCGGCGACTTGGAGCCAATGCAAGCTGACCTCCAGGGTGAAGCAGCTGGGATATAAAGGCAGGCACACTGGAGCTGACATCTGAATCTCAGCTCTTCCACCTGCTAGCTGGGTGGTCTACAGCCATCTCTCTACCACCTGGAGCCAAGATTTGCTCACCTGAAAGAATGAAGGGGGTGATTCCTAACTCGGAGGACATCCAAGGGACCCTGGCCATTCAAATTGTAAGTCCACTGAAGCCAGCAGCTTCAGTAGCCCTGGGAGCTTGGTAGAAATGCAGAACCTGGAGTTCCTGAGGTGGCGCAATGGGATCAGTGGCATCTCAGGAGCCCTGGGACACAAGTTCCTCCTCGACTGGCACAAGGGTTAAGGATCTGGCATCACTGCGGCTGCAGAGTAGGTCACAACTGCAGTTCAGATCTGATACCTGGTGTGGAGCAGCCAAAAGAAAAAAGAAAAAAAAATGCAGAACCTCAGGTCCTACCCCTGGCCTGCTGGGTCGGCACCTGCCTCTTCACATCACATCCGGGGGATTCAGGGACACCGGGGAGAATTAAATGAGATTTTGTAGGAGTTTCCATCGTGACACAGCAGTTAACGAACCCGAGTGGCATCCATGAGGCTGCGGGTTTGATCCCTGGCCTTGCTCAGTGGGTTAAGGATCAGGCGTTGCCGTGAGCTGTGGTGTAGTCGCAGATGTGGCTTGGATCCTGCGTTGCTGTGGCTGTGGCGTAGGCCGGCGGCTGTAGCTCCAATTGGATTCCTAGCCTGGGAAGCTCCATACGCCACGGGTACGGCCCTAAAAAATACCAAAAAAAAAAAAAAAGAGAGAGAGAGAGAGAGAGAGATTTTTGTAGGTTAAAAATCTGACACAGTGCCTGGCACACACCATCGGTACCACACACACGGATTTTGGTGTTTTATTGCTACCTAGCAAAGAAGGCTAGATGGGGTCCCAGCTCTGCCACCTCCTTGCTATGTGATCTTGAGCTAGTCACTTGACTGTTCTGGGCCTTAGTGTTTCCATGCCTCATCTAACATGACTTTTTTTTTTTTTTTGGTCTTTTTAGGGTCACACCTGCAGCATATGGAGGTTCCCTGGCTAAGGGTCAAATCGGAGCTGCAGCTGCCAGCCTATGCCACAGCCACAGCAATACCAGATCTGATCCTCATCTGCGACCTACACCACAGCTCACAGCAGCACCAGATCTTTAACCCACTGAGCGGGGCCAGGGATGGAACCTGCCTCCTCATGGATACTAGTTGGGCTCGTTACCCCTGAGAGCCATGGGAACTCCATAACAAGAGTGTTTTGATGAGGCTTGCCTGAGAAAATGTGCGCGAAAGTGCTTTCCAAACGCGAGAGGCCTGAGTGTAGACAAGGTTCTCTTGGCCAAAGTGGAGAGAGAGTGACCCATAAGATTCTGGAGATAAGAGAAGTTTGGAGCAAGGCTGAGGCAGCTGCCCGAGGGCCTGGGACCCCGGTGAGCAGATAAGAGAGACTGACGAAGCACCGCTCTTGCCCAAGAGAAGCCCCTGCATCTCAGACGTCTAACCAAAGGAAATGGAGCCCAAACCACAAAGTGCTTGGGCAAGACAGGGAGGTGCCAGCGAAAGAACTCGGGGTGGAGGCTCACAGCTAGGGCTTCCTTGTAAACAGAGGACAAAGGTTTTCAAGCTACTAGAAGCATCAAAAAAGAGTTCCCTTTTCTCCACACCCTCTCCAGCATCTCTAGCATTTATTTTTAACCTTTTTTTTTTTTTTTGCCATGCACAGTGTGTGGACGTTCCTGGACCAGGGATGGAATCCAAGCCACAGCAGTAAGAACGCGGCCGAGTCCTTAACTTCTATACCAACAGGGAACTCCCATTTGTAGACTTAAAAAATTTTTTTTACGTTTTCTTGAAGTACAGTTCATTGACAAGGCTGTGCTGATTTCTGCTGTACAACAAAGTGACCCAGTCACACATACACACATATCCCTTCTCTCTCAGGTTCTTTCTCCACATAGATGATCACAGAATACTGGGGAGAGGCCCCTGTGCCTGTACAGCAGGTCGCCATGGGCCAATCAGTCCATACACCTCAGTATGCGTTTGCCAGTCCCAAACCCCCTGCCCCTCCCTCCCGGCCCGCCACCTGTCCCCTTTGGTAACCATAAATTTTTCGAAGACTGTGAGTCTGTTTTGCTCTGCAAATAAGTTCATTTCTACCCTTTTTAAAAAGATGCCACATAGGGGATATCATATGACGTTTGTCTTTTGTTGTCTAACTTTACTCAGTATGACAGTTTCTAGGTCCATCCATGTTGCTGCAAATGCCAGTATTTTATGGCCAAGTTGTATTATAGACTTTTTAATGATGGCTATTCTGACCAATGTGATAAGAACCACCCTTTCTCTTTCTTTCCTTCCTTCTTCCTTCCTTTCTTTCTTTCTTTCTTCTTTCTTTTTTTCATTTTACAGCCGCATCTGCAGCATTTGGAAATTCCAGGCTAGGCGTTAACTAGTAGATGTAGCTGGGGCCTATGCCTCAGCCACAGCAATGCTGGATCCGAGCTGCATCTGCAGCTTATGCTGAAGGTTGTTGCAATATGAAATCCTTAACCCACCAAGCGAGGCCAGAGATCGAACCCACATCCTCAAACCCTCAGGCTGGCAGCTGCAGCTCTGATTTGACCCCTAGCCCAGGAACTTCCCTATGCTGCAGGTGTGCCCATAAAAAGAAAATTAAAAAAAGAAAGTGATCTCCAGGGGGCTGGAAATTCCTCTGCTGCTCGTGCCTACACCACAGCCACAGCAACGTGGGATCCGAGCCATATCTGTGACCACAAGTCACGGCAACCCCGGATCCTTAGGCCACTGAGCGAGGCCAGGGATCAAACCGGAGTCCTCGTGAATACTAGTCAGGTTTGTTACCTCTGCTGTTCTTTTTATTTGTTTGTTTGTTTGTTTGTTTTTTAGAGCCACACCCTTGGCATAGGGAGTTTCCCAGGCTGGGGGTCTAATTGGAGCTGCAGCTGCCGGCCTTCGCCACAGCCACAGCAATACGGGATCCGAGCCGCATCTGCAACCTACACCACAGCTCACGGCAACGCCGGATCCTTAACCCACTGAGCAAGGCCAGGGATCGAACCCGCAACCTCATGGTTCTTAGTCGGATTCGTTAACCACTGAGCCACAAAGTGAACTCCTGCTGCTCTTTTTTTAAATTAATCTTTTTCTTGGCACGTGGGATTTCCTAGGCCAGTGATGAAACCTGCACCACAGCAATGACCTGAGCCTGCTGCCATGGCAATGCCCTGCTGCGCCACAAGAGAACACCAAGAATTTCTTTTTCAGAGCATCCTTAGCATCATGGAAAAATTGAGGGGAAGGTACAGAGATTTCCTACAAACCCTTTGCCCCCACGTATGCATAGCCGCCCAGTGTCAACACCTCCCACCACAGCGGTCGAGATACTGTCATTTATAAAACATAGGTATTTGGTCAAGCAGATAACCAAGATATTTTGCTCATTTGTCTTTGGCTTTCAACCCCAGTTCCTGGTTCCCAACTCAAAACCCTCGGGGTTTCCTAAGTGAAGAGAGCAGGGGAAGTGTCATGACTTTTGGACCCACCGAAGGGTGGGACAGGTGTCAGTGGAGCCAGCGTTGTGATGGGAGGGTTGGAACTTTCTGTCCTGGACTTCCAGGAAGGGGAGAAGGGCTGGAGGTTGAATCCATCTGCCAATGAGCTAATCAGGTGTATGCCTTTGTAATGAAACCTCCATAAGACCCAAAAGGCCAGGGTTCAGAGAGCTGCCAGACTGGGAAACACACAGAGAGCGGTGTGCTCAGAGCAAGCATGGCAATTACGCCCCTTGTCCCCAGAGCCAGCCCTGTGCAGCTCTTCCATCTGGCTCTTCCTGACTTCCATCCCTTTATAACAAACCAGTGATCTAGGGAGTTCTCGTTGTGGCTCAGTGGGTTACGAAACCAACTAGTATCCGTGAGGATGAAGTTTCGATCCCTGGCCTTGCTCAGTAGGTTAAGGATCCTGAGTTGCTGTGGCTGTGGTGTAGGTCAGCAGCTGCGATTCCCATTGGACCCCTAGCCCGGGAGCTTCCATATGCTGCAGATGCAGCCCTACAAAGCAAAAAAGCCAGTGATCTAGTGAGTGAACGGGTTTCCCGAGTTCCAGACGCTACTCTAGCAAATGAGTTGAATTCAAGGAGCGGGTGACTGGAACCTACCATCTGCTTGTTGGTCAGAAGCACAGGTGACAACCTGGAGTTGTTACCAGTGTCTAAAGTGGGGGAAGGTAACGGTCTTGTAGGACTGAGCACTTAACCTGTGGCTCTACAAAATCCCCAGGTAGATAGTGTAATATTTAAAAAAAAAAAATTTTTTTTTGGCTACACCCATGATGCGTGAAAGTTCCGTGAGGGATGGAACCCGAGTCATAGCAGTGACAATGCCGAATCTTTAACCACTAGGACACCAGGGAACTCCTTTGTAGGTTCAGAATTGAGTTGAGTTGTAGGGCACCCAGCTGGTACTCAGAGCAGTGCTTGCTGGTATGGAGAAATACACACACACACACACACACACACACACACACACACACACACACACACAGAGGCACTGATGATTAGAAACACTTGTATATTTTATTTTATTTTATTTTATTTTTGTCTTTTGGGGGCCACATCCGTGGCATGTGGAGGTTCCCAGGCTAGGGGTCTAATTGGAGCTACAGCCACCGGCCTATGCCACAGCCACAGCAACGCGGGATCCGAGCCATGTCTACAGCCTACACCACAGCTCACAGCAACGCCAGATCCTTATCCCACCGAGTGAGACCAGGGATCGAACCCGAGTCCTCATGGATGCTAGTTGGGTTCGGTAACCGCTGAGCCACGACAGGAACTTCTGATTAGAACCATTTTTAGTCATACACTTGTAATAATTGATGAACCTATATGAATGCATCATAACCCTTCAAAATCCACGGCTTACACTGGGTTCACTCTTGGTATTGCACCTTCTGCAGGTTTGGACAATGTAGAGTGACAGGTACCCCTCATCACTGTATCACACAGAGTTTTTTCATTGCCCTAAAAAATTATCTGTGCTCTGCCTATTAGTCATCCCTCCATGTTCCCGAAATCCTGGCAACCACCGATCTTTGTACTGTCTCCAGAGTTCTGCCTTTTCCAGAATGTCATAGAGCTAAATTGATATGGAACGTATCCTTTTCAGATGGGCCTCGTTCACTTACTAACAACGCATTTAAGGGTCTTCCGTGACTTTACATGACTTCATAGCTCATTTTTTTTAGTGATGAAAAATATTTCATTGTCTGGAGGTACCTCCGTTTATTTAGCTGTTCATTTACTGAAGGACATCATGGTTCTAATCAGTTCTCATTTCCAAATGGTGGAAATTATAAATAAAGCTGCTACAGAAATGCATGTGCAGCTTTTTTTTTTTTTTTTTTTTTTTTGGTGAACATAAGCTTTCATGGCTACTGCGTTTTAGTCTGGAGATGGAAATGGTGGGTAGAGGCTGGCCTGAGAGACTGAGAGCAGAGGGATCAGGGCTGGACGTGGTCTAAAACCTTCATCGTCATCCTCATCATGTAGTGGTAATAGGAACTACGAATCCAGCGGTCCTGTTGTCAGCATCGGTGCAGTATAAATGTCTGAGGGTTCAGGGTCACTCAGCAATTCCACGTATGCTGCCTAACTCGTTACATTCCAACAGCAATCCTACATGTAGCAAATCGCGACATGCCAGACACTACAGTGGGCATTTTACCCAAGGCAGTCTCCAAAAAACAGCATTTTTAGTTTTTGGTCTTTACCTCCAACCCACTATAAGAAATGTGTGTGTGTGTATTTTATATATATATATATGTACATACATATACATATACATATACATATACATATATATATAATAAAAATTTTTTAATATTTTTTTTTTTTTGCAGTGCTGGCAGCATGTGGAAGTTTCTGGACCAGGGATCAAACCCACACCACAGCAGCAACCAAAGCCACTTCAGTGACAATGCCAAATCTTTAATCTCCTGCACCACAAGGAACTCCCAAGAAATATATTTTATAAAACAAAAACTCTCGCATTAATGAAACAAGTTGTCCCACCCAATACTCTGATATCTTCTAATCTATTTCATTTTTAAAATACTAGTCCTGCGATTGACTTCATGGCAGATTAATGGAATTCTATTGATGCTGCAGGTTTGGGAAAGTTACTGAACCTCTGTAAGCCACCAGGCAGACCTCGGAAGGTTCTGGTGAGTAGTAAGTGAGATAAGGTATGTAAACAGTTTAACACAGGACCTAGTTCATGGTTAGGGATCAAGAAATGGGGGCTCAGAGCTCCCACTGTGGGTCAGTGGGTTAAGGATCCAATGTTGTCGTTGTGAGGTTGTAGGTTTGATCCCTGGCCTCGTTCAGTAGGTTAAGGATCCAGCTTTGCCACAAGCTGTGGTGTAGGTCTCAGATGCAGCTCAGATCCAGGGTTGCCATGGCTGTGGCGAAGGCCTTGGCTGCAGCTCCAATTTGACCCCTAGTCTGGGAAATTCCATATGCTACAGGTATGGCTATAAAAAGAAAAACAGAAAAAGAAACTGTGGTTCTTATTACACTGGTCAGAAAGGCCATTGTTAAAAAGTCCACATGTGGGAGTTCCCTGGTGGCCAGGTGATTAAGGACTCAATGTTTTGTTGTTGTTGTTGTTGTTTGTTTGTCTTGCTGTGGTTCAGGTTACTGCTGTGGTGAGGATTCAATCCCAGAAACTTCCACATACTTTGTGCAGCTGGTGGATGGGGGGATGGGAGGAAACCTACAAATAACAAACGCTGGAGGAGTTCCCATTGTGATTCAGCAGGTTAAGAACCCAACTAGTATCTGTGAGCATGCAGGTTTGATCCCTGGCCTTGCTCAGTAAGGATCCTGCATTGCTGCAGCTGCAGCATAGGTCACAGATGTGGTTCTCATCTGGTATTGCTTTCGCTGTGGTGTAGGCTGGCAGCTGCAGCTCCGATTTGACCTCTAGCCTGGGAACTTCCATGTCCCACAGGTACAGTCCTAAAAAGAAAAAAAAAATGCTGGAGAGGGGTGGAGAAAAGGGAACCTTTTACACTGTTGGTGGGAATGTAAATTGATACATCCACTACGGAAAACAGTATGGAGGTTTCTCAAAAACCCTAAAAAAAAAACTAAATACAGAGTTGCCATATGATCCAGCAACCCCACTCCTGAGCATATATCCAGACAAAACTCTAATTTAAAAAGATGCATGTACCCCTATGTTCATAGCAAAATTACATACAATAGCCAAGACATGGAAGGGTCCATCGATAGATGAATGGGTAAAGCATATCCACTGGAATACCACTCAATCATAAAAAGAACAAAATAATATTTGCAGCAACATGGATGGACCTAGAGATTATCACACTAAGTGAAGTAAGTCAGAAAGACAAACACTATACCGTATGATATCACTTACATGTGGAATATAAAATACGACACAAGGGGTTCCCATTGTGGCTCAGCAGTAACAAACCTGACTAGTATCCATGAGGACACGGTTCGATCCTTGCTCAGTGGGTTAAGGATGCAGCGTTGCTGTGAGCTGTGGTGTAGGTTGTCAATATGGCTCGGATCCTGCGTTGCTGTGGCTGTGGTGTAGGCAGTCAGCTGCAGCTCCGATTCGCCCCCCAGCCGGGGAACTTCCATATGCCGCGGGTGTGGCCCTAAAAAGAAAATTAATTATTTAATTAAAATGAATAAAATACAGGACAAAAGAACATATCTATGAAACAGAAATGGACTCACAGATAATAGAGAACAGACTTGTGGTTGCCCAGGGGGAGGGGGTGGGGAAGGAAAGGACTGGGAATTTGGGATGAGCAGATGCAAACTACTGTCTATAGGAGGGCTAAACAACAAAGTCCTGCTGTACAGCACAGGGAACTAGACTCAGTACCCTGTGATAAGCCATAATGGAAAAGAAAGTGAAAAAGAATTTTTATATATACGTATAACTGAATCACTTTGACATACAGTGGAAATAAACACTGTAAATCAACTAGACTTCAATACAATAAATTTTTTTTAAATAATTGATAGCCCTTAATATTATGGTCCCTAAAATATCCCAGCAAGGTGGGAGTTACCACCCTACTGGTGGGGTAGCAAGTGAGGCTTAAGGGGGTGAAGTGGCTCTTAAGGTCTCAAAGGAAAGGGCCAAAACTAGGACTGAACTCAGAATCTGGTTCTCTTTCCAGCAATTTCCATGCTGCTCTCCAAGAGAAGCTTAACTCATTGGGTATGGCTTCCAAAGGTTGTGCTACTGCTTACAGCTCAGACACCTGGCTGGTTAGAGGCCAAGTTCACTACTCCTGAAAAATATAAGAAGCTGCCCCCCTACTCTCTCCTGGGCCCGTGACTGTCTTCTCTCCCGCCTCCATTGTCCAGTTTCATTCAATGTCCATTTGCTGGGCACTGACTAGACACATGGCCTTTCCCTCCCTCTCAACCTGGAACACTCTTGATATTGCATGGTGCCTTCCCTGCTTTGTTCGGGTCCCCTCCCTACAACCTATCCCTTAATGTGATGGTTGGGCTCCAAGGCAGCCCCTTTCTCCTGCTTTAGTTTTCTTCAGGCACGTGTTACAGCCTGACAAATTATACGCTGTGCTAAATTACCCACTTACCCTTTGTCTTCACTAAAACATAAACTCCAGCAGAGTAAGAACTTGTAAGGCTGTATCCCTGCTCTATCCCCAGTACCCACAACAAACGGCTGACACAGAGGAGGTGCTCGAATAATGCTTGTTGAACCAATCAATGATATTGGGCCCCAGCCGCAGAGCTAGGCTGATGAACCAATGGGGACCACGGGGGACCATTCTGGTGGACACATGTGCTCTCAGCCAAGTATAAAGCAAGTGCCCAGGAGGCACAGAGGAGGCAGAGGTCAATTCCGACTCTTGGTTGAGGAGGAGGAGGCCTCCGAGTGATCCTTGAAGCTGGGTGGAGCTTCAAAGATGAGCTGTAGGGAGGAGCTCCCATCGTGGCTCAGTGGAAATGTATCTGACTAGGATCCATGAGGACGCAGGTTCGATCCCTGGCCTCTCTCAGTGGGTAGGGGATCCCACATTGTCAGGAGCTGTGGGGTAGGTCACAGACACGACTTGGATCTGGCATTGCTGTGGCTGTGGTGGGGGCGGCAGCTATAGCTCCGATTCGACCCCTAGCCTGGAACCTCCATATGCTGCGGTGCGGCTCTAAAAAGCAAAAAAAAAAACCCAAAAAACAAAATCATTAAGGACAAAGATGGAGCTGTAAGGATAGAGAGTGTCCCATGTGGAGGTAGAGGCAAGGGCAAAAATGCAGGGGCAGAAAAGTCGGTTGGACACAGGGAACGGTCAATGGGCTGTAACTTTGGGTTCAGGGTTGATGGGCAAATGGGGAGACGGCAAGGATCACAGAGGGCTTTGAATGCCAAGCTAAGAAATTTGGAGTTTATAAGTCTCTGATAGTGTCTTTTTTATTTCTTCTTAGGGCTGCCCCGCAGCATATGGAAATTCCCAGGCTGGGGCTGAATCAGAGTTGCAGCTCCCAGCCTACATCACAGCCACAGCAACATTGGATCCAGACCCTCTCTGTGACCTATGCCACAGCTTGAGGTGATGCTGGATCTTAGCAAGGCCAGGGATCAAACCCGCTTCTTCACGGAGACCAGACGGGGTCCTTAAGGTAGCCCAGAGCCACAACGGGAACTCCTCTTATAGTGTCTTAAGATCTATTCATCTATTAACTATATCAATTTCTATCTACACACACACATATGTGGAATACACACATACACACACACACACACACACACACACACACACACACACACACACCATCCATGGGAGCCTATTAAATTATAAAATATAAATTTAAGGGAGTTCCCATTGTGGCTCAGCGGTTAATGAACCCGAATATGAGGACACAGGTTCCATCCCTGGCCTCGCTCAGTGGGTTGGGGATCCAGCATTGCCATGAGCTGTGGTGTAGGTCACAGACATGGCTCGGATTCCACATGGCTGTGTCTGTGGCTGTGGCCGGCATGTAGCCCTGATTTAACCCCTAGCCTGGGTACCTCCATATGCCATGGGTGAGACCCTTAAAAACAAAAAGAAAAAAAAATACACACACACACACACACACACACACATATATACATATACATGCATAGATTTAAGTTAGAACATACCCTCATGCCACACACAAAAATAAACTCAAAATGGCTTAAAGACTTAAATATAAGACATCACACCATAAAACCCCTAGAAGAGAATATAGATAAAACATTCTCTATAAGTCATACAAATATTTTCTTAGGTCATTCTCCCAAGGCAATAGAAATAAAAGCAAAAATAAACAAATGGGACCTTGTCAAACTTATAAACTTCTGCACAGCACAGGAAACCATAAACAAAAAGGAAAAAAAACATACAGACTGTGAGAAAATATTTGCAAAGGATGTGATAGACAAGGGCTTAATTTCCAAAATATATGAACAGCCATATAACTCAATAACAACAACAACAAAACCCAATTGAAAAAATGGACGGAAGGCCAAAATTGACATTTCTCCAAAGAAGACATACAGATAGTCAGTAGGCACATGAAAAGATGTCGAACATCACTAATTATTAGTGATATGCAAATCAAAACTACATTCTCACACTGGTCAGAACAGCTATCATTAAAAATGTCTGAGTAACAAAGGCTGGGGAGAGCGTGGAGAAAAAGGAAACCTTCTACTCTGTTGGTGGGAATATAGATTGATGCATCCACTATGGAAAACAGTATGGCAGTTTCTCAAAAAACTAAAAATAGAGTTGCCATATGATCCAGCAATGCCACTCCTGGGCATATATCCAGACAAAACTGTAATTCAAAAAGATACATGCACCCTTATATTCACAGCAGCATTATTTACAATAGCCAAGACATGGGAGCAATCTAAATGTCCATCAACAGAGGAATGGATAAAGCAGATGCTGTATATATACACGATGGAATACTACTCAGCCATAAAAAAGAATAAAATAATGCTATCTGCAGCAACATGGATGGACCTAGAGATTATCCCATTAAGTCAGAAAGAGAAATACAAATACCATATGATAGTGCTTTATATGTGGAATCTAAAATATGATACAAATAAACTTATCTGTAAAACAGACTCAGACATAGAAGTCAAAGGGGAAGAGGGGTGGTGGGAGGGATAAACTAGGAGTTTTCAATTAGCAGATACAAACTGCTATATTAAAAAATGTATAAAACAACAAAGTCCTATTATACAGCACAGGGAACTATATTCAATCTCCTGTAATAAACTATAATGGGAAAAAACGTGAAAAAGAATATGTATACAAATTTTTATAACCAAATCACTTTGCTGTACAGCAGAAACACAATGTTGTAAATCAACTATACTTCAATCGTTAAAAAGCATAAATCTAAGACAGTATATTTAAAATGAAAAATATAAAACTAAAACTACACATACACATACACAAATATGTGTGTATATGTTTTAATAGGCTCCCAAGGTTCACAGCTTAGGCATAAAAGGTTTTACGATGAAAATCTCCCTCCCAGTGCTGCCCTCCCCCAATGAAGTAACTAATGCTACTGTGTTTTATGTCTTACCCCAGCAGACTGACACACAGGGAGGCCGCGCTTGCGGAACGGAACGGCAGTAAACGAGTTATAGATGGTTCTCGCCTCTGACCCACAAACAGAATGCCTCACCTCTTTCATCGCGGCCAGGTGGTCCTCCCACCCTCTCCTGCCCGGAAGTCCTGCAGGCTCCACCCACTGCCAGGTGGATTGATTAAGCCTGCCCACTTCCGTCGCGTGAGCCAATCGAGAACGTTTATGCAAATAATCAACTCCGGCCGCAACAAGGCTTCTGGAGACGCAACAGGTCAGCCAGGTTCCCATTCTGACCGAGCTGGGCGAGAACTGTAAAATTTCTGCCAAGGGCAAAAAGAACTTGGCATCGCTGGGATTTGGGAGCTGGAGAAATAAGGACCAGGGCATACATGGAATGCTGAAGTGAGGCCAACGGCACTGAATCACAGAAACTGAGGCTTGAAGGGTTGCTGGGGGTCGTTTCGTCTCGCCCCTGGACTGACACTTCCCTCTCCTCTCCTCATTCCTCGTGATTGCTGCCGGGTGCTTACACAGGCTGGTGAAATCACTACCTGCAGACGTGCCCCAGCTGACGTGAAAACAGGACGCGGCTTCAGTCAGAAGCAGCAAGTCAAAGATTTGCTACTGGGGGTGGAGGGACGGGGACAGCCCCCCCCCCCCCCGCAGAGGATCAAAAAAGTAGGCTCAAATCCTGCCTCTCTTTTTTCTTATCTGTGTGACTTTGAACGCTCCACCTCAACTTTGTGAGATTCAGTTTCCTCATCTGGAAATCGGGAGTAATAACACTACCGTCTTCACTCTGATGTGGGGATGCAAGGGCTGGTCAAACGGAAAACACAAGGGATTTCCATCTCTGCAAGCCCTGCGAGACGTAGTGCTTGATGACTGAAAAAGTATCCCTTTAAGGTTAGACCAGGTGTTTTTTGTTTGTTTGTTTGTTTTTTCTTGTTGTTGTTCTTTTGTCCTTTTAGGGCCGCACCGGCAGCATATGGAGGTTCCCAGGCTAGGGGTCTAATCTGAACTGTAGCTGCCAGCCTACGCCACAGCCACAGCAATGCCAGATCCGAGTCGCGTCTGCGACCTGCACCACAGCTCACGGCAACGCTGGATCCTTAACCCACTGAGCCATGCCAGGGATCGAACTTCATGGTTCCTAGTCGGATTCGTTTTCGCAGCACCACGACGGGAACTCCAGACCAGAGTTTAAGTTCCACTTTCCCTAGTTACTTGTGATACTGGCCTTGGGCAAGTTACCTTTTCCTCTCTGACTCTCACTTTCTTCAATTCTTTTCTTTTTGGAAAGGCGAGAAATAGATCTATTAAGATAGGATGCTTGTGAGAGGTGCAATCGGGCAGGGAAGGAGGATCTGCCCCCTGCTTTCTTCAATTCTCAAGTTAAACATTCCTGAGCTGTTGTCAGAATTAATGGAGTTAAAGTTTATAAAGAACTTGGAACAGAGCCAAGCCATGTGTGGTAGCAAGAGCCATGGGTCCTCCTGGAACCTCAGTTTCATCATCTGTCTTTTAGATACAGCCGTCGGGTCTTCCCCATCTGCTTCACAGGATTGTTATGAGGCTTAAATATCTTGTGACACCGTTTATAAATAGAAAAACATTACACCAATGTTAATTTGTGATAATACAAGGCAGCCAGCACATTGGAAAAAACATGACGTTGGCCCTGGCTCTGCCTTTTAGTCTCTGTCTGACCTTGGACAAATGATTTCCCCTGTGGAAAGGCCGGTTTCCTCTCCTGTAATATGCCAGCTTTACGGGGGCCCTTGTGGTCACTGGTAAGATAGTGGTGGCGGTGCCGAAAGCGCCTGCTGTACACCCAGAACACAACAAATTTTAACAGTACCTATCATTACTAGCAAGTTTCTCTTTTTCTCTTTCTTTTTTTTTTAGGACTGCACCCAAGGCACACAGAGGTTCCCAGGCTAGAAGACCAATCAGAGCTGCAGCTGCCGGCCTACACCACAGCCACAGCCACAGCAAGGTGGGCTCCAAGCCGCGTCTGCGACCTGCACCACAGCTCACGGCATTGCCTGATCCTTAACCCACTGAGCAAGGCCAGGGATCGAACCTCATGGATACTAGTTGGGTTCATTAACCACTGAGCCACGATGGGAACTCCTCTAGCAAGTTTTTCTTTAAATTTCCCCAGATTTTGTTTCTGGAGCTAAAGAACCGAGAGACAGGGGTGGAAAATGACTTGCTTCTCACTGGCCATCCTTCTGTATCTTTTGACTTATAATACGTAAATTTAAATTTTTTTTTTTTTGTCTTTTCAGGGCCGTACCCACTGCATATGGAGATTCCCAGGCTAGGGGTCGAATAGGAGCTGTAGCCAACAGCCAGCGCCACAGCCACAACAACGCCAGATCCGAGCCGCGTCTGCGACCTACACCACAGCTCACGGCAATGCCGGATCCTTAACCCACTGAGCGATACCAGGGATCGAACCTGCAACCTCATTGTTCCTAGTTGGATTCGTTAACCACTGAGCCACGACAGGAACTCCTTAAATTTAAAAATTAAATTTAAGTTAAATATAGCAGAGATTGACAGAACATTGTAAATCAACTATACTTTAATAAAAAATTAAATGAAAGATGGAAACAATGCATTGTATCTATAATAAACAATAGCAATCAAAACATAATAAACATTTAAAACTAAATTTTAGTCTCATGGGTCAAGGCCTTCTCTGGGGTAAGAAGATGCCCGAAGGCAAATTATAACCTGATACCCCCATGTGCCAGAATGTACCATGGAGAGGCAGAGTCATGTTTTTTCCTAAGATCATGGGGAAAACTTCCAAATCCAACAAGGGGTCACCTCTGAAGGGACTGACCTTCCACTGGTGTAAACATTCTCAAAGCCACTTGAAGTCATGTTCTATGGAAGGAAATGACCTCGATTTGGAAGCCCTCAGCATGGATTTCCCTCGGCATCAGAGGTATTCAGGCCTCTGGGTGACTCACTTCTCCCCGCTGGGCTTGCCCTCCAACCCCGGAGAAGGCTGAACACCTCATTTGGGAGCAAAAGCGCTCTCTCGACCCTAAGGCCTTACATGGACATCAGCTAGCCCCGGGCCATCCAGCCAATCCACACCCAGACCTCTCCCGTGCCCTAGATGCCTCTGGCCTTGGACAGCCTTCCTGCTTCCGCCCCTGGGGCCACAGTCTGAACTGACCAGCACTGCTCTACATGGGAGGCCCCCATTCGGCTGAGAAGGGAGGGTAGCTAGGACCTCAAGGCCAAGCCCACTTTCTCCCCTGCATCTACTGTCACATCTTCACTGCCTGTGGCAGTGACCTGGCAGCTCAGGTTCTCCTTCACAAGTGATTAAGGCAGGCTGGAGAGAAACTGACCTTTGGGGCGTGAGCTTTAACTGCCTCATCCTGGAAGTGACCCGTGTCACTGTCACACAATCTCAGAGTCAGGACTCCTTGGTCAGGGCCCCACTCAAATGAAAGCAAGCATGCCAGCGCTGGGGAGGGGATGGAGCATTGCAGGCTCCTCGGACCTGCCACGTTCTTCCCCCTCAGCCTTTTGGCTGATATTAATTGACTCTCGAATCAGAGATTTTAGAATGAGAGAGACCTCGGGACTCACTTCAACCAAAAAACAAATGGGCAAAAAGACAAAAAACAAAAACAAAAGCAAAACAAATCGGAATACTTGGAGGTTGTTGTCCAACATGCAGAGTCCTTGATCCTACCCCAGACCTACTGGATCAGACAGTCTAGGAGAGAAGTCCAGGGCATCTACATTGTTCAAAGCTCACCAGGAGATTCCAGCCGCAGCCAGGCTGGGGACCCACTGATAGTGCCAAAACCCATTTTGTTTTGTCTTGTCTTGTCTATTTTATTTTATTTTATTTTATCAGCCACACCTGCAGCATATGGAACTTCCCAGGCCAGGGGTTGAATCAGAGCTGCAACTGCCAGTCTATACCACAGCCATAGCAATGCCAGATTTGAGACACATTTGCCACCTACACCGCAGCTTGCAGCGACACCGGATCCCTAACCCACTGAGCAAAGACAGGGATTGAGCCCGCAACTTTGCAGAGACTATGCCTGGTTCTTAACTCACTGAGCCATAATGGGACCTCTAAGCCCCCTTTTATAGATGAGGAAACTAAGGCTCAGAAGAACAGTGGCTTTTTCAAGGCCACATAGAGAAGAAGTGTCAGAGCTTGGACCAGACCCAGGCTCGTAACACCTGTAGGGTCACCTGTAGTCTCTGCCGGTCCTGGCTTCTGATTACAGCACTTCCGTTCTCTTTCAGGGAGACACCAGTTCCCATGGTTCCGATGGGGCTGGCCCACCCACGTCAGGGGCCAGCATGAGATGAAGAACTAACCAATCAGGATCTGTTCTGAGATGGTCAGCGATCAAGTACAGAAAGTGGGAGGCACCCCCAGGATATTTGCTGAAACTCATTTGTTTTTTTGGTCTTTTTTTTTTTTAGGGCCACACCCACAGCATATGGAACTTCCCAGGCTAGGGGTCAAATGTGGGATCCGAGCCGCATCTGCAACCTATATCACGGCTCATGGCAACACCGGATCCTTAACCCACTGAGCGAGGCCAGGGATCGAACCTGCAACCTCATGGATACTAGTCGTGTTCGTTAACTGTTGAGCCACGACGGGAATTCCCTTTACTGGAACTCTTTAGAGAAGGAAACTCTTTCCACCGAGGTTGCTACCTGGTTTGCTGTAAGCCTGGAGCAGCTGTCTTTGCTACCACGTAGGGACAACTTGCCTGGAAATAAGCCCTGAACAGAAGAAGCAGAGCTGAGGGACTGAGAAGGGTACCGACAGCCCCAACCGAGGCCTGTATCCAGCATGGCCTGGACTTTCCTCTTTGTGAGCCAGTCAGTTCCCTTTTGGTTTCCTGAGGCTGGAGTTCTGCCCTTGCAACTGCAAATGGCTGGGGACAGAGCCCTTAGTATCCTCTTGAACTAATGAGCATCCACTGAAGGTCTCCGGGGAAGTGTTAAGTGTGAGATGCTGACTCTGCCCCTCACAAGCCGGGACGTGGAACCAACACACAAGAGCAAAGTGCCGGGGACAGCGAGGTCCCTAGATCAGCATGACAGACGTCCGAGGTCATCTGAACTCCTCCCCTGCAGTTCATCTGAATGATGAGGGAACCAAAGCTGAGAGATGAGGTCACTTGCCCAAGATCACACAAGAAGAGGCAGAGCTGAGGCTTAGTCCAGGTGTTTGACCCTCGGCTGGAGTTCTTGGTCCTCCACTGGGCTCTGCTCTGCCTGGAATTACAGCCAGCGTTTCAGTGGCTGCCACGAGCCGGTCACTGTTGTGAGCACTTTCTGTGTTTTGCTCCCGTGGTCCATTCAACAAGATACTGGTGGGCATGATGATGGTGGTGATGACGACACCATCGCTCGGCTGAACACACAAGGGGGCTCAGGAATGCCAAGGCCACAAGGCCGGGCAGCACGAAGCCTGAGGCGGGCTCCAGAGCCTTCTGTGGCTGGAAGTTCATTCACACACCTTACTACACCACCCCTAGACAGATGGCTCCCAGATGCTCATCGCCTTGAGGAGGGTGGCTGCTTAAAAACCAATCTGGGGGAGTTCCCGCTGTGGCTCAGTGGTAATGAACCTGACTAGTATCCATGAGGACATGGGTTCGATCCCTGGCCTCACTCAATGGGTTAAAAATCTAGCGTTGCTGCAAGCTTCAGTGTAGCTGGCATATGCGGCTTGGATCTGGCATTGTTGTGGCTGTGGTATAGGCTGACAGCTGTAATTCCGATTTGACCCCTAGGCTGGGAACTTACAGAACTTCCAGAAAGCTGTGTCTCAGACATTTGTACACCAACATCTATAGCTTCATTATTCATTCACTTACCAAAAGGTGAAGCAACCTAGTATCTTTGCCAGATGAATGCATGGACAGGAACTGATCTATACCTGTCATTGGATATCACTCAGCCTTAAAAAGGAAGGAAATTCTGAGACAGGCTACAGCACGAATGAAGACATTCTCCTTCTTGTGAAATAAGCCTGACACAAAGGATAAATATTGTACCATTTCACTTACGTGAGGTCCCTAGAGCCGTCAGATCCATAGAGACAGAAAGTAAAATGCCACCTGCATTGATGGAAGGTTGATGGAAGGGCAAACGGGAAATATTGTTCGATGAGTACAAATTTTCAGTTTTGCAAATGGAAGCAAGTTCTGGAGATGGATGGTGGCAGAATGATGCGAATGTACTTTATGCCACAGAACTGTACATTTAAAGATAGTTAAAATGGTAAATTTTATATGTATTTCACCACAATTGAAAATTAATTAATTAAGGGGGGACAAAAAGAGTAGTCTCCAGAGACAGCCTGCTTTCAAATTCCAGCTCTGCCACTTGGGAGTGACCTCAGGCAAGTTGCTTTCCCTCTCTGTGCCTCAGTTCCCTCACTTATCAAACAAGGATCATAATAGCACCTAACTCAACAGAATCGTGGTGAAGTTTCAAGGGCTTCATGCCAGGAGTTCCCATTGTGGCTCAGAGGAAACAAACTCGACTAGTATTCATGAGGATGCAGTTTCAATCCCTGGCCTCAAAAAGTGGGTTAAGGACCCAGCGTTGCCATGAGCTGCAGTGTAGGTTGCAGGTGTGGCTCGGATCTGGTGGTGTTGTGGCTGTGGCTGTGGCGCAGGCCGGCAGCTGCAGCTCCGTTTCCACCCCTAGCCTGGGAACCTCCACATGCCACACCTGGGGGCTCTTCTCCCGGCTCCCAGCAGCCCTGGGAGCTACTTGCTTTCCTTTAATAAAGACTTTGCTTGCTTGCAAAGAAAGAGAGAAAGATGCCACACCTGTAACCCTAAAAAAATGAAAAAAATAAAGGACTTCATACCAATGACTCAGAACAGCGCCTGGAACAAGTAAGTGCTCAATAAAGTTAGCTCTTATTATTTTCATACTAATGGCTTTGGACTGAGGCTAAATGAGAACAGAAAAATGATGATTCTTTCTTCTCTACTTCTCTCTTTCTTCATGTTTCAGCAACCTAAAGACACTGGACTGTGTGCTTCAAGCCACAGGGTGGGCTAGTGGAAAAGAAGAGTGTCATAGCCAGGCAGCATGGCCTTCCACGCAGTCCCTCCAGCTGCAGCTGTGCAACTTTGGGTCCATTCCTGTACCTCTCTGTGCCAGATTTCCCTCCTCTATAAAATGGGTAAACTACCGGCCGTCTCACAGGCAAAGCGAGGGATCCCTCTTTTGCAGGGATCCGTGGCGGGGCCCCAGGGCAGTCTCCTCCCTGACTTCGCAGGCTGCTCCCGGTTTGTAAAGGACCAGTCTCCAAGGATGGCTGCCTCAGTCCACGTGACCGGGATGAGCCTCCTTAGCAAAAGGCCGCCCATCCTCCAAGCTTCAAGGAATCGCCTCCTCCCTCCTTTCAGGGCCTCTGATGGGGATCAGGGAGATGCCTAGGGCGATAAATAACACAGGAGCAAAAATAAAACCCCAAAAGTGTTTGCTTTGGGCTGAGAGTGCATTGCTCAACACTACCCCTAAGGTCTTGTGTACAGAAACCACATGCCGGGCGCTCTGGAATGTCACCAGCTGGGGCCTGGGCTCGAGCAGCTGGGCTGGGCCCCAGGAGGCAGGACAAGGACTCGGGCCCTGGCAGTCCTCCCAGGCGCCCTAGTACCTTCGCATCCAGGAGTTCGCAACCTCGCCCACCGAAGCCCACACAGCCTGGGCCCCCCTCACAGACACTGCTGTGGCCGCTCACTCGTCCTGCCCCAGCCTCTCACCTCCGCAGGGCCCCTCCACCCACCCACCCACTTTGTCCCACTAACTCCAACTCATCCTTTTGGGGGGGGGCAACCCAGGCCATGGCAGTGATGATGATGGATCCTTAACCTGCTGAGCCATCAGCGAACTCCAAGTCCAACTCATACCTTAACCCTGAGTTTAGACACCATCTCCCCACCACCCAGACCCCCGTAACTCCCCCCCCCCCTTTTCATCTCTGTCACAGCAAAATCCTACAGCGCATTGCGATTATTTGTGTACTTGCTTCTCTCTTCTTCTAAGCTGCAAGCACTGGAGGGTAGCATAGTATCATGGTGGAAGACGTGGATTTGGAATCAAATTGCCATGGCTTGAGTTCCAGCTTTGCGGCTGTGTGGCCCTGGCTAAGTCAATCCATCTCTCATGCCTCTGTAGCTCCCTCTGTAAGATCCTGGTGATAGGAAGATAAAAACAGGGCGTGCCATATGCAGACTCTGCCAGTTGCTGCGTCTGTCTCTTTTGCATTCAGAACCAGGGACATAACTACAGGATGGGTTTTGAGGACCCACTTAGCCAAGCATGGGACAGACCTGAGCTAACATTTCGTTGATCACTCAACCTCCATAAGCCCTTACTCTGATGGTAGACCACAGAGACATTTTTTTTGGCCACGCCTATGACACGCAGAAGTTCCAGGTCCAGAGATCAAACCCCCGCCACAGCGGGGACCCAGCCACAGCAGTAACAACACCAGATCCTTAACCTGCTGCACCACCAGGGAACTCCCACTGAGACGTCCTGGGTCTCCGGGAATGGGGGTCAATTCAGAGCCAGAGAAGTCTGATTATTCCCATTTCCCTAACGCACAGTCACCCTGGCAAATAGCTGGAAGTCCCTTGGGGGAAGGCTGGGAGAAAGTTGCAGAGGATAACTTTTTGACAGTATAGGGTCCCTCCAAGACCCCATATTCATGTTATATTTTCCTTCTTCCCTGATCCCCACTCCCATTCGCCTTCCCCAAATATGCCTCAGCCTTATAAATTTCCTTTTAAGGATTTCTTGCATGTATTTTAATTTTACTTGTTTGGTTGTTTGTTTATGGCTGCACTGGAGGCATGCGGATATTCCTGGGCCAGGGATCGAATCTGAGCCACAGCTGCAACCCGTGCCATAGCTGCTGCAATGCCAGATCCTTAACCCACTGCACTGGGCCCACTGCGCAGAGACAATGCTGGATACTTAACCATTTGCACCACAGCAGAAACTCCCTGTTTTAATTTTTGAAACTAAAATTTTCAGAGTTTCTTGGTGGTGCAGTGGGTTAAGGATCCGGTGTTTTCACCGCTGTGGCTGGGCCTGCTGCTGTGGGTTCAATCCCTGGCCCAGGAATTTCCACATACAGTGGGCATGTCAATAAAGAAAGAAAGAAAGAAACAAAGAAACAAACAAATTCCTCCTTTTCAAAAGTGAGAATGGGAGTTCCAGTCGTGGCTCAGTGGAAACAGACTGGTATCCATGAGGACGCAGGTTCAATCCTTGGCCTCACTCAGTGGGTTAAGGATCCGGCGTTGCCGTGAGCTGTGGTGTAGGGTCACAGATGTGGCTTGGATCCCGCATTGCTGTGGCTTTGGTGTAGGCTGACAGCTGCAGCTCCAATTCGACCCCTAGCCTGGGAACCTCTCTATGCTATGCATGTAGCCCCCCACCAGAAAAAAGATAAAAAAAAAAAATCAGAATGGTCTGGGAGTTTGGGGTTAGTAAAGACAGACTATTACACTTAGAATGGATAAGCAGCGAGATCCTACTGTACAGCACAGGGAACTATATCCAGTCTCTTGGGATAGAACATGATGGAAGATTGTGTAAGAAGAGCAATGTGTGTGTTGTGTGTATATATATGTATATATGTGTGTATATATATACACGACTGGGTCTCTATGCTGCATACCAGAAATGGGCACAACATTACAAATCGACTATACTTTAATTTAAAAAAAAAACAAAACTTCACTGTCTTTACTGCTTTGTGATCTACCCGTCCTGTGGCTGTATGTATGTTTTGTGCTGTTTCTTGCTGCTGCTCCAACTTTCCTAGCGTGGACCTGCCACTAGCAATGCTGCAGTGAACATCTCTGCCTGGGAAATTCCATACGCCGCAGGTGCAGCCCTAAAAAAAAAAGAAAAAAATCTGTCTTCCTTGCTGGCTTGTAAGTCTGTGAGGGCGGCGGGCCCACCTGGAAGGTTCCGCTGTGTCCTCAGCAGCCCGCCCAGTCCCCGCCACGCCCGACGAGGCGCCTCACTTTACACCTTCGAAGAGCTGGATCAGGCACTCCCACATGCAGCCCTCTTGAGCTCAAGCTTGATTCCTGGGGAGGGCAAAGGAGACGGCCAGTGAGCCAAACAGGAAGAGCTGTTTACTCAAGTCTCAGAAGTCACTGGCCCAGAGGAAATTCCCCAGGGACTCCCAGACACAGCTGTTGGAATGCAAACGAGCGAGGTTCCCACAGAGCCAGAGAAGAGCCAGGGGTGGCAGAGGTGGCGTCCGCGTTTATCCAGAAAACATGGGCTCTGCTGAGATCCCAGAAGCTGCCGGGCAGAATCCCCGCAGACAGACTTCAACGTCAAAGGAAAACAGAACCTTTGCTGCTGGGCGGTTGGACCAAGAGGGCCTCTCTCCTGTGTTTTTCTTTTCTTTTTTCTTTTTGGTCTTTTTGCCTTTTTTAGGGCTGCTCCCGCGGCATATGGAGGTTCCCAGGCTAGGGGTCTCACAGGAGCTGTAGCCGCCGGCCGACATCACAGCCACAGCAACGCGGGATCCGAGCCGCGTCTGCAACCTACACCACAGCTCACGGCAACGCCGGATCCTTAACCCACTGAGCAAGGCCAGGGGTCGAACCTGCAACCTCATGGTTCCTAGTCGGATTCGTTAACCACTGAGCCACAACGGGAACTCCATCTCCTGTGTTCTTCTTATTTTTTAAAATTTGGGATAAGAAGCCACATGCCTCTGATCTGTTTAGACCAAAAGCCTCCCGGGGGGCCCTGCCCGGAACCACTGACTGTTCCGTCCAGGGTCTGGGAGATGCTTTCCAGCTGGAAGTTTCAGTTCCCTCCTCTGTGCAGTGGGTACAAGGACGGGGCCTGCCTCGCTGCCCAGGTTGCAGTAAGCACGCGGTGAACACCGGCTGGCTTTCAAAGGCTTCTCTAAGGCTCAGGAGCGTGGTAGCCACCAGGCAGCCTGGCCTCCCCACGGCCTCGCTCTCCTGGCTCCCATAGGACCCTCTTGTGACTTAGGTATCTACATGCCCTCACTCCTGTAGGAACACCAAGGACAGAGTGACAGACCAGACCCGCCGCCCTCCCCCAAGGGGCCTGAAGACACACGGGGCAAGAGCGATGAGACTGTGATGAGGGAAAACACAAAGATCTAAGGGAGCAGAGGAGGCCACCCACCCCGTGCCTCCTCCCTTCTCTGTCCCTTCCAGCTTTCTTGGAGCCTCGTTTTTCTCATCTGCAAAATGGGACCCAGAGGGTTGCTTTCGGATTCAAATGAAAAAAAAAAAAAAAATGAAGGGAGTTCCCTGGTGGCCTAGTGCTTAGGATTTGGTACTTTCACTACTGCGGCCTGAGTCAATCCCTGGTCCGGGAACTGAGATCCCACACCAAGCCACTGCATACTGAGGTCAAAAAAAAGAAAAAGATTAAAAAAAAAGAAAATGGATTGGTGGAAAAGAGCTTTCCAAACTGCCAGCTGTATCTAAACAGGCAGCCAGGGCTATATTCTGAAAGCCTAGACCCACTTACAGAGTGATGCTTATGGTTTGTAAGCACTTTCTCCAGGGCAGTTTAAAATCTTTTGGCTTGGAGTTCCCTTATGGTGTAGTGGGTTAAGGATCCCGCTCTGTCACTGTAGTCGCTTTTGGTTCACTGCTTGGCTTGGGCTTGATCCCTGGCTGGTGAACTGTCTGCGTGCTGGGGACATGGGCAAAATAAAACAAAAAATGAAGGTTTAAAAATAAAACAGGAGGAGTTCCCATCGTGGCTCAGCAGAAACAAATCTGACTAGCAACCATGAGGACGCAGGTGCGATCCCTGGCCACGCTCAGTGAATTAAGGATCCAGCGTTGCCGTGAGCTGCCGTGCAGTCTGCATACTCGGCTCAGATCTAGCGCTGCTATGGCTGTGCTGTAGGCCAGCAGCTGCAGCTCTGATTCGACCGCCATCCTGGGAACTTCCATATGCCATAAGTGTGGCCCTAAAAAAAAAATAAATAAATAATAAAATCTTATGGCTTAAAGAAGCTTTCAAGTAAAGAAATGACGCTCTCAGTGGATCCTTTGAGCACAGTAAGTGATGAGGGCGGTTGGGAGGGCGGGCTAGGACTCCCATTTGGTTGCTCATCTGATTTTCTAAACTGCCAGGACTTGTCTGAGTGATGGGAGGGGCAGGAGCGGAAGCTGATGGGACCCAAGCACCACCTTCCCCTCTCCTAATATTCAGAGGCAAGGAACTGCGGGGGGTAGGGACACAAATCTCACGGGGTCAGCAAAGGGATACTCTAAGTTAAGGGACAGCCTAGGCTGCCTGTAACCTCATGGAAAATACCGTTGCTTCAATAAGGCAGAGATGTATTTCTTTCTCGTGGAACAATCCTGGGAGGTGGTCCAGGGCTGGCACGGCAGCTCACCAATGCTGGGCACCCAGGCTCCTTCTCCTTTGTTGCTCAGCCATCCCTGAGGGCTGGTCCTTATTCTCCTGCCTTCAGCCTCAAATTGACAGTTCGCTCGTCATTCCAGGCAAAGGGGAGAGAGGCAGAGGGAAAGGACCGTCGCATGCTTTTCCTATTAAGGACATGTGGAGCCAGACTCCAAGACTGTTGCCACGGCCCCTGCCTCCTGGTATTCCTTCCTGTATCTAGTCCCCTCCCACACCGAACAGGAACAACCGGTGTAACCGATAGGATATTTTTGGAAACATGCAGTGTGACCTTTAAGGTGAGCTTGTGAAAGATAGCACAGCTTCCACCTTTCTTTCTCCTGGATCACTCAGCTGCCGTGTCCTGAGGACACTCAGGTGGCCCTTTGGAGAGACCCACACAGCGAGGACCCTCCCACCAACAGCCAGCAGGAACTTGTCCACCACGTGAGGGAGACGTGTTGTAAGCAGATCCTCCAGCCCCAGTCAAGCCTGCAGGTAACTGCACACCCAGCCAACACCTTGACAGCAACTTCATAGGAGATGCTAAGCCAGAACCCTGCAGCTAAGCCCGTCCTAAACTCTTGACCCACTGGAAATGGATGGGGTAATAAATGTCTACTGTTCTAAGCTGCTAAGTTTGGGGGAAATATGTTGCTCAGTATTAGATAACGAATCCAAGTCACCACTCAGAAGGCGCACTCATCATTTTCACTCACATCCATAGGTCTTAACTTAGACACAGGGCCCCATGTAGCTGCAAAGGGGTCTGGGAAATGTAGTCTTTCCCTGGGCCGCTATGTCCCCAGCTAAGATTTCAATGACACAGATCTTTAACTTTATCAATCTGCAAAGTCCCTTTTGCCGTGTAAGGTAACATATTCACAGCTTCTAGGCATTAGGATATAAACATCTTTGGGGACCTTTATTCTGCCTCCCGCAAGGCAGAAGCTCGTACATGAATATTCACAGCAGCAAAAGAGCCAAAAAATGGCCAAATAACCTTCGGTGGATGGTGATTAAACAAACTGTGATCCATCCATACCATGGAATACTACACAGCAATAAAAAGGGGATGAACTATTCATATGCACAACTTGGTTAAACCTTGAGAAAATTATTGAGTGAAAGAGTTCCCATCATGGCTCGGTGGTTAATGAATCTGACTAGCCTCCATGAGGACGCAGATTCAATCCTTGACCTCGCTTAGTGGGTTAAGGATCTGGTGTTGCCATGAGCTAGGGTGTAGGTTGCAGACGAGGCTCAGATCCTACATTGCTGTGGCTGTGACGCAGAGCAGCAGCTACAGCTCCGATTAGACCCCTAGCCTGGGAACCTCCATATGCCACAGGTGTGACCCTAAAATGACAAAAGCCAAACAAAAAAAGAAAAAAGAAAAAGAAATGGGCAGCAGGTGTGGCTGCAAAGGAGAGTCTTGCGGTGATGGTGCAGTTAAGTATCTTGATTGTGGTAGTGGTTCCAGGAAGCTGCACGTGTGATGAAATGGCATAAAGCTACATGTATGCACACACACAAATGGTGTATAACTGGCCAAATCCGATGGGATCTGTGGATTGTATTAACATCGATTTCCTGCTTTTGAAATTATAGTCTAGTTACGCAGGATGGTAACCTCGGAGGTGGCTGAGTGAATCTATAATCACTTCAAAATGAAACATTACAATGAAAAAGGGCTCTGGACTGCCAGGCTGGAGATCTCGTCCTGGTTCTTTCCCTCCCCTCCCTGAGGTCCAGCCCTGGCCATCTCTGGGACCCTCTCAGCCCATCTGTGAAATGGGTTTGGGGCTTATGTCACAGGCCTTTAAAGTTTTCTGTTTAGCAGAGAAACCCTTTGTTCCGAGGGTGTAGGCACTCCTGGTGCCCCAATACTGGGAAGCCCAGTGGGACTTACTGCCTACCACCCTCTGCTGGAGGGCTCCCCCGACCTAAGGGGAAAGCTGGAAGGGCCCAGAAGTGAACGCCCTCTGAAGCACCTGGTAGTTAAGCGGCCCAGCGCCCTGGCCCCTTGGGTACGATGGTGGGGGAGGCACACGTTCTACACTCGCTCCTGGACTCCCCAGTCGCCTGTGATGGAAACTGGCTTCATAGCAGGTAGTTGTTTCTCACCTAAGTTGCTCAGGAACACAATCCCAAAAACCGGCTTGTATTCTTTTTCTTTTAAGGGCTGCATCTGAAGTTCCCAGGCTAGGGGTCTAACAGGAGCTGCAGCTGCCGGCCTATGCCACAGCCACAGCAACGTGGGATCCGAGCCGCGTCTGCGACCTACACCACAGCTCACAGCAATGCCGGACCCTTAACCCACTGAGTGAGGCCAGGGATCGAACCCACATCCTCATGGATCCTAGTCGGGTTCGTTAACTGCTAAGCCACGAAGGGACCTCCTCATTATTTCATGTTTAAACCTTCATTTTTAATTTTATTTTGGCCATGCCCACAGCAGGCAAATGTTCCCGGGCCCGGGGTCAAACCCGCCTCCTCAGCTACATCGGGTCCTTCACCTGCTGAGCCACAATGGGAACTCCCCGACTTGTATTCAAATCCTCATCTTAGCATCCGCATTCGCTTCCAACCAAGTCAGAATCCCCTGGATGCCGAATAAGAGCTGTGGCCCCAGCAGCGCAGGGGGTGCGGGGGTGAGTGAGAGCCACGCCCCGTGTGGACCCACCTGGAGGGGAGGGCCTGCATTTGGATCGTGCGTGAGAAATACATTTGGGGTTTGCTTGTTTGTTTGGACACACCCATGGAAATGCCCGGGGCAGGGATCGAACCCAAGCCACAGCAGTGGCAACGCTGGATCCTTTCACCCCTAGGCCACCAGGGAACTCCAAGAAATATATCTGGAAAAGGAAGGGAGTAAATGGGAAAGCACAGAAACCCCAGGGTGGCAGGAGGCTGGGCCCTGTGATAACTCGCTGTCCAGACTCGGAGCTGACCAAGCCCCTCAGGCCCAGTTCTCTCCATATCTTCCCTTTTCACTCAAGGCCGTGTTCCTCTTTTGGCCGAGAAAGTGACCCAAAAGGGACTGTGGTCACTCTCTTATCGGGCCTGTGGTGGGGCAGGAGGAAGCCATGCATCAGGCATGTTCGCAGCATCTATGGCCCTAAGACCTTCTCCCGGGAGGACACCCCGGCCCCACGGGGGCTGCCCCCAAACTCTAGGCCAGATGGAGGACCCCCAGAGGGTGCCCTGATGGGGGCCCATGTGTGCGGGGCTGCACGGTCCTCGGAGAGGGCGGTGGGGAGGGAGGCCAGCTGTACTTGCAGAGTGGCTTGGCAAGGGTCTGCCCACGGGGCCGGGCATGCAAAGGGGCTTAAGAAATCAGAGACGGAGTTCCCGTCATGGCACAGTGGTTAACGAATCCAGCTAGAAACCATGAGGTTGAGGGTTCGATCCCTGGCCTTGCTCAGTGGGTTAAGGATCCGGCGTTGCCGTGAGCTGTGGTGTAGGCTGCAGACGCGGCTCGGATTCCGTGTTGCTGTGGCTGTGGCGTAGGCCGGCGGCTACGGCTCCTGTCAGACCCCTAGCCTGGGAACCTCCATACTCCGTAGATATGGCCCTAAAAGGACCAGAAAAAAAAAAGAGTGAATGAATGGGTGAGAGCTTGAATATGTCACCTAGCTCAACAATTCCATCCAATCAGGTAGTGCTAATGGCCGCCTACGTGCCAGGGGCCGGGCTGGGCCCTGAGGAAAGTCGCAAATAACAAGACCAGGAGTTCCTGTTGCGGCTCAGCAGGTTAAGAACCCAACACAGTGTTTGTGAGGGTGGTGGTTCGATACCTGGCCTCCCTCGGGGGGTTAAAGGTCCAGCATTGCTACAAGCTGCGGCGTAGGTCACAGATGCAGCTTGGATCTGGTATTGCAGAGGCGTTAGGCCTGCAGCTGCAGCTCTGATTCAACCTCTAGCCTGGGAACTTCCATATTCCACAGGTACAGGCCTAAAAAGAAAAAAAAGCAAAAACAAAAAAAACAAGACCAGAGGACCAGACATTTTTTTTTTTTTTTGCCATACCCACAGCATGTGGAAGTTTCCAGGCCAGGAATTGAAACTGTGCCACGGCAGGGACCTGAGCCACTGCAGTGCCAATGCCAGGTCCTCCCACTGGGCCACAAGAGAACCCCAAACCCAGATTTCTTACAATCAAGACCTGAAGGCGTAAGATGGGAACAATTGTCATATACGGACCGCTTTTGAGGCCCGTGTGTGCTCCTGCGTGTTCTCTGTTCGTCTAACTGGAATCTCGACGTTAGGACCCACTCAGGCTGCTTGTGGTGGCTGAGCCCTGGGGCAGCCCCGGGAACCCACCTGCAGCTGGTCGCATCCTTATGGAATCATGTCCCCCTGAATGTGGGTGGGGACATGATTTGCTTCTAACCAACTTCATGTGGCAAAGGTGACAGCAACACAGGATGATGTAACTAGGAAGCCACCTGGGTGCTAGGTTCCAGAACTTCCCTTTTTTTTTTTTTTTCCGCTTTTTAGAGCCACACCCACAGCATATGGAAGTTCCCAGGCTAGGGGTAGAGTTAGAGCTGTAGCTGCTGGCCTACACCACAGTCACAGCAACTCGGGATTCGAGCTGAGTTTGCGACCTATAGCACAGCTCACAGTAACACCGGATCCTCAACCCACTGAGCGAGGCCAGGCATCAAACCTGTGTCCTCATGGACACTAGTCAGATTTGTTACCACTGAGCTACCGTGGGAACTCCGAAAGAGGGTAGATCTTAAGGAGGGTCCTTTTTCAACTTAGGGGTGATAACAGTAATCACGAACATTCATTCGGTGTTTATTCTGTGCCAGGCGTTGTTGTTAAATGCCTTATATGTATATTAATGCATTTAATCCTCACAACAGCTCATTTTAGCAGGTATGGCCCTTAACCCATTTTACAGATGAAGAAATTGAGGTGTGTAGAGGTGAAGCCATTGTTAATAGGAAACAGCTGAAATGTGAACCCAGCTCATCTGACTCTCGAGATTTGTTCTTAGCAACGATGCTCAACTCCTTCCTGGGGCAAAAAAGGCCAAAAGATTCCAAGAAAGTGCTGCAGGAGTACCCCTTGTGGATCAACAGGTTAAGCACCCAACACAGTGTCCATGAGGATGTGGTTCCATCCCTGGCCTTGCTCAGTGGGTTAAGGATCTGGTTTTGCTGCAAGCTGCAGTGTAGGTTGAAGATGCAGCTCGGATCTGACGTTGCTATGGCTGTGGCGTAGGCCCACAGCGGCAGCTCCAATTCAATGCCTAGACTGGGAATATCCATATACTGTGGGTGCAGCTGTGAAAAGAAAAAATAAGAGCAAGAGAAGTAGTGAGAAGACCAAATGTCAGAGCCAGGGAGACCAGAGAAGCTGCCTGAGGACAGAGGATAGAGAGAGTCAGAGCTGCTTCTGCACAGAGAGGAACATGTGGAGAATCAAGAGGCCTAATGGGGGAGCTCCCACTGTGGCACAGTGGGCTAAGGATCTGGTGTTGTCTCTGTGGTGCCCTGGGCTCGATCTCTGGCCGGGTACAGTGAGTTAAGGACCTGGCGTTGCTACAGCTATGGTGTAGGTAGCAGCAGCTGTGGCTTGGGTTCATTTCCTGGCCCAGGAATTTCAAAATGCTGCAGGTGTGGCCAAAAAAGGGAAAAAGAGAGGACTAATGAGCATTTTTGTTCAATTTCCTGTGTTGTATGCACAGTAGCGCTCCTTCACGCCCCATGAAACCTTTGGTAAAATCTCATTATTCCCTAAAGTCACCTGGGAAGGTGTGAAACCCATAGAAGCCCCCACCAGCTGAGTGCAAGGACGAGAGCAATAGCTCCTCCAGGAGAAGTTCCCGCCGTAACTCAGTGGTAATGAACCCAACTAGCATCCAGGAGGATGTAGATTCAATGCCTGGCCTTGCTCAGTGGTTTAAACGATCCGGTGTTGCTGTGGCCGTGGTGTAGGCCAGCAGCTGCAGCTCCAATTCAGCCCCTAGCCTGGGAACTTCTATATGCCACCGGTGCGGTCCTTAAAAGAAAATAAATAAATAAATAAATAGTCACATTCAGCATATGCAAAGCCCAGAGAGGGGAGGACATTTGCCTGAGGTCACCCAGCAAGGAGATATTAGAGTCTAGATTTGAACTCGTGTTGGCCTGCTTTCAAAGCCCAGATTCTTTCCACTGCAAGGCCTGAATGGTTGGTTTAAAGTTTCCTACACCCCCTCGAGAAATGTCCCTGTCCCAGAGGCATAAATTGAGACATAAAAGAATCTAAAAAATGATACAAATGAACTTATTTACAAAACAGTAATTGACTCACAGGCATAGACAATAAACATATGGTTACGGAAGGGTAAAGGCTGGGGAGGGCTCAGCTAGGAGTTTGGGATTAGCAGATAAACACTACTGTGTATAAAAGAGATAAACAACAAGGTCCTAATGTACAGTACAGGGAACAGTATTTAACATCTTGTAAGAAACTGTAATGGAAAGGAAAAACAAAAGAATTTCTGGATGTGCTTGGGAGACAGTGGGCAGGGGCTTTCCCAAGAATCTGCGCCCACGGGGGCTCTTCCCATGGCTCCAGGGAGCTGGCCACGCCCTGCCGGGCCGGCCAGCTTCCTCCATCAGGGGCTATGAGGGCGATGTTTACTGGTCGATTTGATGTAGTGCCGGTCCAAGGCCTGCGGTGTCACAACACAGACGCACAGAACAGAAAACCCAAAAGAAAATCTGCGCGGCGTGGGAAGCGCAGGTGTTTCCCTTGGGCCACGCCTGCCTGCTCTCTGTTTCTCTGGCATATCTGCCTGCCAGTTTCTCTGTTTAAGTCTGTCTTTTTCTCACGCCTCTTACCATTTAAATCGTCTCTAACTTGCCTTTCCCTCTTCTGTCTTCTCTGACTCTTTTCTCTTGACTCTCCCCCTCTGCATCTCACGCTCTCGAAGCTTCTGTCACCTCTGGCTCTCTTTCTTTGCCTCCCTTCCCCTTTGCCCTGTCCTTCCGCTTCTCACTGCCCCCTTCCTCTCTCTCCCCTTGTCCTTCTTTCCCCTCCCTCCTTCCTCTCCTCTCCCCTCCTCCTCTCCCCCCAGAGCTTGTGCCTGGAGACCCAGCTGACTGCTGAGAGATGGGGGGCTCCCCAGGGGCCCGGCAGGAAATGCAGTTTGCCCTCTGACCCTGTCAGCCGGCCTCGGTACGCAGTATCCCTCCCACCCCTGGGGACTCAGGATGGAGGATTCACTTGGGAAGGGCTCTCAGGACAAACTTTTCCAGGTGGGTGGAGAGCAGGACTCAGGGCTGGGGCCAGGAAAGCAGGGGAGGAGAACCCCAAGTTCACTGAGCACCTCACAGGTGCTGGCACCAAGTCCTGGGGGTGAGGCGTGGGGCAGGAGGTGGAAAGCTGCAGTCCCTTTCCTGGAAGACAGAAGGACACAGAAGGGCACAAAAAGGGCAAGGAGCTGGGGGTGGGCGGGGCAAGGAGCTGGATGGGCGTGGCAAGCTGAGGGGGGCGGGGCAGCCTCTGCAGAGGTGGGGCTTTGGGTTCAGGGAGGGGGAGGGAGGAAGAACCATCCCTAAGTATTTGCACAGCTCTTAATATATTTTTTCATCTACTGGATAACAACTAGGAGGGGTGGCCAAGTGGGTTAGGAAGCATCCAGGACCCAGGGAGAGAAGTCTGGGTTCCAACTCAGTTTCCACCTTGCTCTGTGCATGACCTTGGATATGTCCTAGAACCTCTTCCAGCCTGTTTGTTCATGTATGAAGTAGGTGCAAAAGACCCGGTCTCTGCAGTGTTACAGAGTGGATGGAGGATTAAAGGAGACGTTATTGGAGAGAGCTCAGAGCCCCGACCCCCAACCCCCAGCCCTTGGCCCTGTAGCCACTTCTTTTCCTCCTGGGCATCCTCTGGTTAACAGAGATGACAGGGGGGCAAAATTCCTGCAAAATATCAAATTTGTATTTAGCGGCTTTTCTAGGCTCTGCCCTGTACCCGGCTCTCTCCAATCTCCTAGTGTTTTTTTTTTTTTTTTGGCTTTTTAGGGCCACACCCAGAGGCATATGGAAGTTCTCAGTCTAGGTAGGAGCTGAATCAGAGCCGTAGCCGCCAGTCTACCCCACAGCCACGGCAATGCCAGATCCGAGCCGCATCTGCAACCTAGGCTGCGGCTTGCGTCAATGCCAGATCCTTAACCCACTGATCGCGGCCAGGGATCAAACACGCATCCTCGTGGATACCAGTAGCCTTCTTAACCCAATGAGCCACAATGGGAACTCCCCGATCCTCTAGATTTACAGAGATCTTTCCTAGAGGAGCGTTCCCAGAACCAGCATCAGAACTTGTTAGAGCACTTAGTTAATTCGTTAGGCACCTAGGCCCCTTCCCAAAGTAACAAAGCAGAAACTCTGGGGTGAGGCCTTGAGGTTCTAAGGAGCCCTCCAGGGCCTTCTCGTGCTCACGTTTGAGAATGGGGGGCTCGGATAGCCCCCACCTGCAAGGTAGACACAGCAGTACAGCCCCACCGCACAGGCGAGGTTGTGAGGCTCAGGGAAGTGGCCGGCTCACCCAAGGCTACGCAGGTAGGAGGTGGCAGAGCTCAGGCCGGAACCGAGGAAAGTCGGTGCTTCTTCCACGTGGCCCCGCACCTCCACCCCAGGCACCTCCCTGCTCACTCAGCGCCACCTGGAGGGACATGGGGCCCAGGCGCTCCACCCAGCCACTCCCAGGGCACAGCCCTGCCCAGGGACCTCTCCCTCCTCACCTGTCGTGTGTCATTTAGGGCAGGGCCCTGCATCCCAGCTCCAATCTCAGGGTCTTATAAAGAATTCACACTCAAGTCAGAATGGCTGGTAATGACTTCAGGGGTTACCTGCTGCTTGTAAAGAGGCCGTTCGTGGTAACCAGGAGAAAGAGAGCTCGTGGAGGGGTTTCAGGCCCCTTGTCAGAAACGTATATATGTTTTGGTGGAAGGGCCATGGACCCCGTGCCAGTGCAAGGCAGAAGGATCTTATTCATAGAGGAGTTCCTGTTGTGGCTCAGCAGTAGCAAACCCAACTAGTATCCAAGAGGATGGGGGTTCGATCCCGGGCTTCACTCAGTGGGTTAAAGGGTCTGGCGTTGCCATGAGCTGTGGTGCAGGTCACAGATACAGCTCAGATCTGGTGTTGCCGTGGTTGTGGTGTAGGCTGGTAACTACAGTTGCAATTTTATGCCTAGCCTGGGAACTCCCATATGCCATGGGTGTGGCCCTAAAAAGACCAAAAAAAAAAAAAAAAGAAAGAGAAGGATCTCATGGAAACAGCACGGGCACTGCCACACCCATGGGCATTGCCACGCCCGGTCGTCCCTGCCTCGGGGCCTTGGGCAAGTCCCTTCATTTTTTTAAATCTTCATTTGCTTACCTGTAAACGGGCCTGATTCCTATATCCAGTTCCATGGGGCAGTTCCACGGGAGAGCCTTTATCAGGCTTCCCTCCCCTCCCCAGGTCTGCGGCTGTAAGTGGAACCCAATCAGAGCAGAGTCACCCCAGATTATAAAGTAGGCAGGTCCCGTCTTGGGACAGCACTCAGTGCCACCCATCTGTGTCACTTGCCAAAGGACTGCCCCAGGGTCTGAGTGCCTGGCAATCCCTGCTTCTGGAAGCCTTTCCTCGGGCTGCCCGGAGCCCCCAGCCGTGTGGGAGGCGGGGGCGCTGAGCAGCGAGCCCTGGGCTGGGAGTTAGGGGTGTGTGGTCTGGTCCCGGCCGTTGTGGTCTCTGCATGCGGGTGGAAAAAAGAACTTTCTGGATTTAAACCAAGGTATGGAAAAGACAAGTTTACTGAGGCAAGAGGCACTGTTAACACAGCGGGCCAACTGCCTGATAATCAAGGAGAGCTGACTCGGGGCGCATGGCCGTGTCCGTTTTTATAGCCCAGAGACAAAGGAGGGCGAAGGGTGGTCTTGCAATGCACCTGCTGACCTGCTGATGGGTTGGGGAAGGATGGGGTCTTCTGATACACTTGCTGGTTGGCTGGGGGCGTATGTTGCCCCCATAGGGGTGGGGTAGAGAGTGGGCCACATACCTTTCCTAGTGGGGGCAGGAAGGAGCAGGCCAAGTTGCTGGGGTGGGGAGGTCTTAGGGACATTGTAACAGTTACAGTGATACAGGTGGGCTGATAAGGGTCTGGCAATTCTTGTCTCGGCCGGAGCCTTTTTATTTCCTTGAAGAAGACTTGAAGTCCCACACTAGCTTTCCCCCCGACTCTCTGTGTCACCTGGACAATTCCCTGTCCCTCTCTGAAACTTCACCTGAAAAATGAGAGATATAAGGATGCAGAAAGGCCCTTCCCACCCCAGCTTGGTAACTACCCCCGGGCTCCCTTAGCAAGCCCACCTTTTCCCCTGGATATGATGAAAAAGCAGAGGCTGCCAGAGCTGTGCCTGCCCCCTTCTGTGACACGCGCTATTGTCTCCCCTGTGTAAGTTCTTTGAGGGAAGGGCCCTGTGTTTGTGCCTTTTGGCACCTTGCCTTCAGCCCTGAGCTCTGTATATCATTTTGCTCCCTAAATATCTGCTGATGGAGTTCCCGCTGTGGCTCAGCAGGTTAAGAACCCGACATAGTGTCAGCGAGGATGCAGGTTCGATCCCTGGCCTCGCTCAGTGGGTAAAGGATCCAGTGCTGCCCCAAGGTGCAGTGTAAGTTGCAGATGCATCTCGGATCTGGTATTGCTGTGGCTGGGACGAGGGTTGACAGCTACAGCTCCGATTCATCCCCTAGCCTGGGAACTTCCCTACGCCACAAGTACGGCCATGAAAAGAAAAATAAATAAGTAAAATAAAAATAAAACGTGAAAAAAGAAAGAACAGATGATGAATTCCCTCACTTTGCTCAGAAAAGTGCTTTTCTTTCGAGGTACCACCTCCTCCAGGAAGCCTTCCCTGATGCCACCTCCCTGCCACTATACACATAGAATCACCCTACCCCATCGCCACACTTCTCCCCTTGATTTGTCGGAAAGTTTTCATTGCTCCTAGCACAGTGCCTGGCGCACCCAATAAATGGAAGTTGAATTATAGTCGAAAGGGAGAGACAGGAGAAAGAGAGAGAGATGAAAAGGGTGTCAGAGTCTTTGCAGAGAAGTGGGCCACAGCTGGAAAGGGCTCTGCCCCTGCAGGAAGGCCTGTAGATGGCACACAGCTGGCGGGGGGTGGCTGTGACTCACCCCCCTCCCGCAGGCTGGGGGATGCTGCGAACAGGCTGAGACAGGAGTCAAAGGCCTAAAGGAATTTTGATAAGGACAACACAGCCCGGGAGTATTTCCAGAATGCTGGAGGTTAAGTGTGAGGGGAGCTGGGTCGGGACAAAGCTGCCTGATGATGTTACTTATTTAATTTGTTTGCCTAGATACAATATTCACATAGTACAAAGGTCAAAATGAACCATGGAGGCACCGTGAAGTCCCTCACTCTCCCATTCCTGCCCCCCAGGCCCCCTCCCTGGAAGCAGCCCGAGTTTCCAGTGGCTTCTGCAGACACCCCTCCTCTCTTCTTTCCTCCCCATTTAATTTAAATTTATTTTTTGGCTGCACTTGCAGCATGCAGAAATTCTGGGGCCAGGGTTCGAACCAGCTCCACTGAGTCAAGTGGGAAAAGCCAAGTAGAAGAAGTAGGTCCAAATATCTGCTCTGGTCCATGCTGTGTGACCTTGGGCAAATCAACTAACTTCTCTGAATCTCTCTTTCCTCATCTATAAGGTGAAGAAAGGCACAGGGCCTAAGCCTCAGCCTCGTGCCTGCCTGCTGCACTGTAGACTGATTCATGGGCGATGTTTAAAGGAAGGAAGGAAGAGGGGTGTTTATTGTGCCCCCCAGTGCACACCAGACCCTGAAGGAGACATGGTGGACAGGCAGATACAGTTGCTGCTTTCCTGGAGATTCTTCTGGAATGGGCTGCGGATGTGCTTAATGGCGGCAGGAGGTGAAGTAACTGTGGGCAGGATTTCTCCTGAGCCAATGGCCTTGGGCCAGGAATGAGAGTAGGGAATTACCCCAACCTGAGAGAAAAGGAAAAGAGACTGCCCACCCCCTCATCCCCACCCCCTCTGGACCTGTTCACTTGGATGCAAACGTTGGAGCCCCAATTTGACAGAATTTGGTTCTCTCTTGCGTTCCTAGCACCTAGAAGTTGGAGGAAGCGAGACTGGGGACCCTCAGAGAAGGCCGCTGAAAGGAGTGGCCTTTACAGGCCTCGCCCACGCAGCAAGGTTCAGGTGCCCCCCTTGGTAGGGGAGACCCACCGGGCCTGCGCCTGCCACTCTCTGTGGGCTGAACCGCTGAGCAAGCGCAGCCCCTGTCCCTCCCATCTGGCCTGAGCGCTCCAGGCTGCCTGTGCTTCTCCAGCCCATGAGCCCTTGATCATAAAAGGAGCCGGGTGGGAACTGGGCGGAAGGAGGGGCCCCGGGTCAAGGGCTAACCCGAGGGGCCGTCAACAAACACTCCGGGGCTTCACTGTTTTCTTAAGAAACCTTGGGAATTTTGCTGTCCCCTCCCTCCTAGGTCCGTGTTTGTTTTCATAGACCCTGATGCCCTCCGCTCCTGCGGGAAAGGGCTGGAGTGAATCTGACCGCAGAGAGCGGAACACTGGCGCCCCTCACGCGCTGGCACAGCCCCAGTCCCCCCAGACGCCCTCCTCCTCCACATAAGCCAGTCTTCCCCTCTCTCTTCCCAGATCTTATCCCCACCGTGTCACCAAAGTCCTTTGGACCCCAGCCTCCATAATGTGTCACAAGCATTTGTTTCTTTTTCTTTTCTTTTTTTTTGTCTTTTTTAGGGCTGCACCTGTGGCATATGGAGGTCCCCAGGCTAAGGGTCGAATCAGAGCTGTAGCTGCCAGACTACACCGCAGGCACAGTAACTCAGGATCCGAGCAGCGTCTGCAACCTACACCACAGTTCACGGCAACGCTGGATCCTTAACGCACCGAGCGAGGCCAGTGTCCTTATGGGTACCAGTCAGGTTCATTAACCTCTGAGCCACAAAAGGAACTCACAAGCATTTGTTTCTCCTGCTGCCTTGGCCCGCACGGGGCCTCCCTCTCTGCCCCGGGCCCTCAGCACAGGCCTTGCCCTTAGGTGGACCATGGGTGGGAAAATGAGAGAATGGAGAATGAATGAAAGGGAAGGGTGGAGGCCACCTCCCAGAAGTGTCCCCATTCTAATCCCAGAAACCTGTGAATACGTTGCCTTATAAGGCAAAAGGACCCTTGCACGTGTGATTAAAGATCTGGAGATAGGAAGAAATTCTGCTGCAAACAGCAGCTTCTTCGGCCTGGGCCTGGAAGAGTTCTGCTGGCCCTTCCTGACAGCCTGTCTTGCAGATTTCAGACCTGCCTATGCAACAGCTTCCACGGTTGCAGAAACCAATTCCTTGCAGTCAATCCATCCATCACTCAATACCGTTGACAGAAAAAAAAAAAACCCACAACCTAAAAGATGAGAATTGGAGATTGGATTAAGATGGCGGAATAGAAGGACTGGAGCTCAACTTCTCTCCCGAATAACAGCAAAACTACAAACAAATGCCGAGCAGCCTTCAACCAACTGAACTGTAAACTTCCAAAAAAGATACTCTGCTCCAGAAGACACAGCGGAGACCACATCAAGAGGTAGGAGGGGCGATTACGCGATAGAAGCAACCCCATACCTCCCGGGTGGGAAGCCCCACAGACTGGAAAGTAACTGCATCACAGAGACTCAGCTACAGGACTGAGAGTTCTGAGCCTCATGTCAAAACCCCA
>PVHT021183646.1:9448291-9462817 GCA_004024745.2 Catagonus wagneri
AACTAAAAGACACAATGAACCTTCTTACAGAGCAGACAATGACTCACAGACTTTGGAAAACCTTGGTTTTTCAAATAAGACAATCTGGGGGGGTGGGGGGATGCACTGGGGGTTTGGGATACAAAATCTGTAAAATTGACTTGTGATGATTTATGCACACCTATAATTGAAATAAAATCCATTAAGAGAAAAAAAAAATAAAAAAAGATGAGAATTATTTCTTATTCGGTGACCTTACTGAGAATATAGCCAGGAAGACACCCTCTAAGGGACTCTAAAGGGCTGTTCCAAACAGGTAAGAGAGGACCCAGAAGATATAGGAGTTTTTGCTGAAAAAACAACAACAAAAAAATAGCTGAACGTGAAAAAAATTACTGCTAGGAGTTCCTGCTGTGGCACAGTGGGGTTTTGTTATTTTCAGGGCCGCGCCCGCAGCATTTGCAAGTTCTCAGACTAGCGGTTGAATCAGAGCTGCAGCTGCCAGCCACAGCAACATCAAATCCAAGCCGTGTCTGCAACCTATACAGCAGCTTTCAGCAATGCTGGATCTTTAACCCACTGAGCGAGGCCAGGGATCAAACCTGAATGCTCATAGATACTAATCGGGTTCTTTTTTTTTCCCTCAGGACGCAGGTGCGGCATATGGAAGTTCCTAGGCTAGGGATCGAATCAGAGCTGCAGCTACTGGCCTACACCACAACTCATAGCAGTGCCGAATCCTTAACCCACTGAGCAGGGCCAAGGATCAAACCCGCATCCTCACAGATACTAGTAGGGTTCGTTACCACTGAGCCACCACAGAAACTCCCACTAGTCGGGTTCTTAACCCACTGAGCCACAACGGGAACTCCACACAGTGCGTTAAGAATCTGACCGTGGCGGCTCCAGTCGCCGTGGAGGTGTGGGTTTGATTCTCAGTCCAGTACACAGTTGGCTAAAGGATCTGGTGTTGCTGCAGCTGTGGCATGGGTTGAAGCTGTGGCTCAGAGTCAGTCCCTGGCCCAGGAATTTCCATGCCGTGGGTGCAGCCATACAATTAAAAAAGAAAGATTACAGGAGTTTCCGTCGTGGCTCAGTGGTTAAGGAACCCGACTAGGAACGATGAGGTTGCAGGTTCGATCCCTGGCCTTGCTCAGTGGGTTAAGGATCCGGCGTTGCCGTGAGCTGTGGTGTAGGTCGCCGACGCGGCTTAGATCCTGCGTTGCTGTGGCTGTGGTGTCGGCCGGCACCACAGCTCCAATTAGACCCCTAGCCTGGGAACCTCCACATGCCGCGGGTGCAGCCCTAAAATGACAAAAAGCCAAAAAAAAAAAAAGGAAAGATTACAGCTAAACTGGGGGAGGACAGCTGCCATGGCTGATGGATTGATGGCAGGAAACAATGGTTGTTGCCTAAATGGCAAGTGACATTTTTTTTGTGGTTCACAGCATATATTTAGCTTACTGGTGCTCCTTCTTTGGTTGAACCCTGATTGGTGCAGGTGCCAAGGGAAACTGGTCTCTGAGGTCTGTATTTAGGAGACCACTCAGATGCGAGTCCTGGTGGGCACAGGACAGCCAGCCTAGGAATAGTCTAGAAGGTCGGGTGCCACTTGGTGGGGCTGGTCCACTGACCTTGGCTGTGGGTGAGGTGGAGGTAGAGTACAGACCCCACAGGCAGCTGGGCAAATGCAGGAGCGGGGGATGGGAGGCAGCAGGGCTGGAGAATGGGGGAGGGGAAGGGTTAAGTCGGGGGCGGGGGGGGGGGGGGGGGGGGAGGGGGGGGGGGGGGGGGGGGGGGGGGGGTGGCCCAGGAGGCTGGGAGAGGCCTCTGGGGCAGACAGAGGGCCTAGAGGTGCTGGAAAAGCTGGACTGAATCCTGCTCATCTGACCATCGGTATAGCCGGTCTGGGCCCTGGGGACACAGCAGAAGATAAGGAGCAGCCGCTGCCCTCATGGCTCATACTGTTCCCCCCACCCGCACCCCCATCCCGAGTTGCTGGGTAAGTGCAGTGCCTGGCACACTGTAAATTGTTTCTGAACAAATTACCTGAGACTAGGCCTTGCCAATAGGGGCCTAACATGAGGCATTTGGCAAAGAAGTTCCGTTCCAGCAACAGAGAAAGGATGGAACGAGGAGCTGGAATGGGAAGCGGGGCTGGGCTGGAACTGGGCCGGGTGGGTGAGGCACCCAGAAGGAGGAGGACCAGCCCACCCAAGCCCCCAGGGGCCCGAGCCGGGCCAGCACTGTGGCTGTGGGAGGTGCGGCCCTCCGTCCACCCACCCCTCTGATCACTTTCCTTTTTCGGGACAGGCCTCTTCCCCTCTACAGGGTAATCAGAGCCAGGGGACACCCCATTTCCCCTCAGACCTCTCCTAGGCTGTGGTTTTAGCAAACAATTAGATCCTTCTAGAGCTCAGAGGCCTAGCCCCCTCCTTCTTAGTGGTGGTAAGAAATGCTCTACATTCCTGAGTCGAGAGGCCAGGGGCCATTCTTGCTCAGCTCCAGGGCAGACCCAGAGGTGGAAAATTAAAGAATTCCCATCGTGGCTCAGCAGTAAGAACCTGACTAGTAGCCATGAGGATGTAGGTTCGATCCCTGGCCCCAGTCAGTGGGTTAAGGATCCAGCATTGGCGTGAGCTGTGGTGCAGGTCAAAGACACGGCTCGGATCCTGAGTTGCTGTGACTATAGTATAGGCCGGCAGCTGAAGCTCCAATTTGACCCCTAGCCGGGGACTTCCATATGCTGCACGTGCAGCCCTTAAAAATAAAAGAAAAAGAAAAAAGAAAATTAAATCTGAACCCAGACAACCCTCCCAGGCTCCCCGTTTCCTTTGGCTGCCAGTGCCCACCGGGTGTGCTGTCAAACAGCCACTCAGATCTTCACAGGGCCGCCCAGGGGCTGGCTGGCTGCGGCCTGACCCCTTGAGGCCCCAGGGAACCCCTAGAACAAATCCCTGGGGCTTCCCACCCTGCAGGCTGGCCTCCTGTCTTCAGAGCTGCCCAGAGACGCGCGCTGCCTGGTTCCCGTGAGCCTGCCCACGATGCCCAGCCCAGCCTGGCCTTGGCAGTTCTCTCTAGTCCAACTTATTGATGGGTGAGCGAGAGCGGGGCAAGGGGGGTGATGATACCAGGACAATGTTACTGGAATCCGGATTCTTGTTCACGGAGCCGAAGAGTGAACTTCGCGAATGCCCAGGCAGCAAGCAAACAAAAGCCTGGATTACAGGAAGGCGGGCAACTCCCAGCACAGACCCTGGGAGGGGCAGGGAAAGTTCCAGCCTCTAATCTTCCAAGGAGGTTTTATCTCTTAAAGACGGGGTATCAACGTGGGGTCCCGAGCAGTCCCTTTCTCTTATTGATCTTGCCCGGTGCCCGTACTGGGCCTCGTCCAACAGGGGCTTAGGGTCAGGATATGCTCCATAAGCTTTTATGGTCCTTTTGTTCTTCTTTCCCTTAGACCTCGAGTCGCCAGTTCTTCACATTCCGTTTCTAACAGCCGAAGAAAGGGTAGATCAGAGGTTGATGTCCACAGATGTATTTGCAGTCATTTATCTTCCAACAAGCAAGGCCTGTTTATCTTGATTTGTTTTTACAAATTTTAAACCATGGACATTAATCAGGGTTAATTAATTAACGTATTTATTAATTAATCGAAGCCCATGTTCCTATACTAACTACCTGAATTCTTTCTTTTTTCTTTTTTGTCTTTTTAGGGCTGCACCCGCGGCACATGGAGGTTCCCAGGCTAGGGGTCAAATCAGAACTGCAGCTGCCGGCCTGCGCCACAGCCACAGCAATGCGGGATCCGAGCCGCGTCTGTGATCTACACCACAGCTCACGGCAACGCCGGATCCTTAACCCACTGAGCAAGGCCAGGGATTGAACCTGCGTCCTCATGGATCCTAGTCGGGTTTGTTAACCGCTGGGCCACGATGGGAACTCCTAATTAACTGAATTCTTATTCTGCCTCAGTGAGACATGGGGTATCAGAGAAGGACTCTGTGAGGCGCCGCACCTGTGCTGCAACCTTGACTGATGGAAAGTACATTGTAGGCTTGGAGCGTGTGCCCTGGTCGTCAGGGTAGGCCAGCTGTGTGGACTTGCATTCACTCCTGGCTCAACCCGGCAGTTGAACTATCATCACACACCCAGAGAGCAGATGAAGGGGTTGAAGCCTAGAGAGGGTAAGTAACTTGCCCAAGGGCACACAGCAGATAAGTGCTGGGGTCAGTACTGGGACTCAGAATCTTGATTTTAAGCACCAGGCACACTGCGTCTGGGGAGAGAGGAGAAGGGAAGGCTGGTAGGGGAGTGGGCTCTACCTCCCAAGGCTGCAGGGCCTCTGGTGGCAGGTAAGGGGTGGGGCACAGGAGACTGGAGGCTGGAGAGGCTGGCAGGGGCCTCAGAGGCCACAGTGAGGAGTTTCTACACTCATGTGACTACCTGTTGGGTTTTCAGGTAGGGCGTCCTTTGGAGAAACAGTTTGCTACTGATAGACACATTGAAGAAAAAAAAAAAAGCACCGTAAAAAGAAAAAGAAGAATTCTCCTTGTGACTCAGCGGGTTAAGAACCGGATTAGTATCCACAAGAATGTAGGTTCGATCCCTGGTTTCGCTCAGTGGATTAAGGATTCAGCGTTGCCGTGAGCTGTGGTGTAGGTCAAAGATGTGGCTTTGATGCCGCTTTGCTGTGGCTGTGGCGAAGGCCGGCAGCTGTAGTGCCGATTCGACCCCTAGCCTGGGAACCTCCATGTGCCGCAGGTGCAGCCTTAAAAAGCAAAATAAATAAATGATGACGACAGTTGCTTTTACTGAGTTCTTACTATGTGCCAGGCACCTGCTTAATGCTTTACAAGCATCGACTTAGTCTTCATGACAATTTTATCTATGAAAGAGTATTGTTGTTCCCATTTTACAGATAAGAAAACAGGCTTACTTTACTCCTGGAAATATACCTGGGAAGCGACAGAGCTAGATTTTGAGCCTAAAACCAGCCGTCTCACACTAGGTCCTAATCAGCAGCTAAGAGGCCATTCCTCCCACCCCCTTCCCCTGCCTCTCTCCCCACCTTCTCCTCTCCGCATTCAGGTCTGTCTGCATCCTCACTTCCCACTCAACATGTTATAACTCCTTTAGAGGCAGAGCCCACTCCCAGAGCAATGACTATTTTGCCTCAGGAATCAAACCCGGACCGCAGCAGTGCCAGCACTGAATCCTAACCACTAGACAACCAGGGAACTCCCCAATGTTGGTGTGATCTTTTTTTTGTGTGTGTGTCTTTTAAGGGCCAGACCCCCCCATGCAAATGGATGTTTGCATATGGAAGTTCCCAGGCTGAGGGTCAAATGGGAGCTGTAGACAATGTCCTACACCGCAGCCACAGCAACACCAGATCCAAACCGTGTCTGTGAACTACACCACAGCTCATGGCAACACCAGATGCCTTAACACACTGAGCAAAGCCAGGGATCGAAGCTGCGTCCTCATGGACACTAGTCAGATTCGTTTCTGCTGAGTCACGATGGAATTCCCCTAGTGTGATCTTAACCTCAGTCTCTCCACCTGTAAAATGGGGTTAACAACACGAATCCCCTGCCATGTTTGTTAGGAAGATTAAAATGAGACAGGGTAGAGTTCCCGTCGTGGCTCAGTGGTTAACGAATCTGACTAGGAACCATGAGGTTGCGGGTTCGATCCCTGGCCTTGCTCAGTGGGTTAAGGATCCGCTGTTGCCGTGAGCTGTGGTGTAGGTTGCAGACGCAGCTCGGATCCCGCGTTGCTGTGGCTGTGGCAAAGGCTGGCAGCTACAGCTCCTGTTAGACCCCTAGCCTGGGAACCTCCATATGCCGCGGGTGCGGCTCTAGAAAAGACAAAAAAAAAAAAAAAATGAGACGGGGCCTGTTCAACCTTTCCAGAATGTGGTGGGCAGGAAAATGACCCCCTGAAAGACGACCACATCCTAGTCCCTGGGACCTGTCAAGAGTTACCTGGCAAAGTTGCAGATGAAATGATGGCTGGCTAATTATTTTCTTTTCTTTTATTATTTTTATGGCTGTACCTGTGGCACATGGAATTTCCCAGGCCAGGGCTCCAGTCGATGTGGCCGGCCTACACCACAGCCACAGCAATGCCAGATCCAAGCTGCATCTGCGACCTACGCTGCAGCTTGTGGCAAGGGCAGATCCTTAATGCACTTTTCAAGGCCAGGGATCGAACCCGCATCCTCATGGATATTAGTTAGGTTCTTAACCCACCGAGTCACAGCAGGAACTCCTAGTTGATCTTAAAATAGAGAGGTGAGCCTGGATTATGCAGATAGGCCCAGTGTAATCACAAGGGTCTTTAAATGGGAAAGAGGGAGGCAGAAAGAAGGCAGGGAGGGAGGCTACCAGAAGAATGCTCCTAGAAGCAACACGGCTGGCTTTGAAGACGGAGGAAGGGGCCAGGAGCCAAGGAATGTGGGCAGCATCTAGAAGCTGGAAAAGGGCAAAGCAACACATTTTCCCCAGAGCCTCAAGGAGGAATGCAGTCCTGCTGACACTTTGATTTTAGCCCAGAGAGACCTGTAGCAGACTGCCAACCTCTAGAACAATAAGACGATAAATTGTGTGATGTTAAGCCAAGTTCACGGTCGTTTGTTACAGCAGCAACAGATCACTCCGCACAGTGGTTCACAGGCATCGTCCTCCCCAAGAGTCTAGGAAGTAGCTTATCAATACCCTCATTTTATGGGCAAGGGACCTGCGGCAGACAGTATCACAGCCCCTCAAAATGCCCATGTTCGAATCCCCGGAACCTATGAGTGTTACCTTATGGGACAATAGAGATTTTGCAGATGTGATTTTGTTAAGGCTCTCGAGATGGAGCGGTCATCCTGGATTATCCCGGTGGGCCTGTTGGCATCACAAATGCCCTGATCACAGGGAGGCAGAGGGCAGTGGCTCACTCCATTCAGGCAGCTGTAACAAATACCACAGAGCAGGTGACTTTAGCAGCAACAGAAATTATTTCTCACGTTCCTGGAGGTTGGGAAGTCCAAGATCAAGGTGCAAGCAGGGTCACTTTCTCGTAAGGGTCCCCTTCCTGGTTTATAACCAACAGCTTCTTGTTGTGTCCTCATAGGGTGGGGGAGCAAGGGGGTCTCTCTGGATCCTCTTTTCTTTTTTTTCTGTCTTAGGGCCGCACCCAAGGCAAACAGAAATCCCCAGGCTAGGGGTCAAATCGAAGCTGCAGCTCCTGGCCTACACCACAGCCACGGCAATTCAGGATCTGAACCTTGTCTGCGACCCACACCACAACTCATGGCAACACCGGATCCTTAACCCACTGAGCGAGGCCAGGGATCAAACCTGTGTCCTCATGGATACTAGTTGGGTTTGTTACCACTGAGCCACAATGGGAACTCCCAGTATTTTTCACTTTTTGAAGTTTTGTTGAAGTATAGTTGATTTACAACGTTGTGATTATTAACACATTTGTCTTATTTTAAGCCGCTCAGTGTGTGGTGATTTGTTACAGGAGCCACAGAAGATTCATCCAAACGCGAGGATGCTTAGAAGGATGCAGCGGGAGGGATGGGACTCGGATGCCGTCCTTCTGTCCAGAGGAGCTGTGCTCAGGCTCCCGATCCCCAAGCTGACTCAACAGCCAACCAGGGTCAGGAGTTGAAGGCACTGATGCCTTTATCCTCGAGGAGAAGAAATGACCCGGTGGTCAGCCTAGGGGAATTCTGCTGTTTTTAAATGTCAGAAGTGTTATGGGAAAGAGGAATGTTTTTGGCTGGGCACAGCAAAGAACTTCCATAGTCTGGACCAACTCCAGTTGATGAGAACTGCCTGCCTGGAGCTCTGCGCTGAGCAGAATCTTGAGGCCCAGCCCACGCTCCCGGGGAAGGTGTGCTGTGCTCGACTGGCAATGCCTGCCTTGACCTTACCATGGCTGAGTGGCAGCGTATGCTGATCTGGATTAGATGGGTTCCCTGGGGCTGGCCCTGAGTTTGACTCATCTTTCTATTCCCACGGCCCAGTGGTGTGCCTGAAACAGTGCAAGCATTCAGGAAATATTTGAGGAAAAGAAGGAAAGAGACAGAAAGGAGAGGGCAAATAGAGAAAGAGAATTTTCGTTTCATTTCAGGCAGGCCAGATCTAGGGCCAATGAGCAGAACCTCAGCTTGGGGAGCTTCTGATTTGCCTCCTTGGCATCTTAGCTCCTCGTTCTGATCCCAGCAGCCCTTTCCTTTGGAGCTCTACCCCTCCCCCACTTCACTGGGCAGGACTGCAATCACCAGGTGCCCCTCCTCTCCAGGAGCAGGCCGGTGACTCAAGCCGGGCAACTGTCTCTATTTCCCAGAGTCTGAACCTTGAGGACAGGCACTCAGGGAGTGGCGACTGATGCCACAGCCTGGAGAGGTAGCCCCCAGACTCAGTGGAGGAGAAGGTAGTGGAGTCCTGTCCAGGGAACTCCCGAGGTGGAACTCAGACACTCCTAAACTTAAAGCCATCTCTTTCAGGACCCACAGCCAAGGGCACAGAAACCACTAGGGAGGACTTCCCATCATGGCTCAGCGATAACAAATCCGACTAGTATTCATGAGGATGCGGGTTCGACCCCCAGGGTTAAGGATTTGGTGTTGCCGTGAGTTGTGGTGTGGGTCGCAGATGCGGTTTGGATCCAGCATTGCTGTGGCTGTGGCCACAGCTAGAGGCCGGCAGCTGCAGGTCTGATTCGACCCCTAGACTGGGAACTTCCGTATGCCACACATGTGGCCCTGAAAAGTTAAAAAAAAAAAAAGGAATATAGCTGTAGCAGCTCGGGTCACTACAGAGGTGCGGTTCAATCATCAGGCCAGCTCAGTGGATTAAAGGATCCAGCGTTGCCACAGCTGTGACTTGGATTCAATTCTTGGCCCTGGAACTTCCATATGCTGTACATAATTTAAAAAAAAAAGAGAAAGAGAGAGAGGTTAAATTAGCTATTTAAATCTCAAGGTGACCCAGCAAGCTAGCAGGGGGCTGGGCTTGAACCCAGAATTCTCCATCAAGAGCCCCATATCTAGGGGCTTCCCTTGTGGCACAGCAGGTTAAGGACCCAGCATTGTCACTGCAGTGGCTCTTGTTAGAGCTGTGGCACAGGTTTGATTCCTGGCCCAGAAATTTCCACATGCCAAGGATATGGCCAAAAAAAAAAAAAGGAGCCCCAGATCTTATCCAGGAAGGACACTGCCTCCCCTGCAGAGGGGCCCACATCCCTCCCCGTTGTAATCCTGACCACAGACATTGGGTCTCAGACAGACAGAAGGGCTGGTCTCAAAACCCCAAGAAGCTGTGTGTCGCTTTGGAGACAAGACACCCACATGGAAAACTTAAGTGAGTTGAGAAGGCAAAGTGTGTGCCGAGGGCCCAAGGAGCCAGAAACACTCTGGGGAGGAGGAGAGAGGGCCCCTCTGCCTGGATTTCAGGCCATATCCGGTGTCTCCAGAAAGAACGGACTAGGAGCCACCAACCTAATCCTGAGGCCCCAGGGAAGCAGCACGTTCTTGCGTGAAAACAGCTTCCCGCAGGCTTTACCTTCTCACGCCCCTCCTTCAAGTGGCTCGGGCTCCGGGCGGGGGTGGGAGAGAGGAGGAAGAGAGGGTCCCTTCTCCTCTTGGGGTTCGGAAGGACACACACACACACACACACACACACACACACACACACACACACACACACACACGGAGAGAGCAGGGCGGCTCAGACTCTGAGCCCATGGGCTCCAGGACCCACCTGGTCCCGCCCCTCATTCTGCAGCACAGATAGGGTGGTGTCTCCAGAAGTGTCCACAGCAAGAGGGTGGCTACCTGCAGCCAGGACACAGGTCTCCCGGGCTGGGGTCCAGGCAAGCACACAACTTAGCCCCTCTCAGACAGGACTTTTCTTCCCGCCCCTTCCCCTTTCCGCAGACCCCCAAGACAGCGCAATGAAAAGAAGGACCGCTGGATTCAGAGCCGGGGACCTGAGTCCGCAGACTCACTCTGAGACTAACTTCCGCGTAATCTCGCGTGAGTTCTCACCCATCTCCGGGCCTCCATGTCCACATTCATCTAATAAGAGGGTTGGACTCCATTGCTAAGTTCCCTCCTGGCTCCTGTGTTCTGAGCACCAAAGGCTGAGTTAGGGCCACCCCACTCCTCAGGTTTCCCCCATCTCTCCAGAAGCCTCCGAGATCCCAGATGGAAGAGAATCTGGACAGAGCCTCACCTCTGCTAAGCCAAAGCGCCAGCCTGCGGGCAGAGTGGTCTGTACAGGCAAGAGAACGGGGTTGGGGGGAAACTGGTCCCTGGCGATGGCACAGAGGTCAGAGCCCAGCTGGAGCCTCACCCACCCCCTCCTCCTCGTCCCACCCCAACCCCCCACCCCGCCTTGGTGGGTGTCATCGAGCCAGCCTGGCAAGGGAACTGAATGCCAAGTGGAGACTTCTCAGAACAAGGGGCGGGGTGGGGGCTGGAGGGATGGGGAGGAAAGCAGGCTGCTCTCCTCCCCTCTTGCTTATCTTTTTTTTATTTTTTGGCCGCCCCAAGGCCTGTAGTTTCTGGGCCAGGGATCAGATCCAAGTGCTTCGACCTAAGCTGCAGCTTCAGCAACGCCAGATCCTTAACCCACCGTGCTCGGCCAGGGATCGAGCCTGCGTCCCAGCGCTTCCTAGACGAGGCTGCCACTCTCATTGTGCCACAGTGGAAACTCCCTCTCCTCTTGTTTAAATCACAGAGCCACGGAGGAGCTCCAGCTGGGAGCGCCCAGCAGCCATGGAGTCTGGTAGATGGGAGGTGCTGGGCACACACCAGAGGAGGCTGGCGGACCTGCCTCCCCCCTTAGGCTGCCTTGCAAGTCAAAGTAGCTGTGGAATAAAGGGCCGCCTCTCAGGATCCTAAAAGCTAAAATTACTTATGAATTAAGAGACACATAGCCACCACTAGACCCTTAGGCTTGGAGCTGAAGAAGGACTCTTTGATCAATGTTTTTCAAACTGCAGGTCGCAGCCCACTGGTGGATCTTGAAATTAATTGTCACATTCAGAATTTAATAATAATGATGATGATCTCGCTGATAACAAAATAGAAAATATCACAGTACGAGGAAATTTCTTGTGGGACTCATTTCAATGACGTGGGTTGTGCCAGGCTGTGATGTAATGTGCATCTAACTCCTGGTCACAGTTAAGAAACCTTGGGAGTTCCTGTCGTGGCGCAGTGGTTAATGAATCCGACTAGGAACCATGAGGTTGCGGATTTGATCCCTGGCCTTGCTCAGTGGGTTAAGGCTCCAGCGTTGCCGTGAGCTGTGGTGTAGGTCGCAGACGCGGCTCGGATCCTGTGTTGCTGTGGCTGTGGTGTAGGCCAGTGGCTGCAGTTCCGATTAGACCCCTAGCCTGGGAACTTCCACATGCTACAGGTATGGCCCTAAAAAGAAAAAGACCAAACGACAAAATCTGGCATTTTCACTGCTGTGACAGCGTTGCTGGGTTTGATTCCTGGCCCAGGAACTTCCACATGCTGCAGCCAAAAGGAAGAAAAAAGAGAAAAAAATGACGGAGATGAACAAATGTCCATGGACAGATGAATGGATTAAAAAGATGTGGTATATATATACAGTGGAATACTACTTAGCCATTAAAAGGAACAAAATAATGCTATTTGCAGCAGTGTGGATGGAACTGGAGATTATCATACGAAATGAAGTAACTCAGAAAGGGAAAGAAATACCATATGGTATCATTTATATGTGGAATCTAAACTATGGCACAGACGAACCTATCTATGGAACAGAAATGGACTCACAGACATGGAGAAGAGACTTGTGGTTGCCAAGGCGGAGGGGAAGGAAGTGGGATGGACTGGGTGTTTGGGGTTAGTAGATGCAAACTATTACATTTAGGATGGATAAACAAGTTCCTAATGTATACCACAGGGAACTATATCCAGTCTCTTGGGATAGACCATGATGGAAAAGAATATTAAAAAAAGAATATATATATACACACACACACACACACAACTGAGTCACTTTGCTGTACAGCAGAAACTGGCATATTGTAAGTCAAATATACTTTAATAAAAATAAAATCAGTTCATATTTTAAAACATGCATATATTTTGAAAGTGAGCAGTAGATGAATATATGAAGGATCACTGTACTATTATTCTCTATGCCCTTGTATGTGTGAACATTTTCATACTGAAAATATTAACGGACTACTGTCACGACCATGTATATATAGAAAGCCAAGTGCCACAGTCATTCTAAACTTCCAGTGGAAACTCTTAAATCATCACACACACACACACACAACTCATGTGTTTAAAAAAATTTTTTTTTTGTTTTTGGTCCTTTTGCCTTTTCTAGGGCCACACCCGTGGCATATGGAGGTTCCCAGGCTAGGGGTCTAACAGGAGCTGTAGCTGCCGGCCTACGCCACAGCCACAGCAACGCGGGATCCGAGCCGTGTCTGCAACCTACACCACAGCTCACGGCAACACCGGATCCTTAATCCACTGAGCGAGGCCAGGGATCCAACCTGCAACCTCATGGTTCCTAGTCGGATTCGTTAACCACTGAGCCACGTTGGGAACTCCTCATATATTTAAATTTATCTAGCTCCTATCTCTTGCCCAGGGCTCCCAGTCTGGGTTCTGTCTTTCTTTTGCTAAATAAAAAAACAAATAAATAAATAAATAAATAAAAGATGGCTAAGGAGGTGTTAGAGAAATCCAGGAAAAGACATTCTCCTTAAGGCTAACCAGGATTTACCGCAACGCAGAAAAATAAGCACATCGCTGTTTTTAAAAACTGTCCCTAACGCTGACAAACAAGACCAGGGACAAAGACTGAACTCAGACACCAAGGATTCGGGTTACTTCCTACCCTTGGGCGGATCCAGTAAGCAATATAGCAATATTCGAATGCAAGTCTTGTGATTCTTGAGTGATTGCTCTTACTGAGCCATACTATGCAAGCTGGTGGAAGCAATTAACTTTTTTTTTTTTTATTGAGCTCGATACCAGGCACTTAGGCGCCCGATGGGTTGGGCCATCCTTGAAAGAAAGCTGATTTTCCTCCCACTCGACTCCTGGCTTTCCGGAAGCCCAGCACTACCCCCTTCCCTAACTTTCGGGCAAACCCACCCCTGGCCGCTCGCTCCGCGGGTTCAAGGGCCCTCAGGTGAGCGGACTCGGGCTGGGCTAGGCATGTTCCGAGTCGTGAACCCCCCAGTGGGAGCCCATGCCCCAGGGCAGCCTCTCCAGGCGGAGAGGGAAAGCGAGGCGGGGCGGCGCTTCCCGGCAGGAAGGCGCTGGGGGGCGCGGCCTTGGAAGGATGCCCCGGGCGGGCGGGCTGCGCCGAGGGACCGACGGACGCAGGTGACGGCATCCGCTCCAACGGGGCGCTGAGGCTGCGCTCCCCTTATATGGGCAGGCGCTGCGCGGGCGGGGCGGGGCCGGCGCGGGGCGGGGCGGGGCGTCCCACCCCGCCGACCCCGCCCCGAAGCCCGACAGAACCTCTGCCAGAAAACTTTCTGCAAGGGCGCGCCCCTGCAGTGGTGCCCTCGGGTGCCCCCGGGCTCCCCCGGGCCCGGTCTCCGGGCTGAGACCCGCGCCAGCCCCGTCTTAACCCGGGCTGAACTTGACTTGTCTCCCATTGCGATTGTGGGCAGGCTCCTTCACCTAAGCAGTCACAGATCCTCACTGCGACACCTGGGGGCAACGAGGGAACTCTAGTGACCTCACCTTGGAGCACTCATTCACGGAGCCGCGCCTTTCCGGCCCGGTCTGCCCCAAGTGGGCACCTTTTCTAACTGGCATTGGGGAAGTCTGTAGCCCCCGGCTCAGCCCTGGGCCCGGCTAAACATTAGCCATTGATCCGTTGGAAATGTTTGGTCGACTGAACCCTTCTCGATGGGACAAGTCTATAAACCTAAGAGAGGAAGCGTCCAGCGTGAGTCAGTCCGCTGGACACCTGGCCTGCTGTCTTCTCCCTTCAAGTTCTTCTTACAATTCTAGATCCTTTTCAGTTGCTCTGTCCAGTTGCTCTTCTGTGACCTCCAGTTCACTCCTTAAAGCCCTTCACAGCCTCCCAGGTGCCCCACAGGCTTTCCTGAGGGGGAGCAAAATAGACCACCCCAAAATATACCAAATTGGTATATTGATGATGATGATGATGATGATTGGGGGGGGTGAACCTGGAAGTTCCCCAAATAGAGATTGATCCTTAACCCACCGAGTGGGGCCAAGGGTGGAATCTGCATCCTCGTGGATATTAGTTGGGTCCTTAACCTGTGGAGCTACAACAGGAACTCCAGTATATTGATTATTTTAAGCTGATGATTTTTTTGAAAAAGAGCAGACATGAGAGAAGATCTGAAAGCTGAGCATAAGTTACCATTTTGTAAGAAATATTCACATTTATAAGGGGAATCTCTATTTGTAAGTGTGCCTCCCTCTCTGTGGCAGGAAGAGTACGATGGCTCTAAATTTTAGAAACTCTTCTCCAGGGAGACGGTAAGGGTTTAAAT
>PVHT021183646.1:9463817-9513500 GCA_004024745.2 Catagonus wagneri
TAAGCTGATGATTTTTTTGAAAAAGAGCAGACATGAGAGAAGATCTGAAAGCTGAGCATAAGTTACCATTTTGTAAGAAATATTCACATTTATAAGGGGAATCTCTATTTGTAAGTGTGCCTCCCTCTCTGTGGCAGGAAGAGTACGATGGCTCTAAATTTTAGAAACTCTTCTCCAGGGAGACGGTAAGGGTTTAAATCTGCATAAGAACCTCACCTTCTTTTACTGTGCTTTTCCTGGTAACCTCCCGTAACGGACTCCCCACTCCCAACATCCGCTTTTGTGTTTAAGGTGATGGTTTTGGCCATTTCGGAGAGCTACCCCGTTTCCTGGGTCTCTCCCATGTTATTAAACTTGTGTTTGTCTTTTTCCTATTAATCTATCTTATGTCAATATATCAGCCAAAGAACCTAGAAGGAAAGAAGTGAAAACTTTCCGCCCCTCCAGGGCTGACCCTCTCAAGCTCAGTACGCAGACCTCTGAAATTGCAGTTCCCCGGAGGCATCGTGTTCATCCTACCAGAAGGTACCTTTTAGTGTGCTTCCCCTAACGTCTCCACTGATTAATCTTTCTGAGCCTCCATTTCTTCATCTGCAAAGTGAGAATAAAAAGATGCCCACCCCACTGTGTTACTTATTTTTTATTTATTTATTTATTTTTGTCTTTTCTAGGGCCGCACCAGTGGCATATGGAGGTTCCCAGGCTAGGGGTCTAACAGGAGCTGTAGCTGCCGGCCTACCCACAGCCACAGCAACTTGGGATCCGAGCCATGTCTGCAACCTACACCACAGCTCAAGGCAACGCCGGATCCTTAACCTGCTTAGCGATGCCAGGGATCAAACCCGCAACCTCATGGTTCCTAGTCGGATTCGTTAACCACTGAGCCACAATGGGAACTCCCCCACTGTGTTATTTTGAGGGTCCAAGGAGTCTGTACAATGCTCGACACAGTGCTTGGCATGCAGTAGCTGCTCATGAAAATCCGTGTTGGACAAATGCATTCTACTGTGTTCTAAATACTTACGCACTCTGGGTTCTGTGAGGGCTGGACTCTTCCTTCTCCACCTGTGCACATCAGCCTGTGCACATCCGGTGCCTGGCAAACAGCAGGTGCTGGCTTTTCGTTGGTGGTTGATGAGTGCATTTCCAGCAGTGATGGGAAGGAGAGGAGGCGCTCTCGCACCGGGCTGGCCACCACTCACAGCGAGACTATAAACCTCACATCTGCTGGGACGTAGCACCTTCTAACTTTCTCTCTCTTTTTTTTTCTTTTTCATGGCTGCATCCACAGCATATGGAAGTTCCCAGGCCAGGGATTAAATCTGAGCCGCAGCTGTGTCCTACACCACAGGTGCAGCAATGCCGGCTCCTTTAACCCAGCAATCAAACCCGAACCTCCACAGTGACCTGAGTTGACAGTCAGATTCTTAACCCACTGCACCACAGTGGGAACTTCCCTTCTTTTTTTTCGGTGGCATATGGACGTTCCCAGGCTAGGGGTCGAATCAGAGCTGTAGCTGCCGGCCACAGCCACAGCAACGCAGGAGCAGAGCCGCATCTGAGACCTACACCACAGCTCATGGCAACGCTGGATCCTTAACCCACTGCGCAAGGCCCAGGATCGAACCCGCATCCTCATGGATGCTAGTTGGGTTCATTAACCGCTGAGCCATGATGGGACCTCCAGGAACTCCTCTTCTAACTTTCCCTCCCACAGCCTCCTGGGAGCTTCATGGCGTGACACTGTCCAGGGGGACCTCTGAGGCGGGCATGCAAGCGTGATGACTTGCCTGCTGCACAGAGGATGGCAGAGTCAAGACACTCAAAACCCCGTGTCCCTGGAACCCCTTTTAGTCTCAGGCAAACCAGGATGGTTGGTCACTCTAGATCAAGTTCCAAACCCTAGTCTCTGAGGACCCCCACCTCCTCCCCCCTCCCCGGTCTGGGCCGTTGTCCCCAAGCTTTTTAGGGAGTTTCCTGAAGAGGAGACAATGCCCTCCAGCCCAGAAGGTTCGAGCAGCTAAAAAAACCCCACTCTTCCTCCTCCTCTTTTTTACTGCCCCCAAAAGTCAGACGCCCAGCCCCGTGGCGGGGGAGGGGACAGAAGGGCTCAGGCTTGGGGCTAGGAGTTCAGCTCACTTTGACAGACTCACAGGCCACTCTGGTGCCTGGAGAAGGATGTCGCCTCTTGGGCTGTCAGGCTGGTGGGGGAGACAGCTGGGTGGACACGTGGCATCGGTCTGGTGGACGGCCAGCTGGAGAAGGCGGCTGGGGACGATGCTTCAGCAGGGTCTCTGAAAGCGCCACCCCCCGACCCGGCCCCTCCCCAGCCTTTCTCAGCCCCCACCCTCCTCTTCCCCTCCCCTCCTCCACGGCCCGGTTTCCTCCATTAACCCGGGAGTGGGGGCTGCTCTCTGAGGTTAATGACTTGGGACAGCAGAGTTCTGAGAAACGCAGCCTCCAGAGAGGAGGGAGGCCTCAGAGGCCAGGCCCGCCTAGCAAGTGAGGGCGTGGGCGGGCCTCACGTGCACAAACAGACTCGTCTTCCCAGGCTGCTCCAGCCCCAGCCTCGTCCTCCTGGGCCACTGTCCAGGAAAGTGCTTCTCTGCGGTCCCCCAGAGGCCCTGGGGGCCAGCGCGGGGACAGTGAGGGCCCGAGCCAGCCTGGCAGAGCCTCCCTCCTGCCCCTGCTGCAGAGGTGACGCCCACTCTTGTGGCCTGAGAGTGGCAGCCCTGACGTTGGCCTGGCTGTGGCTCAGTGTTCAGCACCAAGTGCTGAGCAAACACCGGTCCCCCACCAGCGGTCACCTGTAAAGTCACTCCTGGGCCACGTGGTACTCACAGGGCAAGCAAGTGTGAACATGGAAAGGGGGGCGTTTGGGGGGGACTTGGCAGGGAGAAGACACCCCCGGGGTGACTAGTGCCTGCTTCCCTCACCTCCTGAAGAAATATTCTCTCCCTGCCAACCTCAGGCTGGTGCCCAAAGTCACATGGCAGGTGGCAGAGAGGCTGGGGCCCAGTGGGGCCTCCTAGGTGAGGGGAGAGGGTCCCTTGTAATCGGGTCTGGGGGTGGGATAAGGAGGAGGAACAGACCAGGCCTGGGGCCCGGCCTGGAACAGCTCCTTGGTAAGGTTACACGCTTCATTCATTCCTTCACTCATTCAACCTGGCAGAGTCCTCTTTTGTGCCCTGCCCTGTGGGAGGGGTGTGGACATGGAAAAGGCGAACTAGGAGGAACTTAGGGCTGTGATCTTAGGAGCTGCGTTTTCTCAAAGTCTAGTCCATGAGCTCCTGCATCCGAATCACTGGGGCTTTAAAAAGGCACATTCCCTGGGGTTCCCTTGTGGTGTGATGGGGTTAAGGACCAACACTGTCACTGCAGCAGCTTGGGTCACTGCTGGTTCAGCCCTGGCCTGGGAACAGCCACATGCTATGGGTGCTGCCCCCCCCCGCTCCTCCCAAAAAAAGCACATTCCCGGGTGCCACCCCAGACCCATGACCATCACCAGATCCTAAAATGTGATTTTTTTTTTTTTGTCTTTTGTCATTTTAGGGCCACACCACGGCATGTGGAGGTTCCCAGGCTAGGGGTCTAATCAGAGCTGTAGCCGCCGGCCTTCGCCACAGCCACAGCAACACTGGATCCGAGCCGTGTCTGCGACCTACACCACAGCTCACGGCAACGCCGGATCCTTAACCCACTGAGCGAGGCCAGGGATCGAACCCGCAACCTCATGGTTCCTAGTCTCATTCGTTTCCGCGGCGCCACAATGGGAACTCCACCAGATCCTAATATGAACATGAATAGTTGCTTTGGATTAGGGACGTTTCAGAAATGCCAGAATCTGGGGCCTGGAACTTTCTAAGGCAAAGGTGGCAGGGACAAAAGGGTGGCTGGAGGTGGGGCAAGTCTGATGACATTCCTGCTGCTGGGCCTCCCTTCCCCCAAAGTAAAGCAGCAGCTGGGGAGGCGTAGGTGCTGGGCTCCAGCTCAGGTTTCGGGCCTGGGGCCACTCCTTCAGCGGGCTCTCAGCCACGATAAAATGCTCCCTTTGACCTGGGAATCCCACATCTATAAAATCCAAAAGAGAAAACATAAGCTTTGCGTCCAAACGTGTTCATCCTGAACTCATTTATAGTGAACAAAAAAATTAACTGAAAAATACCTAAATATTGGCCAGTGGGAGAGAAAGGTTAAGGGTGTGACCACAGCTGAGTGGCTTCCCCTGGTCTGGGATACACTACAGGGCAGTCCTGGGAGGGGAGAGCCGCTGCCACGGGGTGGTGGGAAGACTGTACGGCCAGGAGCAGGGACCCCCAGGGTCAGGCTGTCTGGTTTGCATCCTGGCTCTGCCCCTTCCCAGCTGCGTGACCTGAAGCTGTAACTGAATCCTTCTGTGCCTCGGTTTCCTCATCCATAAACTAGAGCTCATAACGGGACCTACCTCCTAGTGTTATATAAGCACCGGAGGAGTTAATATAAGGACCATTTAGAATAGTGTCTGCAACCGCTGTATGTTAATTGCTACTCTTTTGCTTTTTTTTCCCCCTTTTTTTAGGGCCGCACCTTCGGTATATGGAGGTTCCCAGGCTAGGGATCTAATTGGAGCCACACCTGCCAGCCTACGCCACAGCCACAGCCACTCGGGATCCAAGTCGTGTCTGTGACCTACACCACAACTCAGGGCAATGCCGGATTGCCGACCCACAGAGCGAGGCCAGGGATGGAACCTGCTTCCTCATGGATACCTAGTTGGGTTCCTCTCCACTGCACCACAAAGAGAACTCCTGGTCACTACTATTAAACTGTGTAACAGGCTCTTATGGGTTGAGTTGGGTCTCCCTAAGTTCATCTGCTGAAACCCTAAACTCCAGACCCTCAGAATGGGACTGTATTTGAAGATGGGGCCTTTACAGAGGTGATTATTTAAAATGGACCACTTCTGTGTCTTTGCACATGCTGTTCCCTCTACCTGGAACGCTCTTCCCACTGTTTGCCTTTCAGACTAACACCTATTCAATTATTCTAAACAAAACCAAACTTTTTTTTTTTTGGCCACATCACAGCATAAGGAGTTCCTGGGCCAGGAATCAGATCTGAGCCACAGTTGTGACCTACACTGTAGGTGTGGCAACACCGGATCCTTAAGCCATTTTGCCAGGCCAGGGATCAAACCTGTGTCCCAGGTTTTCAGAGACACTGTTTATCAAGTTGCACCACAGGCAGGGGGCACGTCAACAAAATCCTTCTTAAACATCACCTCCTTTTTTTTTTTCCTTTTTCTTTTTAGGGCCACACCCAGGCATATGGAGGTTCCCAGGCTGGGAGTCAAATGGGAGCTACAGCCACCGGCCTACACCACAGCCACAGCAACGACAGATTCAAGCTGCATCTGCAACCTACACCACAGCCACGGCAATGCTGCATCCTTAACCCACTGAGCGAGGCCAGGGATCTAACCTGAAACGTCATAGATGCTAATTGTGTTCTTAACCTGCTGAGCCGCAACGGGAACTCCCATCACCTCGTCTCTACACTTTACCTGACAGCCCCGCAGGTTTGCTCCTTTTCAGGGCTTCCACTCGTTCTGTGCTTTATCAGCATGATGATAAGTGTTATTTGTACCTAGTATGGCATTTAGACTTTATAACAGTGTGCCCACTGTAAACTTTTTGAAGGCAGAGGCTGTGCCCTCCTCTGCTTTGACTCCTAAGCTCCAGCACCAAGCAGCCCAGAGGGGCACCCACAGACAGCAGCTGGCCGAGAGAATATTCCAGATTTAGGAATAGATCTTAAGCAAAGGACACTTCTACCTCTTGCCTGGGGTCAGGGTTGGCGAGGCAGATAAAGGGAGAGGCCCAGGGGTTCCCACTGTGGAGCGGTGGGTGAATGATCTGGCTTGTCTCTCTGGAGGCACTGGTTAGATCCCCGGCCTGGTGTAGCGGGTTAAGGATCCATTGTTGCTGTGCCTGTGGTGTAGGTGGTAGCTCTGGCTCCGATTCCTGGCCGGGGAACTTCCATAGGCCCCGAGGTGGCAGCCAAGGGGCAGGCGTAGGTGTTGAATCAGGCCACCTCACCCTCATTTCCGGGGGTGTGTTCTGGTCACCTCACACCACCGCTCTGGGCCTCAGTTTCATCATCTGTGATGTGGAAACTATAATCACTACCTCAGGTGGGGGCTGGGAGATAGAGATGGGGGTGGTGCACCTGGCAGTGGGGGACACAAAGGGATCAATGCCCGATGGCCTGCTTGCTGGAGGCTGAGGCAGGCAGCAGACCAGAGGCATTCAGCTGCTTGCCTGTGGTCCCCCAGGAAGCTGGCTGAAGGTGGGGACCCAGCTCACCCCTAGGCAACCATTAGCAGCTGTGCAGTGGCAGCGGCAGCCTGGCTCAGGAAAGGTCCCCCATCAGTGGCTGTGTGTGGACGGCTGGCTTAGAGGCATGAGTGAGAGGCCAGTCAGACGTGACCTGGAGGCATGGAAAACAGAGGAGCAGACTCAGGGTGGATTCCAGTGGGCATTCTTCAAGGGTGAGTTCACCCCCCAGCTCCGGGGTGAGGGGGATGGCTGCCACGGGCCCCACTGAGCTAGCTCTGGAGCGGGTGGGGGGTGGTGGCGGGGGTCAGAGCCAAGACACAGAGGCAAGTGTCAGGCTCACAACCTGGCACAAGGACGGGCCCCTCCCATGGTGAGGTGCTGGGGGCTGGGGTCCTTATCTCAGGAAGCCCGGTGTTTCCTGTTTAAGATGTACCGTCGAGTGGCACGGGGGAGACCTGGGGGAAGGGGAAAAGCAAAACCATGGACATTTCTTGAGTGCCTGCTGGGTACCAGGATGTTTACTTGGTGACTCCATTCCATATTTGCCCCAGTTTGCAGATGGTGCCACTGAGGCTCCAAATGGTGAAAAAGTTTGCCCCAAAGGGAAGGCGGTATAGCTCATGGGTAAGAACACAGAGATTTGGAATCAAACACATCTGAGTTCAAATCGGAGCTTTGACACCTGTTAGTTCTGTGTTCCCTATGCTCTCTGGGCCTCAGTTTCCTTCTCTGTAAAATGGCCATAATGACAGACTGTACCTCCTGGGGTTGTTGGGACGGCTCAGCGAGCTGGCACACGTTAATAATGAGCACTCAGTGAGTGCTAGCCACCATCATCCCCATCTGGCTGATGTGACAACTGAGCCTCAGGACGGCGAGGACCACACCACTAGCGGTGGGTGGCAAGCTCACGACCTGAACTCAGAGCTGATTGTTCCCGCCCTCCTTACACCACTGCGGAGTGGCTGGTGGTCACCGCCAGCTTCCAAAACGCAGGAGAGGGGAGGCTCCTTGGAACAATCGGTGGCCCAGATTTCCGGCAGAGCCATGAAAGCCGCCTGGGGAAAGGGGTTCAGGGTCACGCCTGCAGCCGGTGTTCCAGGCAGCAGAGAGGAACTGCGGCAGCATGCCTGGAAGCCTGGCTTGTCCGCAGCATCCTGCCCTCCTCTGACATTGTTCTCTGGGCCCTCCCAGCCCCGGGCCTGCACATTAGGGGCTTCCGGCAGCCTGGCCAAACCACCTTCACTTTCCGGAGCTTTCCCCAGGCCTCTGGGGTAGGGGCTGACCTGGCCCCGTGCCCCTTGCCCTGGGCAGCGCCTGCTGGGAAGGGCATGGGCAGAGCCTCGACAACATCCCTCAGCCCCGCAGGTCCTGGCCCCGGACACTGCCCTTCTCAGAGTCACCGCCACCCTCCTCACTCACCGCTCCTGGAGCCCAGGGAAGAAAAGGCTGTGACTCATTTTCATTTTAGGGTTGGCTGAAGTCAGGCACTCGGCTTCAGGTCCCCATCACAAACGCACTGTGACCTGGGGAGGCCACCCCCCCCGTTCCCTTCTGAGGCTCTGGATGATACCCTAGGTCCCCTCGCACTCTGACGTTTGCTCAGGGTGACCTGCCGTCCCTTGCTGCCTCAGAGCGTAAGCCCCTTGAGGGTGCGGTCAGTTTCTCTCCTGGGTTTGTCAGTTCAGAAAGAATCCGCGTGAGCGACCACCATCCATCCATCCAAATGCCTCTAAGACCTGCCAAGACCCTTCAGCGCTGAGCATCTGAGTGCCTCGGCCACTCTGCTGACGTCACTCTGTGCCGTCTCGTCTGTGAAACCGGACGAACAGCCGGGCAGGAGGCTGGTGGGGGCGTCCCAGGACAGACGTGACTAGACGAGCCAGCACTACAAACTTAAGCTTCCATCTCCACCTCCTGCCTTCAGGTCACCTGGATGAACCTGGCCTCAGGAGAGTACACGGACAGAGGTCACACCCTAGGACATCTTGGGGACAAGGGGAAGCCCGTGGTTATGCCCCCTTTCCTGAGCTCTCGGCAGGTATCTGCGCTTCAGGGGGAAGGCTCCCCGACCCCCAGCAGGACCGCCAAGCCCTCTGCCACGGCCAGCAGCCCGAGGCACCCAGAGGGCAGCAGCGGGGCCACGATGCAGAGCCAGCTGCAGCCCAGTGAGGTCAGCGCCGTGGAATTAGTCGAACGGGATCACCCTGAGGATCACAGCCCGTGACTCATGCCGCCAACAGCCTCCAGGGCAGACTCTGCCAACCTGGAGCGGCGGGCGGACGCACCAGCTCACCTCACCCTGCAGCACACCTTTTAAGGAGAGGGAGCTCCGCACCTCTGCCCGAGGCCTTTGCCAGCCCTTCTCCACTCCTACCTGGGGTGGGGGGAGGGCCGGACCCAAACCCGGGCTCACATCTGGCATTATCGCATTTCAGATGTGACCTTGGGCAAGTCAATTTCCCCAAACTGGTTCCTCCACATGTAATATGGAAATAATACTTGCCTCACAAGAGAGAAATTAAATGAGGTCATGCACATTCAAAGCGCTTGGCAAAGGGCACCTTTTTGGGAGTGGCAGTGGGGGACATGGAAAGGGCCCGGGCTCAGCTTTGAATTCTGGCCCCAGCCCTTACTTGCTGGGCACCTCCGCCTCAGAACCTCTTCGGTAAAGCGAGCTGCCTTGTCATACACCACCTTTATAAGCTGATGGGGGGAGTGCAAGGCCAGGGGCCAGCCTGGTGCCTGAGGGCTTTGTGATCTTGGACAAGGTCTCCACCCCTGGAGGGGGTCTCGTGTGTAAAAGGGAGCAGTCGTGGTATCGCTCTCCTCGGGGGACTGCTGGGGGTGAGTTGCTCTTAAAACGGTGCCTGGGCAGTTCTCGTCGTGGCTCAGCGGAAACAAACCCGACTAGCACCCATGAGGATGCATGTCTGATCCTTGGCCCTGCTCAGCAGGTTAAGGATCCAACGTTGCTGTGGCTGTGGTGCAGGCCGGCAGCTGCTGCTCTGATTCGACCCCTAGCCTGGGAACTTCCATGTGCCAAATGTGAGGCTCTTTAAAAAAAAAAAAAAAAAAAAAAAAAGGGAAGAGAGCCTGGGACCCAGGAGGTACCCCTGAGCACTGGCTGCTCGTTTTCATCGTACACACAGCCCTTGGCCCTTCTCCATGAATGCCAGTTGCTGGTTTCTTTCCCCTCCATGAGCCTTTGACAGATCCAGCCACAGGCCCTGCTTCCGAGACGACCCTGCCCTCCTGCACCAGTCATAGCAGCCTTCCCAAAAAGGTCCTGGGGCTGACCCCTTAAAGACCCCACAGCCACTCAGGCAGTTCCAACACAACGGGCAAGCCGTGGAGAGCGGTGCACACAGCGCCCTGGGGCCAAGGAGAAGGATGCTGGGACGGCCCCGCTGTGCAAGCGAGCCAGAGGGCAGCTCCGCCACAGGCTTTCCTGGCTGGGAGCGTGGTCTGCCCAGCACCTTCCTCCACGGGCCCGGAGGGGCTGGGAACAAGGAGAGGCAGAGGGGCCTGGGAGTTGCCGCGCACACCCAGCAAGGCAGGCCCTCCTTCAGGCTGCGGCTGGGGGCGGCGCGCCAGCCAGCAGAGGAGGCCTCTGGAGGGTCAAGGGGAGCAGCTGAGAGGCCAGGCTCGAGGCGCCCACGTTCCCAAAAAACCCAGGCTCTGAGCCCCCTGAGCCTGCGTCCTCACCTGCATACTGGGGACAACAATCACCCACTGGCCTTACTTGCATGTAAGCCCTTGACTGACAATGGGCTGGTCAAGAGCAAGAGCGTGGTGGGGGTCAGAGGAGAAAACAGACAGTGGCCGGGCCTGGGAAGGGGTCACAGTGTTCCCGGAGCCCAGACAGAGCAGAAACTGTCGACGGTGCAAACCCTATTTTTATTGGTCCAGGTTTTTCTCAGTGAAGCCTGCTGCTCAGAGAAAGGGCTGGCTAACGGTGAGGGAAGGCAGTGTCTGGAACCTTCCAGAGTCAAGGGTGTGCAGGATGCCCCCAGCCCAACACACGTTCGCTGCGCTTGTGCCTGGGAGGACAGAAGGAGGTGGTGGCTCTTTGGAGGGAAAGAGGGTCTCTAGTTCCGGGCCTAGGGTCTGCTCTGCAGGGGGGGAGGGTAAAAGGGATCACACCAAGTTCTTTATTACAGACCTGCACAGAATGAGAGAATTATGTATTACTCCCACTTGTTGGGGTTTCTATTTTCCTTCTTTCTTTTTACAAAACAGCAGCAGGAAAGAAAAAAATGCAGGAGGCAGATGAGCCAGGCACCAGGGTTCAGGTCAGAAGAGAGCAGGGAGATGAGACCAAGCTGGCACCGCAGGCTGGCCCCACGGCTCTGTCCAAGCATCCTGGGAGCACGGCGACAGGCCCTGGAGGGAGCAGAGCGGGGTGGGGGCGGGGGCGGGGACAGCTACCCTGGCTCTTTGGGGGGCCAGCCTGGCTGGGAGCGCTTGAGGCTCCCATGTTTGGAGGCCTGGTCTCCAAAGCACGGGCCCACAGGGGCCAGTCAGAGGGACGAGGCGGGAAGGGCTGTGAGTTCTACGGGGTTCCCCGGGACCACGGCAGGCCGGGGCAGTCAGGACGCTTCCCTGCTTGTCAGCCAATCAGCTTCTTCAGAAAGGCCTCCAGCTGGTCCTCATCCTTGATGCCCACAAACTTGTCCACCACGTCCCCATTCTTAATGGCCAGCACAGTGGGCACCGCCGACACCTGGGTGGAGGGGACAAAGGAGGCCGAGTCACTCCGAGGTGAGCTCTTCCTGAGTGTTGGTCCCAAGCCTTTGCGGAGGGGGCTGGTGGCTTATGCAGGGCAGTGACTGCCCAAAGCCTTGGGTGGGTGGGGTCCCCTGCCTCCGCTGCAGGGCCTGGAGGTCCACCCACTGGACAAACTTTTCCACTGCGGGCTCCCAGCAGTACCCCTCCTCCCCCAACCACACGACTGACTCACTGTCCCAGTGGTTCAGCTGGAATGACAGGCGAGATGAAAATAACCCCTGCAGCTGCAGACCAGGGCTGGGGGCAGGGAGGAGCTGAGGGGCGAGGAGGCCCGGGGTGGGGGTGGGGAATCTAAATCCTAACCCTGCCGCTCATTAGCTGGGGGCCTGGGCTGGGTCACGCCACCTTCAGAGCCTCGATCCTCTCTTCTGTGAAATGGGCGGGGTTAAAGATCTGTACAGAAAGCTGAGTGGTCGGGAGCCCAGTGTCGAGCCCTTCTCGGTGAGCCACCATCACCCTGAGTCCCGGGTTTGCATCAGCAAATGGAGACACGGCCACGCCTTAGATTAGCGGGTACGGTGGCCGAATGAGATGATCCACGGCAAGTCTCAGCAGAGCGTCCTGCCCTGGCACAGTGTGCACCCAATAAATGGAGGCCACAGAGGGCACGTCACGAAAATCAAACTCAGGGCTCCACGTGAGCTCCTTCAGCTCCAAGCCAAGTGATGTTTAAAAGGGTCCAGAAATCCAGACTAGCAGCGGGCAGTGTGGGAGGAGGGGCTCGGCCCTGGGATCCCATGTTTATTTATTAGGGGGGCTGGACATTCTTGGCCTGTGAAGCATTTTCTCAAGCTCCCCGGGGGACCTGTATGGATTACACAGTATGTAAACGAGGCCCACCACCCACGCTGGCATTGTGCATTTTCTGCTGCCTGGGCTCCCTGCCTGGCTTTCCTGGGCATACGAACTACATAAACAGAAGGGATAAACGGATAAACACGGACTTTTCTTACACACAGGTTAATTACAAAGTAACAACAGCGATTACTACAAACACCCCAGGTCTTCTCATATCCCAAGCGCTGTGCTGCCCAGGAGTCATCCGGAGAAGCCGCACTTAAGACTTCGAATGTTCTAGGAGTTCCTGCTGTGGTGCAGTGGGTTAAAGGATCTGGCGTTGCTGGAGCTGCGGCTTGGATTCAATCGCTGGCTTGGGAGCTTCCATGATTTAGAAGGTTCTACCTGCGCACACCTCAGTACCAAACAGAAGCGCAGGCCTGACCAGCCCAGCCTCAGGTGTCGCTGCCAGTCACTGTGTACCCCTCTCCTGACAGCCTTTGGGGACAAGAGATGACACAGTCCCTGGACTCGTTAGTGCCTTCAGCCCCCTTCAAGGACTGTTCTCGGGCTGCTTGAGTGGTAGCTGACATGCCTCCCGGAGGCAATGGGACAGACGCATCTGGAGGTGGGCAGACCACTCATCACTGCTCATGGCCCCCAACTGGCTCCTGCCCTTGTCATTCCTTTTTTTTCCCCCTCTTTTTGGCCGTGCCCGCAACACGTGGAAGTTCAGGGGCCAGGGATCGAACACACGCCACAGCAGAGACCTGAGCCACTGCAGTGACCGTGCCAAGCTCTTAGCGCACTGCACCACCAGGGTAACTCCTCTCCTTGTCATTCTTGACCCTGGCAGGCCCGCAGAGGCTCACCATGGGGCGCAGTTCCTGAAGGCACCCGAGGGCTTGCAGTGCTGTGTCTTTTTCGCCCTCTAGTGTCTGTGGAGGCAGTGGCCTCACATCTGGCAACTCAACGGAGGTGCAAGGCTCAGTCACCAACTGTGTACAACTTTGCACTTAGGGCTGCACCCATGGCATACGGAGGTTCTCAGGCTAGAGGTCTAATCAAAGCGACAGGTGACGGTCTACACCACAGCCATAGCAATGCCAGATCTGAGCCTCGTCTGCGACCTACATGGTAGCTCACAGCAACGCTGGATCCTTAACCCACTGAGCGAGGCCAGGGATCGAACCCGCCTCCTCATGGATACTAGTCAGGTTCGTAACTCGCTGAGCCACAAGGGGAACTCCCCCCACACACACACCTTTTTGGTCCTGCGCTTCTTTAACTGAAATAAAAGCTGTACGTCAACAAACGAGAAGTGGTCTAAGTTGTTTTTAACAAGTTCTCCCTCTAGGCAGGACCCTACACTCACCAAGGTGGCTTGGAGCAGACTGTTTTCCTTGAGAATTCCAGACGATTCCCACCACGATCGTATTTGCATAAACTCATGCATGTGCTCCACACACCCACAGACTAGGCTGTAGCTGGGTGCACGGCAGACAGGCTGTGACTGTGTTTTCATGACAACCAAGGTCTAGTCATTACTGATCAAGGGCATTCTCTGAAGTCTGAGCCTGGAGTCACACAGGCAGACGCACAAAGCCACAGGCCTGCCAAGAAGCTGGATCTTCCAGGACACTGCAGGGATACCTGGGTTGTGACTGGACTGCCCTCAGCCCCCACAGAGGATGTGGCTTTGCTGACCCCGAGTGTAGCTCATGAGTGGGGAGGGGCTGTGCCTGCAGACACGGCCTTAAATGGAAGTGCACAGGCCCCTGGCGCATTCTTCTGGAACGGCCGCGGCAGTGTAAAGGGATTGCGGTGGAGCCAGAGATCAGTTCCCCTCTCAATTCTGGCGCCCAGGGGCTGGAGAAGAGATGAAAAGATGTGCCAAGACGCGCTCATCCCCTCCTGCCACACAGAGGCTCCCCTGCTGGTCCAAAGGCCCTGGGGCCTCGGGAGGGGGGTGTGTGCGGTCTCCGCCCCCAGCCTGCCCTCCTCACGCCCCCACCCTCAGCTCCATGTCCCTGCCTAGTCTTCTCGCCGCTACCCCAATCTCCTCCAGCTCTGAACTGCTAAGGACCTGGCCCAGCGCTAGGTCTCAGGACACTGGTGACCGCCTCCCTGGCTGATGGTAGAACACAAAGGAAAAGATTGCTGTCACCCGGGGGGCTGCGCACTGGTGCTTTTTAAGGGTCAGGGGCAATCCGCACCACTTGCAGGTGCTGCCTCATATGCTCCTGCCTCAAGGGAGGCTCATTTTAGGCACAAGAAGACCGAGGCTCAAAGGCTGGGTGACCAAGAGGTAGGACTGGGATCGGAAACCAGATCTGTGTGACTTCTTTACTGTGACATCAAACCATGCTGCACCTCAGCCCAGGAGCAGGGAATGGGAGATAAATGAGTGCCAGCAGGGCAGGGAGGGGGATGTGGGGACACATTAAAACCATTTCACGCTTCAAATGAGAAGGGTCAAGGGTTTTGTAGAGGCTTCTAGAGAGAGGAGGGTTTTTGGAGAAACTATCACTGGAAGAATCAAATCCAACTATGCGACCTACCAGAGAAAGCAAAACTATACAGAGTGAAAGGACCCAGGAGATGGGGGAGAAGGCAAGCTAAAAGCTAAGTTTGAGCACAGGGATTTTTAGGATAGCGCGGCGCTTCTGTACAAGGCTGTAAAGGTGGGTATGTGCCCTTACACAGTCGCCCAAACCCAGCAATGTACAGCACCCAGGGTGAGCCCACTCGCCACAGCACCTCCCCGAGAGGCCAGCCCAGAGCTTCAGAACTTTTGCTCCATGAGGTATGGTGGTGGACTTCCAGCAGTGGTTTTGCCTGGGAACTCAGTAGAAATGCAGAATCTTGGACCTTTTCTGGACCCACTGAATAATAATCTGCTTTTTAACAATACCCCAGGTCATATTAATGTCTCAAAGTGCTGATTTAAAAGAAAATAGGGAGAGTTCTTACTGTGGCTCAGCAGAATGAACCTAATATCCATGAGGATACGGGTTCAATCCCTGGCCCCACTCAGTGGGTTAAGAATCTGGCGTTGCTGTGGCTGTGGTGTAGGCTAGCAGCTGCAGCTCTGATTTTGACCCCTGGCCCGGGTACTTCCATATACTGTGGGTGTAGCCCTAAAAAAGAAAAAAAAAGAAAGAAAGAAGAAAATGGGGATATGGTAACTACTAAAGTACTGTGCATTGCAGCTGTGCATTATTTCAGTAACACTGAAATACTACTCAATGAACTGTCTATGAAGTTATACGGACCATTACAGAAAATTCAAATAAAAAACCCAAATGGGGTATCCCAGATGCTGACAGTGCTTCGTCTGGATGGTAATATGATTGCTATTTGGTTGTTTACATAATCTCTCTCTCTCTCTTTTTTTTTTTTTTTTTTGCTTTTTAAGGACTGCACCCGTGGCATATGGAAATTCCCAGGCCAGGGGTCAAATTGGAGCTGTAGCTCCCAGTCTAGGCCACAGTCACAGAGCGTGGAATCCGAGCTGCGTCTGCAACCTACACCACAGCTCACAGCAACGCCGGATCCTTAACCCATTGAGCGAGGCCAGGACTCAAACCCACATCCTTATGGGTTGGTTGCCACTGAGCCAAGACGGGAATTCTCTTTCTGATCTCTTTTAAATGACATTCTCTATAAGACGAGAAAATAAAAGGATAAAAATTCCAAGCGTGTGAGGTCAGCAGCAGAAGTCACAGAGGAAAGCATTAAGGCTCAAAGGACCACATCTGGATCCACTCTTTCTCCCCAAGGTCTGAAGGATCTGGGAATGGGGGGGGGACACCCCAAAGCCCCAGGTGCTTTCCCTTCTCTCTCCTTTGGGAGCAGGTGACACTCTAGGGTGAACAGCACTGGGCGGGGAGAGGATTTGTGTGAGGAAGAAGACTCGCCCTGAGGGTGTGTGCTGGGGCTGAAGGTGGCCAGGGAGCCTGGGGAGACGCGTCTGGATCCCTGCATATAATTTAAAGCAGTTTCTCCAAGTTCATCCACCCTGTGGAAAAGGCCTGCAGGCTTGGGAGCCTGTCTTGGCTGAAACGTCTTCCTCAGACTCTCTTCCAAAACGGACTTCGTGAAGGAAGGAAGGAAGGAAGGAATCCCCCTCTCCCCACACCCGGAGCTTCCTAAGCTCTGCAATGACGTCAGCCCAGGGCTTGGCCAAACCAGAAGCAGGGTACAGGTGACGTGGCCCAGCAGCCTGGAGGTCTTTTTACACGACCCACACACTATGTGGACAGTGGACGGAGGGAGGAGACCTACCAGAGGAGCCCCTCCATCACGACCTGCTCAGGCTTAACCACAGGACTTCGGCGCCCAGCCATTCATCACCTGGAATGCAGGCGGGGTGGCCTTTGGGACCTCTTACCACCCATGTGACCACAACTGGAGGCACTGGGTTACCCTTCTTCGCACCCATCCAGGGACCACAGTTCCCAGTACACAGCTGGCTCCCAGGAGGTGCTGGCTAAAGACCACTGGTGAGGCCGAGGCTGGGGTATCAGGCAGCATCAGGAGGGAGCGTAAAGCATCCTGAGCCCACCCATCACCCCGGAGAGGCCCGGGAGATCCAGCCCTCAGCTCACACCAGAGGCAACACCCTCTGGGGGCGGGACAGACAAGTCCTGAGAGCTAGCGGCCTCCTCTACATGGTCAGACAAGCGCCCTCTTGACCACGTGACCAGCGGAAGAACTTTTGAAAAAAATCATTCATTCTTTCCCTCAAACCCTTGTAAGCAGCTCCCCCATGCCACCCATCAGCCACTGCCACGGTGGTCTAACTTCAGCAATGCCCCCCGACCGTCTCTCCGTGGTCAGCATCAGCAGCTTTGCCTGCCCAGTATCTATCCATTTCCTCTGCCTCTGGTCAGGATGGCCTGGTTTTCCTTTGTGTGACTGCTCCCAGCCCCCGCTCCCTGGGCAGCAGCCTGTTCTCGCCCCTGCTCCCACCTGCTTCCTGCCATATGGACTGGCTGGAGGATGGGCACCTCTACTTTACCTGGTCTAGAAAGAGCTGAGCCTAGACCGCCAAACTCTGACAAAGACGGAGGCCACCCCTTTCAGACTCTTATTCCCAGGGAGGGGTGGGTGAAGGTTCATTGTGGCCAGAAATCTCGATTTTCACATGGAACCTTCTGAATTTGAAATATCAGCACCTGGCTCAGTATGTTAAAAAAACACTTCAAGAGCCAGACCCATCAAGCCACTGAGCCAGATCTGGCCCACAGGTCATCGGGTGCGACCCTGGCTCTGTAACAACACCACCCAGAGGTGAACCAGGTGAGAGGTTATCCAGGCCGCTTCCAGTCTGGCTGCAGCCGTCTTTCCCAGTTGCCTTCCTCTCATTCCTTGCTCAGCCCTTCACACCGGCCATCCGGCCACAATGGACCTCTCCCCTTTCTCCAACCACCATGGCCTCTGAGGGCCAGACGCTGCCCCACAGCCCAGGCGTCTCCTGCTCCTCTTCCTCCGGCCTGCTCTGCTCCGGGCACACCTGCCCCGATGTCCTACGAGCAAATGGATGAGACCCTGACCTCAAGGCCTTTGCAAGAGACATTGCTCTGCCTAGATCATCCTTCCTAAGAGCTGTGTGGTTCGCTCCTTACTCTTTCCAGGTCTCTGCTCAGACGTCAGCTTCTTATGGAGGCTTTCCCAAGCCCAGCCTTTAAAAGTGGACACCCTCCCCGGGCCCCTGGCCAACATTCCCACCCCCTCTTCCTGATTTATTTTCTCCGTAGCATTCATTACCTAAAACAGGGATCGACGAGCTGTGGCCCATAAGCCAAACTCGCTGCTCGCCACCTGCCTTTACAGATAAGTTTTACTGGCACAGAGCCATACCCATGCGCCGCAACTGCATATGGCTGCTCTAGTGCTACACGACAGGTGAGTATTTGCAGAGACCAGTGCCCTCCAAAGTCTCAAGTGTGTACTACCTTGTCCTTTAGAGAAAAAGCTTGTGGATGACTGATCTAAAATACTAGCGTGGAAGCTCCAAGAAGGCAGGGGTTTTACCGGCTTTGTTCACTGCTCTACCCTCGGCACCAAGGAACAGCCTTGCCACTGAAGGGACGGTGAATGTGTGTCTGATGAGGGAACACATAAGCCAATCGAACACGGGAGAACAGCTCACGTCTTTGGGTTTGCTGTGTTCTCGGCCCTGCTGCTCTGTGCATCCTTCACAGCTCTGCTCAGAGGATCCCTCCAATGTGATGCATTCCTCGTCCCCTGGACTCCCCTCTCTGCTGAGGACAAGGAGCTCATCTTATTTGTACCGGGATCATGTATGCCCGGCACACTGGGGAGCTCACAGATGGATGGATGAACCCATAAATGAGGGAAGGCATCAAATCCCCAAGACGCAGAGAACAACCTGGTGTTTTGGGTCACACGTCCCACTTTCTAAAGGTGGTAGAGAGGGACAGGTAGCTCAGAGGGTCAAGGGAGTCACATCCACGGAGTGCTCTGAACTCCTGAGATCTCTAGGAAAAAGCCAAGACCACCCCCACCCCTTACTGCTCCGAGACAGCACCAGCCGCCTGTGACCCCCAAGCACCCAGGGCAGGGGCCCTGTGGCAACCCGCACTGCTCCATACCTCATACTCCAGGGCGAGGTCCGTGTGGTCGTCGATGTCTACCTTGGCCATCACCACCTTTCCATGCTGCTTGGCCACCACCTTCTCCAACCTTGGCCCCAGGATCTTGCAGGGACCACACCACCTCGGAGGGGGAAAAAGAGGCATCCCGTCACAAAAGCGCTCAGCAATTCATCTACAGTCTCCCAGGACCTTCCCTTGACCCACATCTTCCTGGGGGACCTTTTGCCTTCATCATCTCTGCTTATAGTGTTTATCTTATTTTATTTTATTTTTTGTCTTTTTGCCTTTATGTAGAGCTGCACCTGCAGCATATGGAGGTTCCCAGGCTAGGGGTCTAACAGGAGCTGTAGCTGCCAGCCTTCGCCACAGCCACAGCAACACGGGATCCGAGCTGCGTCTGCAACCTACACCACAGCTCACGGCAACGCCAGATCCTTAACCCACTGAGCAAGGCCAGGGATTGAACCCGCAACCTCATGGTTCTTAGTCGGATTCGTTAACCACTGAGCCACGAAGGGAACTCCTCTGCTTATAGTGTTTAAATGTTAACCTGCATCGCTGACATGCCAGCTTATGCCAGGAGCCACTGCAACCGGAGAATTTTCACAGGTGCTGGATTTCACTTATTTTACTATATCTAAAAGAAATACACGGTCCTAAGATGAATATGGGATTTGAAGTTAAAAGGCTTCAGTTCAGGAGTTCCCTGGTGGCACAGCTGGTTAAGGATCTGATGTGATCACTGGTGTGGCACAGGTCTGATCCCTGGCCCAGGAATTTCTGCATAATGCGGGCGTGGCCCCCATTCCCCCACCAAAAAGGTTTTGGGCTCAAAGAAAGGCTCTTCACCAACTTAGCTGATTATTCGGAGCCTCGGTTTCCTCATCTGAAGGAGACACTGTGGCTCTCAAAGCTGTGATGAAAAATCACCAGGGCCAACATGGGTAAATGTGCTGAGTTACTGTAAACGCCTCTCAGACTGTGACCTAAGGGAGCAGAAACCAGTGGCCACAGAGCTTCTACCACTGGCTGCCCGTCACTGTGCCAGGGCCTTCTCAGCTTTCACTACACAGAACCCTTAATCCTGTAAAGGAAAAGAAATTGTCTTCCTGGAGTTCCCGCTGTGGCACAAGGGGATCAGTGGCATCTGTGCAGCCCCAGGACACAGGTTCGATCCCTGGCCCAGCACAGTGGGTTAAGGATCTGGCATTGCTGGGGCGCAGGTCCCATCTGGGGTGTGGATCTGATTCCTGGCTGGGAAACTCCCCTCGACCTCCATATACCCCAAGGTGGTTAAAAAAAGAACAAAAGAACCAAAAAAAAAAACCCCACCTTCCTAAGAAACTGAGGCCTGTACAAGTTACAAGACCTGGAAAAGGTCTAGGACTACACCTAAGGTTATGTTACAAGCATCTTCTTTTAGCCCCAGGTTACTCTGTGATCCCCCAGCCCCTGCATCAGCTTCCAGCACTTCACTGAAACACAGATGTTCCCTCCAGGTAGTGAGCCTAGGCTGTCATCCTTAAGTGTGCGGCACTAAGGACAGTGCCTGGCATTGAATAAACAAATTCGCCCCTGCTTCCTTGCTGGGGAAGATGAGGTGTCCCCAACCTCCCCAATCATTCATCTGGGAAGCCCTCTCTGATGTGCTCAGCAGACTAGGAGGGCAGGACAGCTCTGCCTTCCACCAACCCCTGCCTGGTGACTCCTAATTTTTTTTCTTTTTCTTTTTGCTGTTCAGGGCTGCACCTGCAGCATATGGAAGTTCCCAGGCTAGGGGTCAAATCAGAGCTGCAGCCACGGGCCTACACCACAGCAACTCAGGATCTGAGCCGCATCTCCCAACCTACACCACAGCTCACGGCAATGCCAGATCCCCAACCCTCTGAGCGAAGCCATGGATCCAACCTGCAGCCTCATGGATACTAGTCGGATTCATTTCCACTGCACCACAACGGGAACTCCCTGGTGACTCCTAATTTATTCTCAGCCTTGAAGACCCTCTGCATTCAGAGATTTCAGTTAATGAACTCACAACACCTAAAAGCCCTGTCTGTAAGACTGTAGTTCCTACTACAGGTGAAGAAAGCGAGGCACAAGGTCATCCTATGGCCTGCCCAAGGCAACGTGGTGAGTCAGAGAAAGAAGGCAAAAGAAAGCAAAAGAATCTGTCAGTGGTTTGCCTACAAGGTCTCCCAACTTCTAACTCAGGCTCCCATTTCAGGATGCCCCATGCTGTTGTGAGCCGCATGGGAAGTCCAAGGATGCCCCATTCTGAAAGGTTTGTCCAGTATTTTTGGAGTCAGGCATCTAGCCAGGATCCAAAGGTCTGGAAAGGAAGAAGGCCAACAGCAACAATCAAAAAAAAAAAAAAAAAAAAAAAAGCCAGTATGACAATCAGAATGCCACAAGCATTTTGATTTATTTAAATATCCTTAAAACAAATGCACAGGGCACCAGAAACTCCTGTCCATTCCCTGCACACTTGGGCACCCAACTGTGAACTTTTATCAGTGGCACTGATAACTTTTTGCCAGCCCTTCCCAGTTTGGATGGCAAGATGTTAAAATAAAGACAACTATCTGCAGAGTCAGGAACTAGTATATACCAAAAGCCAGATGATACTACAGTCATATTTTTCCTGCTTTCATCCAAAATAAAGATGTGCGCAGTGAGATACAGAACATAACTGTTTCACAGCACTATTTGGAGCTTTTTTTTTTCTTTTACAGCCACCCCAAAGCATATGGAATTCCTGGGCCAGGGATGAGATCCAGATCTGAGCTGCAACTGGGACCTATATAGCAGCTGTGGCAATGCTGGATCCTTTAATACACTGTGCCAGGCTGGGGATCAAATCTGTGGCCTGGAGCTGCAGAGACAATTGCTGCCAATCCCGCTGTGCCACAACGGGAACGACCACAATGAGTTCTAAAGACTGTTTACTAGTCTGTTTCTTCTTTTTTAGGGCCACACCTGCGGCATATGGAAGTTCCCAGGATAGGAGCTGAATCAGAGCCACAGCTGCTGGCCTACACCACAGATCACATCAACACCGGACCATTAAACCACTGAGCGAGGCCAGGGATCGAACCCACATCCTCATAGATACTAATCAGGTTCTTAGCCTACTGAGCCACGACTGGAAACTCCTACTAGTCTATTTCCTACCAAACTACACTAATCTAGGAGACAAGGGGTTGGGTCTCACCAGTCTCTGTAGTGACTTTATGTGAAAAGCATCAAACATAGTACTGACACATAGCAGGTGCTCAATAAACACCAGAAAAGTGACACCCAGTCTTCTACAGACCCTTAGGACTCACTGTGCATGGAAATCCACAACCACTGGCGTCTCACTGTTGACAACTCGGTCTTGAAAATCAGGTCCATCCTGGATGTTAAAGGTCGTCATACAGACTCTAGTGGTGAATACTGACCGGGCTTGGCTGGGTGTTACTGCCAGGTTACTAGGGCTGAGTTGTGGGGTCTGCAGGGCCCTGGAGGCAAGGGGTGCCCACTGACTATGAGAGGGCTTTCTGGAGATTACGGAGGCCAGGAACCTCCTCAGGAGAAGTCGCTGAGCCATCTGTGAAGGGAAGAAATAGGTAGAAGAGTGTGGGCAAACAATAGGAAGTCAACACATCAGAAAACAAAGGTACGTGGGAGCACCAAGGGGCTCAAGATGCAGGGCCAGAAGCAAAATGTTGGGAAATAATACATAAGACTTCTGGAAGAGAGGTGAGTAAAGAATGAGTATCAAGGGGGAAAAGGAATCGAAAACCAGGACAGGAAAACTGAGTCGACAACCAAAAAATCAGAATATTGGTGGAATTACAACAGAAGAAAGGGAGGCAGGAATGAATATTTATGGAGCACCTGCTAAAAGAGAAGTATCTTGCAGGTATTACAGTCCTCCCAGATCAACCACGAAGTTTCTACTGCATTACTGCTCATATTATAGATAAGGACTTCGAGGGTCAGGTAAATTGTGACACGCCCAAAGAAACCCGATTATTAAAAAAGAGTCAACACTAGAGCCCACGGCAGTTTGAAAAGTCCTTACTCTATCGATTACTCTTTTAAAAAGTATTTTAAGGGGAAATTAAGGAGGGTTGTCAAAGGTTCAGGAAAGAAAACAAGCAAAAACTCAGGCAGGAACGAAGTGACAGGGGAGCAGGTGTGGGGGACCTAATAAAGAAGGGACGTGTGTGTGGAAGGAACTGGGAACTGGACGCCAGCAGGAACCCCGGCTCCCCGAATAGCGAGTTCCTCCCACCCAGGGTCTCTGCCCGTTCGGCCACCGGCCCGCATGGGAACGCGCCTGCAGGGGTGCCTCAGCCGCGAAACCACCTCCAACCACCCCCACAGGGTCCCTACCTCCCTGCAGCAAGAGCGGAGGGACGTACAGCACGGCCCGCCCTACCGGTCAAGGGCACTTTTGTCGTCACTTCCTGAGGGGAGGGCCTAGCGTCACTTCCGGGGAAGGCAACCTGGAGTAAGTCCGCAACTTGAGGGCAGGTAGGGGCGGGGCCTCGGTTAGGGACCGGAAGAGAAGCGTTCTTGAAGAGAGAGACCGGAAGATGGGCGGGCCCTTAGGGGAGGGACTGGAAGGGGGCGGATCATCGGGGGAAGAACCGGAAGAGGCTGGAGAGGTCCCGAGGAGGGTCCGGAAGAGGAGGGGAAGGAGGCGGGAGTGCCAGGAAAGTACCGGAGGGAGAGAAGGGCGGTGGGGAGGCGTGGTTCTCGAGTTTGCAAACTACTGCTGACCTATAGGTTAGCCAGCATTGCCCACCCCTTTGTCTCCTTGTCCCAGTGTCGCTTCAAAGCAAAATACCTTGGTTGGGAGTCCAGAGGATGCTTTCTGACTTGTATTTGCCACATGTGACTGTATAACTTAGTGGTTTCGAACAAGTCATCGTGCCCCTGGGGACTTCAGTTTCCCAAAATGTGACATGAAAGGCTGGGCTTGTCCTCCACCCTTGTCTCTTTGGGATTCCTGAGAAACTGCCCAGACAAGATGCCAGACAGTAGTGATACTTGGAGGGCCTGCCTTTGAGGCCCCAGGCAAAATGTGATGATCGGTGAACCTGCTTCGGCGAACCAGCTTGGGCCCGGGCCTTCCTTTCTCTTCTCCATGTAGTTGTCATGGACAACAGGGGTCCAGGCATTTGTGTGTCTCAGGCTGGTCTCAGAGCCACCCCTTGTCTTCCTTGCACCCTGTACCTTATGTTAGAGTGGGAAAGGGCTGTTGGAGTCTCAGAGCAGAAACAGAGGTACAGAGTCCTGAGCGTTGAGGCTTCAAGTAGTTTTACTGACCAGAAGATGGCCAGGAGCACTGAGAGAAAGCGCAGGCTCCCTGGCGTTAGGGGGGTAGTAGGTTTTAATAGAGGATAGAGGTTTGTGGCTAAAGTGACCAGTGTCAGGGTGGGCATCAGGCTACATGTGAGGGGTAGGAAGGAGGGTAAAGGGCTGTAACAGAATGTCCCATGATATGGTGGGAGTTGAAGATTAACAAAGACAAAATGCAGTTAGGGCAGCCAGCTTTCCAGAACAGGCTGTTCTTGGTTGAACGAGATAAGGGTGTCGGTGGTTTGAGGGGTTAAATCTGGCTCTAAGACCTTACAACCACTTGTAACCTCTTACAGTTCTATGACTAAATCAGTGCTTTTCCCTCCTCCCTGCCTTTGCTTAATTTGAAAGCCACTTGGTAGAACACCTACTCATACCTCTTGAGCAGCATTAATTGCCTTTCTCTGGCGCTTTGTCCATAACACACGGCACAGTGTCTGTCTCTCCTGTGAGACCGTATGCTTCCTGAGAGGAGGGGTTTGTAGCTTTTACACCCAGCACCAACCTGATATAACCTGGCTCACCAAGGATGTCCCATAGATGCTTATTAAACTGAGTATATATTTTTTTCTTGTTTTTTTGGCCACACCTGCAGCATGCAGAAGTTCCCAGGCCAAGGTCAGGAAGCAGGTAAATGGGCAGAGCCGCATCTCACACTTTCACTTCAATCTACACTCCAACCATTGGGAATCACAGTTCCATAGTTTGCTTAAATGTCTCTCCCATCCCTGCACTTTGTAGTTGCTATTTCCTATGACTGGAAGGCTTTTCCCTCTACTGTCCAGCTAAGAAAATGCTACCACATACCAGACTAGGCGTCATCTCTGAAGACACTTCCCGGATCCTCCTTGAGTTGGGATGGAGTCCCAGAGTCCTTCCCCCGTGCTTCCACAGCCCCTGTGCATTTGTCAGTCACCACTCAGTACTTGAGATTGTTACTTTTTTTTTTAGGGTTAGAGCCGCACCTGCGACATATGAAAGTTTTCAGACTAGGGGTTGAATCAGAGCTGCAGCTGCCAGCCACAGCCACAGCAACTCAGTATCTGAGCTGCATCTGTGATCTACACTGCATCTTGAGGAAATGCCGTATCCTTAACCCACTGAGCAAGGCCAGGGATCGAACCCACATCCTCATGGATACTGGTTGGAGTCTTAACCTGTTGAGCCACAACGGGAACGCCAGTTACCACTTCTTTATTCCTCACTCACTATACTGTCCGCACCCGGGGCCTCTGGCTCTCCATTGCTTATTTTAGTTTGGAGCATGATAGCAAGTGCTCAGTGATTGTTTGTTCCATGGACAAAGACCCAAATCCCATCTTTGACTCCAAATCCTATTTTCTCCATCACATTGCACGGCCCATTGTGCCCTTCCAAAATCCTTGCCATGTTTTTCTCCGGCTCATCTTGGCTGAATCATGTCCTCTGTCCAATTGGCAGGTTCACTCCCTGGCTCCCTGGGCAGGCAGGGCCACAGCCACAGCTGTGCAGGGGCCGTCCTCTGGGATGGGGGAGGGACTCCTTGGAACAGATCCACCTCCCCCTGCCAGCAGCAGCCATGTCGCCCTCCACTAAATGGAGTCCCTTGTCCATCACAGGCAGGAGACCAGGAGAGGGCACGGGTGGGCATGGTCCCCCCACCCTGTCTGACCTCTTGCTTTTGTCTCTGCCTCTGCCAAGGACTAGAACCAACCCACTAGAGCCAGCAGTGGGACCCCCCAGAAACTGGTTCTCCCAAGGTCATTATCCCTCTGTGCAGCTGTTCCTGCTAATGCCAGATGCCCTCTGGCAGGGACGCTCCCACCCTGCCCATTTTCCTTTGTTTTTCTCTGTCTCCAGCTCTTTCCTCCAGAGCCTCTGATGAATCCTATTTAGCATTTCCACAGCACTTTCTGGAAGGCCAATTTCCCTGATTAATTCACATTCAGAATTCCAAAGAAGGACCAGTCCTGTTTTATGTGACGCCATAGTCACTTCACCTCTGTTGACCTCAGGCTTCTTAGCAGAGAAATGGCAAGAATGATGCCTTCCTCATAGAGGGCTGTGTGGTTGCAGGAAGGATGGAGCCCAGGGCCTGGCACGTTGTTTGTGCCTGATTAGCAAAGTCATCTCCTTCGCACCTGCAGGGCGAGAGCCTGGGAGACACCCACACACAGAGAAGGCTGCACTCACGGTGGTCTACAGAGCGGCCCCTCAGCTATACAGTGGCTCATCTGCCCAGCAGAGCTGATCTGGCCTGGCTCCAGCACGGTCACAAGGCAGGCTCAGGGCACAGGTGTGAGGGGAAGGGAAGGCAGCCAGGGCTGGCAGCCTGAGCTAGGGTAAAGCTTCTCCTGCCACCTCGTATTTATTTATTGCAGTGTTTTTCAGAGCCTGCAGGATGTGAGCCACCAGTGGGTTTGTGAAATCAATTTAGTGAGTTGTAATCAGCTTTTTTTTTTAAATCAGAATTGAAAATGTCACAATATGTTCCATGTTATAGGTATAATTTTGTGGAATATTTATTGCTGATGTGTCTGTATATCTGTATGTCTTAGGTTGTGATATAGAATGTATTTGGGCCGTACCCATGGCATGTGAAAGTTCCTGGGCCAGGGACTGAACCCGTGCTGCAACAGTGACATGAACCACAGCAGTAACAAACCTGGATCCTTAACTCCTGGGCCACCAGGGAACTCCTATAATGTATTTCTTACTGTGGATCATGGTCAAAGAGTTTAAAAGCTACCGATCTGTTGAGAAGTTACCAAACATCTGACACTGTTCTAAACACCCTACATGTATTTAATATTTAATCCTACAACCCTATGGGGTTCGTCCTGTTACAGCCCCCATTTTACAGATAGGGAAACTGAGACACCAAGAGGTTAAGTAGCCTGTCCAGAGTCACCCAGACAGTAGGAGGTGGAAGCTTAAAGCAAAGATCTGGTTTAATTCTAAGCTGCTGCCTCTTCTCCCCGCCAACCCCTGGGACCAGCCAGCCAATCTTGGCCGCTGGAGGGCAAAGTGGGGCTCAAACCCCAGAGGTTACAGCTGGTGGCCGGGCAGTAGAAGCAGTTTTCAGCAGTAGCTGTAAGCAAAGACGACCACATGGTGGCAGTGTGGTTTCACAGCCTCCTTCAGGGCAGGTCAGGCCACCAGCTGCTGGGCACAGTCAGTCCCCTGGTATCCCAACTCTGCAGGGCTGATCGCAGGAGACAGGACTGCGGCACGGGTGCGTCTCAGTCACCGCGTGTCCGAGGATTTTATGGCTAGAGCGAGGCACTTTAAAGAGAGCGAGAGGGAGAGATGGTGGCCACAGTCTAAGGTGACTGAGTTTCTTCAAGGCGTGTTGCTTCTAGAGTATCCTTGTTTTCAGTTTCCATCTTGATGATTTTTTGCTTTTTGTATTTTTTTAAAAATGCTGTCGCAGAACAGTTAGAGCTGTGACTTATGTTTCGCAATTCACAAAGCTGGTTTCACATGATTCATGTTCTGTTGTGTTTCCAGCAAATACACAACGTCCCCTCACCCCTTTCTGAAAAGAGACTTGATATTGGAACAGCCACATAAACTTTGGCTCAAAGACTGGCAACTGCCCCCTCCTGGGATCTGCAGCAGCATAGACCTGGAGTGTCAGGGCTGCGACCGAGGTGGGCATGTGCCAACCCCCCCTACGTGGCCCCCTCCCCCAGTGCCCTCAGGAGCCTGGGACACTAGGCACCAGGGCTCATTCTTTTGGAGTGGGGCCCCTCACGTGTTCCTGCCTGGCTAGGTCTGGTGGCTCAGATTCTGCTGGGCAGGGTGCAGCCTGCAGCTGCAAGAGGCTGAGGAAGGGACGCAAAAATGGACCTCTCTCCTTGGCCAAACGTCTTTGCCTCCCTCACTCCTGGGCATGCTTCCGCTCCCCGTCCTTGAACGCTAGCAGCTGTGGGGTGGAAAAATGAGCCTTGGGCCCAGAATTGGAACCACATGCTCCTTCACCAGTTCTGCCCTCAAGCCACTAAGGGACCTTGGGCACATGGCGCAACCCTTTTGGCCTTGTTCCATATCTACATGAGGCTCTAGCGATGCCGTGGGTCTATAGAGAGGTTAGGAATTTCATAATAATGAAAAAATGGCCAGCACACTTGTGGTCCTTACTGCCTGCCTCCTAAGTGTTCTAGCACTTTTCGTGTTTCAACTCATTTTATCCTCACAAGTAAGCAAAATGCTATTATGAGTCGCACTTTACAGATGAGAGAAATTGAGTTCCTGAAAAGATAAATCATCTAGCCTAGATTACGAAACCATCAGATGCTGGGCATCTGGAAGCTAAAATGGAGACTCAGAGACAAACCACTTTGTGCTCTAAGAGTTGTGAGTTTCAGGAGACAAAAAGCGTAGATGACATAGATCATGTGTACATGACAGAAAGTAAAAATAAGGGACAAGAAACTAAGGGCTGCCTTACGGTTTGGTGGCTGGGTTCCCAGAGGGGTAGTGGAAGTTGTCAGTCCCCTGAAGCCTGTGCCTGGTGTGACATCACCTCCACCATGTTCCTTTGTTCAGGACAGTCCCAGAGGCCATCCTCATTCAAGGGAAGGGGACACAGACCTCACATCCCTTTTTGTTTTTGGCTTTTTAAAAAAATTTTTTGCTTTTTAGGGCCACCCCCATGGCATAAGGAGATTCCCAGGCAAGGGGTCCAAATGGAGCTGCACCTGCTGGCCTTCACAACAGCCACAGCAACGCAGGATCTGAGCCACGTCTGCGACCTACACCATAGCTCATGGTGACGCCAGATCCTTAACCCACTGAGCGAGGCCAGGGATCGAACCTGCGTCCTCATGGATGCTAGTCAGATTCGTTTCTGCTGCACCACAACGGGAACTCCTCTCACATTCCTTTTCTTAAATTTTTTTTCTTTTTAGGGCTGCACCTGAGGCATATGGAAGTTCCTGGGCTAGGGGCTGAATCAGAGCTACAGCTGCTGGCCTACACCACAGCTCACACCAATGCCAGATCCTTAACCCGCTGAGCAAGGCCAGGGATCGAACCTGCATCCTCATGGATACTAGTCCGATTTGTCACCACTGAGCCACCACAGGAACTCCCATAGACCTCACATTTCCAGAGGAGCTGTTGTAGAACTTTTGGCCATCTTTTTTGTCATGCCCATGGCACCCTGAAGTTCCTGGGCCAGGGATCGAACCTGAGCCACAGCAGTGACAAGGCTGAGTTCTTAACCACTAGGCTACCAGGGAACTCTGGCCGTCTTTAATCTACCGCAGTGCCTCACGGTGGAGACTTGCGGGCGCCTCTTCTCCTCCTGATAGACTGATTTATTTAAAACTCAAACACGGCTGCTGTTAAAAGGCTCATCTCCTTATGTTTTCTTGTAAACATTTCTAAACCACACTGATGGATTATAACACACGGTGAACATTTTGATATTGCGTTGTCATTTTTTCCTCGTTGGTGGGAGCCTTTTGCATCTACTTAATTTATAATGATTTGGAATGGCTGGAGAAACCGGTCTGAGATGGTAATATCTCAAAAAGGATGAAAACACAGGTGACAGACTTTTGAAAGCTTTTGCCGTTCACACGAAGCTTGGGGCCTTCTCCAGAAGAGCAGGAACCTAGTCTTCTTAATGCAGAGTTGAGAGAGGGAAGAGACATTCTGTTGGTCCTTTCTTCCCAGATTAAATACATCTGTTGCATGCTATTTTTTATTTCAGGGTTGATGGATTGGCCATGTGGTGTACTTGGATTAAATACTTGAGCTAAAGCAGCTCATATATTTGCCCATCAGCTTCACTTTGTAGCAGATTTACATTCTGTCTGGGTTGCCAGATTGAATTAAATGCTTTCTTAAAGCCTACAGCCTGACAAAAACCTCTCCCCAGTCAGCGATTTTTTTTTTTTTTTTTTACCATATTTAAAAAAAATAAGCTTCTGCAGTGCAACGATGCTGGCTCTGGTTTCTTTTCTAGGGAAGAATCCGACTTGGCTTTTGGGGATGATGCTGTAATTGGTCAGAGGCCTGCAGAGGCTCGCTGAGGCCGAAGCCTCGTCAGGCCTGACACTGAAGCCTCCAGAGTGTTCTCTTCTCATCTGGACTTGTCCCAGCCTACCAGTAGCAGAGAGGTCTGTTTTGGTGGAGTGGAGTAATACTCCTTTTGAGGTTACTCTTTTTTATTTTATTTTTTTTAGGGACGTACCTGTGGCATATGGAAGTTCCTGGGCCAGGGGTCGAATTGGAGCTGCAGCTGCCGGCCAAGCCACAACAACACTAGGGCCAAGCCATGTCTGTGACCTCTGCCATAGCTTGTGCCAACACTGGATCCTTAACCCACTGAGTAAGGCCAGGGATCAAACCTGCATCCACATGGATACTAGTCGGGTTCTTAACCCTCGGAGCCACAACGGGAAGTCCTTGAGGGTAATCTATTGTGTAATCAGCATTTTAACACTTCTCTGCCTTCCTGTGGAAACCACTTTCCTGGGCCTGGTAATTGTTTGGTTTCTTAATTCCTGTCACCCAGTGTTCACATAAAGGAAATTCATAAGGCCGGTGATGAGGAGATGGTTGCTCTGATGTTTTAATATTTAGGGAAGGCTCAGAGGAGGTGACTTTTCTTCTTCTTTTAGGACTGCACCTGCAGCATATGGAGGTTCCCAGGCTAGGGGTCTAATCAGAGCTGTAGCCGCTGGCCTACACCACAGCCACAGCAATGCCAGATCCGAGTTGTGTCTGCGACCTACACCACAGCTCACGGCAACGCCAGATCCTTAACCCACTGAGTGAGGTCAGAGATGGAACCTGCATCCTAATGGATGCTAGTCGGATTCTTAACCTACTGAGCCACAAGTGGAACTCCCAAATTCACTTCTCTAGACTGAGCACATTTTCTTCTGACAGCAATGTTTTCCCAGCTGTGGTCAAGGATGATACCACGCGCTCCACCCGGACCAAGGGGGCAGAGTGAACCCTCTGGGAAGAGTCCCAGCACCCCCTGCTCCCAGTAACCTTACATTCCAAAAACAGATCGTTTCAAAAAATAAATGAATTTATTTCTGCATAGAGTATAAACACAAACAGGCAAAAGGGGAAAAAGAAAAAATGACCTCTACAAACCTAAAACCACCATATTTGGGGCTATTTCCTTTTGTTTCCCCTGTATATGGTTTCCTTTCTTTTTTCTTTTTTGTCATTTTAGGGCCGCACCCACGGCATGCGGAGGTTCCCAGGCTAGGGGTCTAATCGGAGCTGTAGCTGCTGGCCTACGCCAGAGTCACAGCAACACGGGATCCGAGCCGCGTCTGCAACCTACACCACAGCTCACGGCAACACCAGATCGTTAACCCATGAGCAAGGCTAGGGATCGAAACTGCAACCTCATGGTTCCTAGTCGGATTCGTTAACCCCTGTGCCACGACGGGAACTCCTTCTTTCCTTTTTCTTTGTCTCTTTGTCGTTTTAGGGCCACACTGGCGGCATATGGAAGTTCCCAGTCTAGGGGTCAAACCTGGGCTATAGCCTCAGGCCTACGCCACAGCCACAGCCACACCAGATCCGAGTCACGTCTGTGACTTGCACCACAGTTCATGGCAATGCTGGATCCTTAACACACTGAGCGAGGCCAGCGATTGAACCCACAACCTCAGGGTTCCTAGTCGGATTTGTTTCAGCTGCGCCAAGACAGAAACTCTGGTTTTGTTTTTTCTTTTTCTTTTTTTTTTTGCTTTTTAGGGCCGCACCTGTGGCATATGGAAGTTCCCAGACTAGGGGTCGAATTGGAGCTTGGAGCCACAGCAATGCCAGATCTGAGCCACATCTGCGATCTACACCACAGCTCACGGCAACACCAGATTATTAACCCACTGAGCCAGGTCAGGGATCGAACCTGCAACCTCATGGTTCCTAGTCAGATTTGTTAACCGCTGTGCCACGATGGGAACTCCAGGAACTCTGGTTTTCTTTTATGTAGTTACAAACACTTGTAACTACAATTTCATATCCTGATTCTTTTAACTTTGTCACACATGTACTTATATTACATGGTTTTCCACCACTTTTTAGTTTTCGAGGGCTTTATAACATTCATTGGTTGAATGTCCCATAGTTAACTATTCTTCATTTTTCTTTTATATCAATCAGTTCCTTATATAATAGATATTGGCTTATTTGTTATTTTTATGTGTTATATTCTGCCGTAATTATTTTTGCCCATGCTGTTTTGGCCTTTAATTTTTACTATTTTCTTTAAAATAGACACATTAGTCACATTAATTTGGTACAGGCTAGCTGGGTGTACCTGAAAATATTAAACCTTTTCCCCTGGGGAATTCTTTTGTTGTTTCTAAACTTGGAAAGCTCTTTTTTTAATTAAAAAAATTTTTTTTTTCATTTTTTCTTTTCAGCAGCCCTGTGGCATATGGAAGTTCCCAGGCTAGGGCTTGAAGCTGCAGCTGCCTGTACCAGAGCCACACCAGATCCAGGTCACATCTACAACCTACGCCACAGCTTGCAGCAGCGCTGGATCATTAACCCACTGAGCGAGGCCAGGGATCGAACCTGCATCCTTATGGATACTAGTTGGGTTCTTAACCTGCTGAGATACAATGGGAACTCCAGCCCTTTCTTTTATTATAGTACCCAATCTTCACCTCCAGTTTCTATATGGCTTTGAAATATTCATCTGGAGTTAATTTCGAAGTGCAATATGAAATCTAAATTTCATACTAAATTTATTTCATACTAGAGAGGTCTAAAATGAGCTTTTCTTTCCCAAATTATTATTATTTTTTTCTTTTTTTCATTTTAGGACCACACCCACAGCATGTGGAGGTTCCCAGGCTAGGGGTCTAATCGGAGCTATAGCTGCCGGCCTACAGCACAGCCACAGCAACGCGGGATCCAAGCCATGTCTGCAGCCTACACCACAGCTCATGGCAATGCCGGATCCTTAACCCACTGAGCAAGGCCAGGGATCAAACCCGCATCCTCATGGATACTAGTCAGATTCATTATCACCAAGCCACAATGGGAAGTCCCTTTTTGTCATATTATTAACCCATTGGTCCAACATTATTGCATAGTCCTGTATAATCTTTTCCATTGGTCTGTGATTCCCTTTTTTTCTTTTTTGGCTTTCCCTGTGGCATTAGGAAGTTCTCGGGCCAGGGATCAAACCCGAGCCACAGCAGTGGCAATGCTGATCCTTAAGCCATTAGGGCACCAGGGAACTCCTGTGATTCCCTTTTAAAATCCCCTGTCATATTTAGAATAGGCTCTACTTCTGCCTATTGTTTCACTGATTCATCTGTTTTGCCTGGGTAACTTTGTAATATTTTTAAAAAGAAGGAATGAAGGAAGTCAGGCCTTGGCTAGAGGAGGAGCTAGTTCTGGCTGGAAATGGTATCTGCTCGAGGGCTGTCCAGATTTGATCAGAAAAGGAACTCAGGCAATGAAGCAGGAAATGTGAGTTTGGACACACAGTGGAGAAGAGGGCAGACACCAAAGACGTTGTTGGGCATGCCTAAGGCAACAGGCACAGGGGTAGGGGGTACAGGATTTACAAGAAAGGCTGGGGGGAGCGGGGTGGGGGCGCTTGCTAGGAGAAGGACAATGTAGATAAGATCCCAGCAGAGGCAGCAAAGATCTTCATATCAAAAAGTAGCTGTTTGAAGCCAACTATTAATTTACAGGGAGAGTACCAGGGAATTTCAGTCTCTTGTGAGCTGAGCAAGACCTGAACCATGTCCTGTTAAAAGCAAACGAGCTGGTGATATTTTGATGGAGTCAACAATTTGGCACATGACAGGAAAAGCAGCAGAGGTCATGCAGTGAGGCGTCAGTAAACTATAGCTTATAGCACCTCGACGTTGTATTGAAACCAGGGGCTCAGCCAGCCTTTGGTGATGGGGCAGGCAAGATGTGCATAACAGGGTTGGATGTTATGGGTATGGTCCTCATGAAGATTTTTTTTTTTTTGGTCTTTTTGTCTTTAGAGCTGCACCTGCGGCATATGGAGTTTCCCAGGCTGGGGGGCTAGTTGGAGCTGTAGCCACCGACCTACACCACAGCCACAGCAAAGCGGGATCTCAGCTGCGTCTGTGACCTACACCACAGCTCACGGCAATGCTGGATCCGTAACCTGCTGAGTGAGGCCAGGGACTGAACCTGCGTCCTCACGGATGCTAGTCGGGTTTGCTAACCGCTGAGCCATTATGGGAACTCATGAAGATTTACTTTTTAAGAAGGTTTTGGAAAAGGAAGGATAGGCTCCAATTCTGGTTGACCTGTAATGTGTGTGAAATATGGCGAATCTAGCACCCAAGATTAGGGACAGAACCTTCATTTAGAAGTTTCCGCTCTAGGCCAATGCCAAGTACTGCCAGGGGTAGACACCTCTTCTCTGATAAACTGCAGCTGCTGGAGTCTCATCCTTGTAACTCTGCAAATAACTGGAAGACAGACAGCTGGGCCAGTGGGTAAGGGATTTTGGACTTAGCCACGAGAAAGAGGCTGTTCCCAGAAAAGGGCTGTGGATCCAGAAAGCCCAGATCCGTCAATGCTGAGGGACACAAGAAGGACTGGTAAGAACCAGTCAGAAAGCAATCACCTATGATCCCCGGGTTTTGAAAAGCCACAATGATCATTTTACATACAAATGCTTCCCCAAAGCTACCTCATCAATGGGACTAAAAGGCCTGATGGGAGAGTAAGAAGGGAGCAGACTCCTGGTGAGGAAGGACAATGAAAAGAGCCAGAAGACTTCAGGGGACCAGAAACGAAATTCATCAGTTATCTTACAGAGGCATTTAGAAATGATTCCTGGCACTCGCTGAGCTGGGCTCTGTAGGAACAGGGCGGTGGTGAATCACCCCACAAAGAACCCCCTGCTGAAAGCCAGCATGTTTACAAAAGTTGATGGGGCAGGGTAGAGGCAGGGGCCATTCAGGGACACCCCGAGGGCAGGGTGGGGGAGCAGGATTTAAGGGAAGAGTACAGAGGTGGAAGGCGAGGCAGGGAGTGCCATCCGGAGGAGAGGGCAGCTCTGAGTTTTGCTTGTTCACGTGGGGAGAGACCTGCGTAGATAAGACGGCCCTGCAGACAGCGGTCCTAACTCTGCTGGCCTAGGATGATAAGCCTCTGGGGCTTCTGAAAACAGAGCTGGGGGTGGGAGAGGAATTGCGGCTCTAGGGCCACACAGACCAGACAGGGACCCTTGGATGGGGCCCTGGGAGTTACATAACCTCTCTGTGTTTTCATCAGGGAGAAAGGGTCCCACCTGCCCTACCTGGTCCAGGTCGTTAGGGCGTTTGTTTTAAAGTGCTGGCTGCAAAACCCTGATGAAGATGAGGGTGGGTTTCACTTCAAAACGCTCCATAGGCAGGCAGGATGCTGGCCATCCTGGAGAGCATACCAGAAGGAAAAGCACTTGATGGGGACAGAACTGAGGCCAGCCCAGTGGTGCTCCGGGCCAGTTCATTTGTAGACAAGTAGTCCGGCATGGAAGCCAGCTTCCTTCCTTCTGGCAGAAGATGCCTCCTCTGGACCGCAGGAGGGGAGATCACCGCATGGCCACTCTTCAGCCCTTACGTGTCCTCCGTGTGGCTTTGCTGCGGTCACTGCGACAATCTGAGTGGTCTTTGGCAATCAAGTCGGTGGGAGCATGGAACCTTAAGGAAAGGGGAGGGCTGACTGTGGGCCTGGGTGGGAGAAGCCGGGCCATCAGAGCTCCTCCTTGTTGCTGTCTGAGGGCTGGCCTGGAGGCCCTGGAGCCGGAGTGTACCCTCCTGGCCCCTGGTGACCAGGCTGCTGGTTGCTGTCTTGCCAGTGCCAGCCCGCAGCGGCATAGTCTTGCAGAAGCCCGCTCTCCACTCCGTGCTGTCGCAGGTTCTCGGTCGCCACCAGCCCCTGTGTCCTCAGGTACCCCTGCTGGCAAAAGGGCGGTAGCTTCTGGCGTGTTAGGGCGAATAGGAAGCAGGATTCTATACAAAAGCAAAAGGAGAAGGGCTGAGATGTGTGTGTGGTGGGAGGGCTGCTGATGCCCCGGGGTCTCACCTGGTACCTTCCCTCTCTTGAGCCTGGAAGCCCAAGAACTTCCGCACCCTGTGGGTGAAGCCAAAAAAAAAAAAGAAAAAAAAATATATGAAAAGACAACCAGAAGAGCTAGAAGCCATTCCTTCTGGGGAATGGGAAAGGAAGTGGGAAAAAAAGGCTTTTGGTGAAGTATTTATATAACTTTTGATTTAAAAAGTAGAAAGGATGAAACAGATGTGAGCTCAGGCTTCTGAGGGATTTAGAGACAGTGTGGGAAGATGTTGTGTCAGAAAACCACCTTGAGTCCTTTTTCTCAGTGAACAGGTACCTTACAAAGAATGCTGCAAGGCTCAAGTAAGTGAACAGGCTGTGAGGTGTTACATGAATTTATTTCCAAATTTACCTCCTACAGCATAGAGGGCCCCTGGCAGAATGGGCCATGACAGCCCCCCTCTGAGTAGGGAAGATGGCAGAGAGAACAGAGGAGCGGCAGTGAGGTGGCCTTTGGGTAAGCAGCCCTCCTATGACACGTCACCCCTTCTGCAGGGCAGAGAAGCCCAGCAGATCTGGGGCCAGAACAGCAACTGCACATCTGCCAACGAGGTGAAGGGAAGCCCACCCTCTGCCAGCTGGCCCTTTGTGGGGAGGATTCTTATAAGTACAAGGCAGTGACACCTAGCGGCTTGTACTGCTGGGGATATCTAGGGTGTGGGAGCCAGGAGGCTAAAGAGCTGTGCTGATGTCGTGGTGGGATCCCTAACTCAGGGTAGGAAACATTCCCTAACAGGCTCTGGCATCTCTGTGCACCCCCGAAGCCTTGACAAGTGGGCAGGGGTTTTGTCGCTGAGGTCTTCAGACCTATTAGGTGTAGTTTCACGTTTTAGTGTATGGTCAGAGTTGATGTCTGCAGAATGCCAATACCTCAAAGCTGCTTAGCTCCGCTCCACGAATTACCTCTGTTTGAGCATCTACATACATTGAGACTATTAACATAAACTTTTTTTTTTTTTCTGACTGTGCTTGCAGCATATGGAAGTTCCTGGGCCAGGGATTGAACCCGCACCAGAGCCATGACCCAAGCTGCTGCAGTGACAATACCAGATCCTTAACCTGCTGCACTACAAGAGAACTCTTTAAACTACTGTTTTAAGACATCTTGCTTAATATATACACTTTTGTTTCAAAGTGGACTGAGGGACGAAAGAAGGACACTAGCTCTCTGACCTGCAGGCCAAGGACTCACCATCTCAAGCCCGGTTTGATATGAATAGTGCCTGATAAATACTCAACGGATATTTGCTGAACAGAAAAAAAGATACTCTGGTAATCCAGAGGTTAAAAAAAAGACAAAAGTTTGGCTTGTTTTGATCAGTTCTCCCTTTGGATCATGAGACTTCTCAAGTCCCCATTGAAGTCTGTCTTCCAGTTCACCAATTCTCTCTTCATCTCTGTCCAATATGCTACTAACCTTGACACCAAATTTCTAATTACAAATTTATATTTTCATTTCCAAATAAAATAGAAGTTCTATTTGGACCTTTCTCAAAACCACCTGGTCAATTCCAGTAGTCCTACACTTTCATTCTATTTTCAGTAATCTTTTTTTTTTTAACTTACAGATTTTGGAAGTACTTTATATCCGACCCTTCCAATTCCCAGCCTTTGTAGGTTTGACCCTACAGGGTGTTGCTTCTGCTGACACCCCCTCATGGTGGCTTGCGTCCTTAAGTGATTTTTGCTTGGGAGCTCATGTTCCTGGGAACTTTATCTGTGGGAATTCCTGCCCTTTTTTTTTTTTTAAGGGCTGCACCTGCGGCATATGAAGGTTCCCAGGCTAGGGGTCAAATCAGAGCTACAGGTGCCAGCCACAGCACTGGAGGATCCAAGCTGCATCTGTGACCTATACCACAGCTCACAGCAACGTTGGATCCTTAACCCACGGAGTGAGGCCAGGGATCAAACCTGCAACCTCATGGTTACTAGTTGGGTTCACTTCCACTGTGCCACAATGGGATCTCCTATCTGTGGGAATTCTTTAAGGCCTAGTTTTAAAGCATGCTACCTCACAGAAGACTTGCATTGACTTCTGCAATTGATGGTGTGAACTCTGGCCCCAACTCACGAGTGAGGCCTAGTGGATGGAAATTCTCAGGGGGAGGTTTTCCCCCCGCTCCACTCAGAGCCACAAAGTGTGTATGTCCTCTCTCTCCTGGGAGTGCTGACTCCAAGTTTATCCACTGAGATCCTGGTCTTATTTGAGGGTCTCTCTACACACCTCCTCCCTGCTCCAGCTTCAGCTTCCCATCCCCCAGGCTCTAGGCTACGGATGATCAGCAGATACCCCTTGCCCGGCAGCAGGTCTGCGCTTTTCTTAGTGTCCTGGCGGGGAGTTCCCTTATTTTCTTGCCAGTTCTTTACGTTTATTCAGCGTTTTCAGGTGTGCTGTGCTGGGAAGGGGGGTTCTGTGAACATCCAGCCCTCCCTGTTGCAGGAGGCAGAACTTTCGGGTCTGGGTTACTAGCTGAACGTCCTAAAATTCCACCAGGCGCGGATCTACCTGGTCCTCTTCTCTCTCCAGCCCAGTCCCCTTGTCCTTCTTGGAACTTAAGTTACCTGCATAGAAGCTGCGCAGATCCATGTCCAAGCAATTCTCCAGGAAGCGCCTCAGAGGCAGAATGTGCCCCACCGGGGCCGTCCAGTCCGTCAGGAAATCTTCCACGACATGGTGGATGGCTGCGGGCCGTGGCAGGGGCCAGTCCGCTGGGCGGAACCTCACCTCCTGCTCTGTAGGGGGTGGGAGGGAGGGAGCTACGTCAGAGCCTCTCTGAGCACGAGGTTTCCCTTCCCTCCTGCATCCCAGATGCCTGCCCCGCTCCCTCCCTCCCACTCGGCCTTCCCCAGGCAGGTCAGCTAGTCCAGCTGACTCTCCAAATGATTGGAAGGTTGATGTGAGGAAGAGGGACCAGGCTAGTCTTGTCCCTTGTGCTGACAGAGGGAAGAACTTGAACTTGCTTGAACTTGGTTTTCTTCTTCTTCTTCTTCTTTTATTTTTTTTGGCTGTTCCTGCAGCATGTAGAGGTTCCCAGAGCAGGGACTGAACCTGTGCCACAGCAGCAGCGACAATGCTGGATCCTTAACTTTCTGCACCATAAGGGAACGCCAAACTTGGTTTTCTTTTAGGACTCACGTAGACTGAGATCTATTGTGACTGCTTTGAAATTGGTCTGTGAGGAGACTCAGGGTCTTGTATTGAAGGGGTCTTAAAGCCCCTTCAGTCCAGTTTCCCACCTGATGGGCACCCTTCCATGGGCCCCTGTCAGAGGACACCAGGCCATGACCATTCCTGTACCGGAGGAACTCTGGGAGGTGACCCGTTCCACCATCAGAAGCAGATGAAGTTCCCTGGCTAGGGGCTGAACTGGAGCTGCAGCTGCTGGCCTGCACCACAGCCACAGCAACATGGGATCTGAGCCGCATCTGTGACCTACAGCACAGCTCACAGCCATGCCGGATTCTTAACCCACTGAGCAAGGCCAGGGATCAAACCCGCATCCTCATGGATACTAGTCAGGTTCGTAACCCACAGAGCCACGATGGGAACTCCTAGCTGTTCCTTATACCTGTGTTCGTGTCACTTCTATCTGTTGACACTACCTGTGCCCTTTGGAACACCCCTGTTTTTAGACCACCCTCTTCCAAGTGACACCCCTCCGAGTTGTGAAGCAGGAGTGACGTTCCCCGGGTGGGCCATTTATGCCAGGCGCAGTACTGGCGTTCTGCTGTTTATCTCATCTGCTCATACAATCCTATATGGAGGGTACCACTGCAACCCCCACTTCACACGCGAGGGAACTGGGGTTAAGTAATGGTTCAAGGTCACATAGCCAGGAAAGGACAGCCCTGGGGGTATCGCCCAGCTTCTCTGTGTTAGCCTGGCCCCATCCTCTTTCCAGTTCCTTCTAATAGTCAGTCTCCAGGTACCTCCTCCCCATCCCATGCTCAGCCTCCTTTGGAGCCAGCAAGGGTCCCTCTTACTATGCAGTGGCTGGAGGTGTCACGACACTCCCCATATGGCCTGCCCAGGTCAAGCTTTGGGCCAGAATCTGGGACTAGCATTATCCCTCTTGGACCTTCTGCCCCCTTTAGGCTCGGGGCAGAGCCCCCCCCATGTTCCCCCTTCTGTCAGCTGAGCCCCCAGGAGTCCCCCTTCTGTCAGCTGAAGCTGTTGCATGAGGGCTTAACGGAGCTGGGGTCCAGGAGTGCCCATGCTTGGGCAGGGGGCGGTGCTGGAGATCCTGCTCACCGGTGGGGAGGTGCCTGTAGTAGTAGATGACAGGATGGAGGAAGTTGGACAGCCAGGCGTCTTCCGTGTACCCCACAGACCGGTCATAATAGAAGACGTCCTTGTCGGGCCCGGAGAAGTTTCTGCCATACTCCATGTTGACGACAAAGAGCCCGTGCCGGGCCTTCCGTCCGGTGATCGTCTCCAGCTGGGCCAGCATCTGCATGGGGAACTCCTCCAGGTACTCAAAAGCGGTGGCATTCCTGGGGACAACAGCAAGGTGACAGGGATAAGATGCCTAGCGGTGCAGCAGAGGTGAGGTGAGGTGTGTGTGTGTGTGTGTGTGTGTGTGTAACTCCTCCAGGTACTCAAAAGCGGTGGCATTCCTGGGGACAACAGCAAGGTGACAGGGATAAGACGCCTAGCGGTGCAGCAGAGGTGAGAGGTGTGTGTGTGTGTCTGTGTGCGCACGTGCATCTGCCTCTCCTTCCAGGAAGTGACCATCAAACAGCGCACGGACTCTGATCTGGCCGGCTCAGCTCCCTTTAATGTTACTATCACTGCTGAGCGCTGACCTTACACTTGGGAGGGATGACAGAAAGCTCGGAGTAACCTGATATGGGTATTTGCGGAAAGGGGGGACCAAGCTGACAGCGACAGAAGAGGCCTAAATGGGAGTGAACGCCTCGGTGTGTTCCAGGGACGGGAAGAAGGCCAGCGTGGCTGGGACGGAGCCAGGCGGGAGGGGGCAGGGCAAGGAGGGCGGTGTGTGTGGCGGGCGTCATCTGGACCAAGCGAAGCTGTGGGACAGAGACGAACTCGTGTGACAGGACCACTCTGGCCAGTGTTAAGAGCAGAGCAGGGGGGCAAGGTGAGAGGCTGCTGTGCCAGTGCAGGTGAGAGGCTGGTGGTCCAGACCAAGGTGGTGGTGGCGGGGCTGGTGCGAGGCGGTCAGGTTCTAGACACAGTCTGAAGGGATCTACGGATGGTGTGAATGTGGTGAACGGGTGTGAGAAAGAGAGGAGTCAAGGGTGATGGGGGTTTTGCTCTGAGCACTGCTGAGTTCCTGCACGCCCTTGAACTTGGTGTGCTGCTGCACTCACTGGCTGTGGACCAGGCTGTTCCCCCCGAGGCAGCTCGGGGCCACCTGTCCTTTGAGTCCTGCCTCCAGCTCTCCCCCCTCCCCTGCTCTGCATGGTTTCCTTCTCAGGCGTGGCCTCTGTGATCTCCCTCTTGTCACTCCTGGCCCAGGGGGCCCTTTAACTCACACAGGAGGTGACACGCCCTGGCTGCAGTTCACCGCTCATCTCTTTGGCGCTTCCTACCCGTTACTTTTAGTCCTTCCTACAGTCCTGCAAGGTAGGTGTTATTAGCCCCATTTTGCAGACGAGAGAAAGTGCTCAGAGAGACTGATTCACTTGCCCCAGATCACACTGGGGGAAAGTGGCAAAGCCGCCTTCAACACCCAGTTCTGTCTGTCTGTCGAGGTTTGCGGTGTTGCTTTCACTGATCTTCCCCAGAACAGACTGATGTGGGGGGTGGGGGGAGATGGGGGCGGACCACTCACTCCTTCATCAGGACCACATCGGCCAGCACACTGAACATCTGGTAGAGCCCAGAAGCCTCGTTGATGCGCCGGATGATGGCACTGGCCAGCTGTGTGACGGGGTGCTCCGTGGCGGGCCAGGCGACGCCATGGTGGCGCTGCTCCAGCAGACGGTGGACGGCACGCGCTGAAACGGCCAGAGGGAGGAACGGCGTGCTGCCTTTAAGATCTTATCCTGCACCTCCGGGAGGGACGCAGAGTCCCCATCAGCTCTGAACTCAGGACCCACTTGGATGCACGGCTCCGAGAAGACGGCTTTTGAGTAAGATCCACGCATGTTTTCTGAAAAGGGCCGCCTGGGAAGTGTTTCTGGCTCCGCAGCCCCTACGGTCTCTGTCACGCTACTCATTCTGGCCCTGGGGGGACATCAGCCAGAGAGGCCAGCAAAACGCATGCGCGTGGCTGGATTCAGTGCCTTGGCTCTGACGTGCCCACTTCTGCTTTAGGCCACCTGCACAGCGAAGTCCCACTGCCCTCACCTCACATGACATGTGCAAACCAAACCAGACTTAGGGTCTTTCTCTGAAACACAGTCCCCATGTCTACCAGAAACTCCCAAATGGAAAACTTTTTTTTTTTTTTTTGTCTTTTTAAAGCTGCACCTGTGGCATATGGAGGTTCCCAGGCTAAGGGTTGAACCGGAGCTATAGCTGCCGGCCTACACCACAGCCACAGCAAAGCTGGATCCGAGCTGGATCCGCAACCTATACCACAACTCATGGCAACGCCAGATCCTTAACCCAAGGAATGAGGCCAGGGATCAAACCCACATCCTCATGGACACTAGTCAGGTTCTTAACCCGCTGAGCCACAACAGGAATTCTGCAGGTGGAAAACCTTTGACAGTTTCCTCTCCTTTGTTGCCTAAACCCAACCTATTACTGAATTCTGCTTTGGGATGCTGTGTATGTGTAAGGACAGAAAAGCAACAGCTGTCTCAGCAAACAGCTGGGGCTACTGTGAAATTAGGGCGTCACGCACGACTGACTGCTCTTTGAAATGAGTCAACACAACATGCAAATCAGATACAGGCAACAGACAGACGGTTTACGTGACAGGAGACTTAGCCGGCCAGCGGTCATGGGAAAGGATGGTCAGCCTTACCAGACAAACATCTGGTTCTGAGGAAACGACAGTCAGGCTAGGCTTCCTTATGTGAAAGGCTGGGGAATTACAGCTGGGGAAGTGCAGGGAGGGTGCCAGACCACAGGAGCATGGGTGCGGAGACAGAAACCCTTAAGAGAAACTGGCACATTCTCAAAGGCAGGTGAGGGCCAGGCTGCAAAAGTGAGCTGGTGCCGGCCCGCACAAAGCTCGGACGCCACACCAAGACCTGGATGAGGGGCCCCTGGAGGATTTCTATTTAAAGAGCAGTTGTTTTGGAGTTCCTGTCGTGGCTCAGCAGGTTACAGACCTGACTAGTATCCATCAGGATGGGGGTTCGATCCCTGACCTCACTCAGTGGGTTAAAGATCTGGTGTTGCTACAAGCTTCGGCACAGGGAGCAGACGAGGCTCGGATCTGGCTCTGCTGTGGCTGTGGCTGTGGCTGTGGCTGGCAGTTGCAGCCGCGATTTGACGCCTAGACTGAGAACTTCCATTTGCCACAGGCGTGGCCTTAAAAAAAGAAAGAGAAAAAAGGAATGGTCGTTTTGGTGGGTACCAGCCAGGAGGGCAGCTGGTCGAGAGGCCAGAGAGACCAGTGGCAGGAAGACCAGTCAGGGGAGATGAAGAGGCAGCAGGGCAGGGAGGTGAGACCGGGAGGGACTGGAGTGTGACAGCAGGGGGAGGGGAAGGGTGCCCACACCTTTCATCTCTGTTGCTTTACTTTGCCCTGCTGTTTTCTGCCTGTCTCCCTGAGGGCCTGTTTTTCAGCTGAATGATGAGCAAGGTTGGGCAGAATGTACCATGAACAGTCACACTGCCCCTGTCCCTGTTGGGTCCTCAGCTAGCAGTGCGGACCTCAGCTCTTGGTGGCTGGTCCACCCAGGATTGTCTCCCATTTGCCCAGAGCTTAGTGGTTAGCTAGGAGCCTCAGGGTCAGACAGGTATGGATTCCAATGTTCACTCTGCCGTCCCCTGGCTGGGTGACTTCAGGTAAGTTACTCAACATCTCTGTGCCCTGGTTTCCTTCTATGAAAAATAGAGTTGAAGTAACAGGATCTGTCTCATGGGGCTACTGTGAGGATTAAGACTGTGAGCTGGAGAAAGATCAGTGGACGGAAGGGAGCAAGAGAGATGGGGCAGTCCCTGCCTGTGCAAGGACGGGCAGAGAACGATGAGGAGGGTTTCCGGCTGGGGAGACACGGCTGGAGAGACAGACTCTTTCCACTCCGTGTGTGTGTGTGTGTGTGTGTGTGTGTGTGTGTGAGTGTTCAATACGCAAACAGTTTGGTGAGCAGACAGCTAACACCCTCTCCTTGGTTTCCTTCCCTGACCATGTGCGTTGGGTATAAAATAGATTGTCTGGAAATCGACAGCAAAACATGATTATCTTTTCCTGCCAAACTAGAAGGAGAGTAAACTGCCAAAACCAGCATTAAGGCAACTGAGGCATCGAATTAAATACAGAAGTGTCAGGATGAAGGACCCTCACGGTGTTTTTATGGCAAAATTAACTGACCCATGTACCACTCGCCATGCAATAACGCACCCATCCAAAAGCCTACCCAAAGCACAGAAAAGTTATACCCTCAGTACCGAGAGTTTTGGAAAAGAGCTGATACAATCCGGTTGCAATTTGTATAGAAATCTGTTAGTACTCAAAGAGTCTGGGTGCACCTAATGCTCAGAGGGTCATGGTCTCCAGGTGTTACCTATTAGCAGCCCCCCGGGGGTGGAGCGTTGGCCTCATTCAATGTCAGGAAGGGCCAGCGGGGCTGAGCAAGGTGGTGAAGCCTCACCCCAGAGACAGGCCAGCGGCGCCCCCACATGAGCTGTCCCCAAGCCCAGGGCTCTTGCCGATACGTGGTGCCTCGCCTGCACAAGGCCTGCGAGTGTAAGGCCGTCCTCAGGCCTTGCTTTTACACTGTGTCTGATACTTTTCTAGACCTACACTCAGACCACACAAACCCAATGCCATGGGCCCCGGACGGGGAATTTGTGGCATGTGATGGCCGATAAGCAGTCCCTTAAGGCTGCTTTAAGGGAATCAGGCGTGCATTTACAAACCCTGGTGACACTTCCGTCTGGGGACAGTGGCCCTCTCTGCCAGGCTCACCTGTGTATCGGAACCCATGGATGAAGCCCCCGGCAGACTTCCGGTAATCCACGGAGTGGCTGGCGGTCCCCAGGATAAAGAGCCCCCGGCTTCCTTTGGACTCGTAGCTGGCTCTGACCAGTGGGTACTTCTTGCTGAAGTCACCCCCTGAAGACAGTCGGAGGGACCTGTGAGTGGAGAGTGCTGTCAAAAATCGCTGCAGGGGTTTCCGTCCTTGCTCATCAGTAACGAACCCAACCACTATCCATGAGGAGGCGAGTTCGATACCTGGCTTTGCTTTAGGGTTAAGTATCCGGCATTGCCGTGAGCCGTGGTGTAGGTCACAGATGCGGCTCGGATCCAGTGTTGCTGCAGCTGCAGCAAGGGTCACAATTGTGGCTCAGATCTTACCCCTGGCCCAGGAACTCCGGATGCCAAAGGGTGGCCAAAAAAAGAAAAAAAAAATCTGTGCTCTTAGCCACAGGCCACAGTGCCTTTCTGCAAACTGCCCCCCTTATTCTGTCTGAGCTGCTTTCCCCTCCCCCAGGGGGAGTGTCACAAGAGGCATGAAGGCCCGATGCTGCTGCTGCTGCCGCCTCCCGGCCACGGGGGCCCCCAGTGGACAGAGAGCTTGTGTTCGGCATGGGAAACTGGGCAGCACCCACGTCTGTGCTGGGGCTGCAGTCGCGAAAGCCCTGCTGCTGGGGGCCCGCTGGCCCGAGACTCAGCGCCCCAAGGAAGGGCCCGGGGGGTTTTGCTGAGACAAATCCAGCCCCTCCGCCCGTTCGGACTCACTTGCTGAAAATGGAGAAGTCGAAGTTCCAGCCCAGGCAGCGGATAACCCGGTCGTAGGGCACGCGCATGGCGAAGTTGTCACTTTCATCCTGGGGGAGGGTGACGGCATCGGCGTCCTGGTTGCCTTCCTCCACGAAGGCCTTCAGGGTGATGTGGAACTTGCCCTTGTGGTCCTTCACGATGGCCAGATCCGTCAGGTCAGACTCCAGCAGCCCATCCAGGGACTTCAGCTGGTAGGTGTCCAGCAGGCCGTTGTTGATGGCCCTAGGGCCCGAGGGAGAGGTCAGAGGAAAGGAAGGAGCCTATGCGGGGTCTGGGGAGACTCAGGGGACGGTGTGGCTGGGCAGGTGGGGATCAGGGATGGCTCTAGAGGGGCTGCTGGCCGAGGATGCATAAGCACCTGCGGGGCGTACCTGAGGTCTCCAACGTAGTGGGTGGCCCAGGACAGCCGGACCCGGGAGCGGCTCAGCATGTGGATGAAGTTGGTGACGCCCAGGATGTTCTCTGCTGTCTCAAAGGCAGCGTTCCCCCGGCCCAGGATCAGCACGTTCTGACCCACAAAGTCCTTGGGATCCACCGACACGGACTCATAACCATCCATGTATTCGGAGCCAGGAACATCAACCTGGTTGGGAACTGACAAGCCAGTGGCTACGAGAAGGACGCTGCAGGTGTGGGGGTGGGGGTGGGGGACAGAGAAAAGCCGGCTTAGCCTCTTAGCTTTGAGACCACTAAGTGAACTTCCCACTTGGGACCTGCCGCCTGGCTCATATGCCTCACCGGGACCGCTGGCTCCTGAAAGAAAGCGGGTCTTTCATTCATTCACCCGCTTACTGACCCATCCCAGTGCAGCTAAGACCGTGCCCCAGCCCCTCACTGAGGGATCCAGGGGAGGCGGTTTCCTTTGCACCTTCCTGGGTTTACACCAAGCACGAGAATTAGTTTTACTCTCTGGCCGAGGAAAGGATGACACCATGAGAAACCAAATAAGTCACTTCATTTTGTTTTCTTTTTTTCAAAGCCATGTGATGTTGAACAGAGCAGTACCACCCTTGGTACTTGGAGATGACACCTGAACGTGCTGCTTCCCCACTGGCTTACTCGCCTGGCAGGTGCAGAATCTGCTAAGCAGTGATTCTGGATACTGGTCAGATTCCTTTCCACTGCACCACAACGGGAACTCCAAAGCAGTGATTCTGTACGAGGCCCTGGGCTAGGTGCTTTATGCCTCATCTTACTGCTCAAAGCAGCCCTGCGTCGGTTTTATTTGGCTGGCTTTACAGGTGCAGAGACAGGCTCCATGTGGGCCCACGGCCTCAGAGCTCCTCAGACGGCACAGCCAGAATCTGACCACAGACCAGTCTGATTCCAGAGTCCTAACGTTTCTACAGGTGGTGATTACAAGCTTGTGGTGGGCAGCCTGGGAGCCAGACACTGCCAGCCCGCACAGGAATGGTTTGATCACAAGGTGGTTTCAAAAACAGGGCCTGGAGAAGGTGTATGGGCAGCCCCTGTTGCTCCTTGTTCCCTGACCTGGCCATTCGATCACACCCGACTCCCCCACACTGTAGCACAGCTGCCTAAAATGCAAGGGTCCAAATTGGCACAATTTGGGCCTCTGGCAAAAGGCACAAGAAGATCAACTCTTGAGCACCTGCCTGAAGCCAGGAGCTAGCCTGATGGTCAGGAAGGCAGAGGCAGTCTGGCGCAGCATTAAGAACACAGGCTTCAGGGGGTTCCTGTTGCGGCTCAGTGGGTTATGAACCCGACCAGTATGAAGACATGGGTTCGATCCCTAGCCTCACTCAGTGGGTTAAGGATCTGGCCTTGCCACAAGCTGTGGCACAGGTTGAAGGTGCAGCTCGGATCTGGCGTGGCTGTGGTGAAGGCCACAGCTGCAGCTCCGATTTGACCCCTGCCTGGGAACTTCCATATGCCACAGGTGTGGCCCTAAAAAGAAAGAAAGAAAAAACAAAAAGAACATAGGCTTCAAAGTCAGGAAGATGTGAGTTCAAGCGGCAGCTGCACCACTTACTAGCTGTGTGACATAGCACCAGTTACTTAACTTCTCTGAACCTCACTTCATCAGTAAAAGTGGATCTGTGAACCTTCTTCCTAGGGTCCTTGTGAGGATTAAACAAGCACGGTATAGTAAGTCCCTCTGAGTTTGTCTACACGATATTCACCTTTCTCCCAAGCCAAAGCAAGCTAAACCTGAATGCTGGCAGGCCTGCCTGTTGGCCTCCCACTCTTCAGTCCTGAAATGCCACTGAGTCCGTCAATACTTGCTGGACAATTGCCAGTACCTCTCAGAACGTATTTTGGGGAACACTAGTTCCAGGATTTGTGCTACAAAAAGGGTTTTGGGGCGCATAAGCTTAGACAATGCTGAATACCTTATCCAATGCTGGGGTGCCTCAGTGAATGTGAAGATATTAGAGACTGAAAAATCCTGGAGGAAAGAAACAGTCAGAATTTTTAAGCATAACTGAACACACACATTTCTAGGAAGCACTTGGGTAGCTATGGCTGAGCCCAACCTCTCAGCACCGAATTTTGGGGGAGCAAAGACTGGCAGAAAAACCCCTTTTCTCCCAGTTTTCCCAGGCCTCTGGGCCACCCAGCGGGTTTCCTTCTTCTAGGAAAGGCCCCAGCTTCAGCAGGTACCTTACCTGCACTGGAATGTATGGCCCTTCTGGTCGGTCAGGATGAAGTAATGGCCATTCCAGGCCCGCCGATCCTTGTTCAGAGCCACGTGTGTGATGGTTGTGTTGTAGCGCACTTGGAGTCCCAGGCGGTCTGCGAAGTCGCCAAGGTAGCGCACCATGTCGCTGGCATCGGGGAAGTAGGCGCTGGAGTAGTGTCTGAAGAGCAGCTGGGGGTCATGGCTGAGCAGAGAGTTCCAGTCGTGGCGGAGGTTGAACTCGGCGTTGGCCTTGCCCGTGTACCGCTTGTTGATGCTGATGAGCTTGCGGTGCCTTGGGTACCGCGTGAAGAAGCTGCCCGGCCCGGGCGCGCGTTCGAACACGGTGTAGTCTCTCCCCGCCTGTTGCAGGAAGTAGGCCATCTGCAGGCCCGCTGGTCCGGCGCCCAGGACGCAGTAGTCCCGGTGCGCGGGCGCCGAGGCCCGGTGCACGGAGAGTGCCGAGTGCAGGGCGATGGCCAGGAACAGCCCCAGGGGGCCCCACAGCGGGGCCGCGACGGAGAGGCCCATCCTACGGCAGACCACAAGGGTGAGGCCTTGGACCACGGAAGGCCCCGCGAGGCCCGGGGACGTGAACAAGGAACTGGGGACCCAGAAAGACGCAGAGGCTTGCTGGAGAGCTCACAGCAACCTGGGTCGGACCGGAACCCAAGGGCCTCTGAACTCATTTGCCCTGACTCCATCGTTTCAAGGACGGATCTGGGCTCCCCCAGGAGTCCCGAACCCCTCCATCTCCCTTAGAATCTTGGTTCTCAGGGGCTGCAGGCTCCTTCTTATTGCCATAGTAATAAGAAGGTAGGTGTTTCCCCAAATTTCCCCTAATTTCGGGGTGCCCAACCCTCTGTGGCGTCTCAAGACCCCCGAGGGTCACGTCTTCGTGACCCTGCTCTCCGGGGCTCGAGCCTGAAGGAGGTGTGGGCTGCTGGCCCCAGTTCCCTGCCCAGCGCCCCGGCCTCTTCAGTCAGTTGGCAGAGATGTCCCAGCACACCTGCCTCGGAGCAGCGCGAGGCCACCCTCTTTCGGACGCGCTGCATCCGGGAGCCGCTCCCTACGCGTGCGCGGTGCCCACGCCCGCAGCTCCCGCCTCCCAGGCCAGCCGGCCCGCCCCCCGCACAGCGTTCGAACCTCCCAGCCGCTCCGTGGAAAGCCCGCAGCGGAGTGAGACCGCTCTCCGTCTGCCCGCGCGCGCCGCGGCGCCGGCGGCCGTCCCGGTCCCACCCCTC
>PVHT021183646.1:9514500-9553825 GCA_004024745.2 Catagonus wagneri
ACGGCTGGGGGCGGGGTCACGTGGCGGCGCGCGCGTCACGCCGGGATGGGCTGGCGGGTCCCCGGCCCCCGGCCGCGCGGGAGAGGTGCGCACGTGCAACTCCGCTGACTGATCCGTGCCAGCAGGTGGTGGCCCGCCTTAGGGTCAAATTGCTCTAGGATCCAGGAGCTCCTTAAGGCTGTGCTTTTCCGTATGTGAGGTAGCCACAAGAGCAGATGCTTTTTGGAGATAATCCAAACTATTACAGTCCATTAATGTAGCCGGAGTAGTTGGCGCCTCAGTATTTTGGGACTGGAAATCAGTTTGGTGAAGCCATGACAGATTAAATCAATTAGCAAGTGTTGGCTACAATGGTTCAGCTTATTGTTTAAAGAAACAAACAGGACTGACTTGATGTTGAAGGCCAGGGGTTGTTGGCAATATAATGTAGCCGACTGGCCAAATGGAACTTAGGGTCGACTTCCTTAAGATCACACAGTTAAGAAGTGGGGTGTAGGAGTTCATGCTGTAGTGCAAAGGCATGTGTTATCTCTGCAGTGCCAGGACTGTTTGATCCCCGGCCCCCAGAGTGGGTGCTGCTTTGGTATAGCAGAAACTGCATGTGCTGCAGGGTGGCCAAGAAAGGAAAAAAAAAGTGCAGTGTGGATGTGGAATTAATTACCCCCCGTTTTTATTCCAAATTATAAGCTCTTTCCAAAAAATGTTCTTTTATAGCGTCCGGACAAGAGATCAAACCTGGGCCACAACAGTGACCAGAGTCTCAGAAACGCTAGGTCTTTCACCTGCTGAGCTAACAGGGAACACCCCATATTTTGGGGGGGGTTAAAAGAAAGATTTGTTTGACAAGTTCACTTAGTGCAATACACCTAAAAGGAAATCACAATACAATGAAAGATTTAAATCAAGGCCTCAGAATTTCATACAAACACCAAGACCAAAATCCTAAAGTACTGGTATTGCGTCTCAAATTTCCATTAACTTAAAAAAAAAAAAAAGCTTAAACTTACGCGCCTTAGAGGTTATTAAGTGAAACTAGAATTAACAAACATGGCCAAATGTTTCACTTTTAATTGTAGGCACAGCTCCTATATTGAGTTTTACAAAAAAGCATGTCTTTCAGCATGCACCCAAACAATGTTCAATGTAATGTGGTATAAGAGCAACATTTAACATAATTCAACTGCTTTAACCTAAATACACTTACTGCGTAAGTATATCCTACAATATAACTCACTTGAGAAAAGCTGAAAATTATTTAACAGTTAGAGTTTACTCAACTACTCAACTTAGTTGTTACATCCTAGGTGAATGTTTGTGTTCAAAAATACTGAACCTTAAGTCTTTAAAACAATCCTGATTCCCACTTAGAGTAAGCATAAATCACAAGCTCGTATTGCAAAACTGTTACAACTTAAGTTTTGTTTTTCTCTTTAAAAATGTTGACTAATAAGAGTCAGTGATCAGGACCGATTACATTCCCCATCCACCACTCATACCGGACGTGCTAGACATCCCTCCCATTCCGTTCACTCCCTTTGATGCTAGGCTTCCACTACTGTAGTAGCTGCTGTTCACTGCTCCTTGGCTGCCTATGCAATGTTTGATTGAAAATCACTGGAGTTATCCTGTAAAACTTGGTCATATCCACTCACGCCACTCAGCTGCTGGTTGGCTGGGCCACCACAACTGGACTGGTTTGACAAGCCCATGCTTCTCATCATTTGGTTACCATAAGCACCACAGCTTGCTCCTGCTGTAGAATTCAAGAAGAGTTCTACATATCTGTGTTGCATATTTGCTTTGTCTTTTGACATAGCTGCCACAGCATCTTCATGTGTTGCAAACTCCACATCTGCTTCACCAGTTACTCTGTCGTCAGGACCATTTCAATAAGTACTCTCACAGGGTTGAGTGGTGAAAAAAAGTTATAGATGTCATTCTCAGTAGCTCTGTAAGGTAATCCCCGCATGTGTACACAGTGTCCTGTTGTGCTCTGGAAAGTAGAGCCACCACCCCCATATCTGTGATCTGACATTCCTGAAAAACAATAATTGAGGTCTCTTCCAAATCTATCTGATCCAAATCTATAGCCATCATGATAACCATTATAATCATCATAGCCTCCATAAGCTCCACCATAAGCACCACGCCTCATCCTTTCAAAGCCAGCTCCTCTGCCAATGCTGTTATACCCTCTGCCAGCCCCAGGTCATAGGGACCTGGTTGCTGCATGGCCATAAGTTTTCGTGGAGGATCATAGTGAATTCTAACTTCAGCACGACTGTCCTTAAAGATTTCGATATACCTGTGCCCTGTTCTTGCCTTGTGCTTCTTCGGAGCCTTTTCAGCAATTTCCTGTGAAGCAGACTGCACGAAGACCTCCCCCGTACTCCTCCTCTAGAAGCCCACCAGCAATGTTATCCCATCTGCCATGATTTCCAACCCTGAGAAGAACTGAACAATTTCTTCCTTGCTACATCCAAAGGGGAGTCCTCTAAGCCGTACAAAGCCATCATTGGCTGTGTCAGGACTATTTGGACCAGTATGCTTCAACACTCAATCCATTTCAATGTTGTTTGACTTGAATACTTCAACATATCTATGTCCCGTAGTTTCTCTGTCTTTTTTTGGGGCCAACTTGACTTCATCTTCTGATTCAAGTTCAACAAAAGCCTCGCCACTTGGTTTGCCTTCTCTGGTGTAAGTGAAATGAATACTTTTAGCCCCGTTTTGAATTTTGCAGTTAGAAAAAAACAGCTGCACTTCGTCCGCCGAGCAGGACCAGGCCAAGCCCCGGACCTTCACCATGAATCCCTTGCCGCCTTTGGTGCCCAATATCATCATCTCTCAATGAGTCCTGGCGTCGAAAAGGACTACAGACAACTCTGGCGTGACTGAGAGGAAATCCCCGTATGTTTTTGATTTATGAATCATGTTTTATGTGCTTGGTGTCAGTGAACAACTAATTAATTGTCTAAGGAAGAAAAGGAAAATTTTGAGCCATCCTGGGAATTAGAACTCAGGAACTAGCTTTTCAGAGAGCTCTGAGGAATGTTCCCAAGAGGTAGGGGAGGGGGCCCTGTGTATGTGATTCTGATGAGGGGACACATGCGCTCAGGAACGCATCCTGGTAGAAGGCTGCTGCTATTTACGAGGAAGAGACAGCTTAGCTAATGGTTTTAGTGCTTCTCCGATTATGGGAGGATGCAATAAACTGGGTTCCTAGGATTTTCTCCTGAAAATATTTTAACTATCTGAGGGTGAGTTCTGCCAGCTTTCCTAGAGCACAAAGTGCCTCATCTCAATCCTCACCCTGAATTCCTTCCAGGGTGGGTGGCAGGTTAGTGACTACGGTGGCTAATAAATGGCTTGCCTCTCATAGAACTGGATGGTGGGTGGCATTCTTTATCTGGTCCAGGTCACAATTCCCTTTTATTGCTTTGTCCTGTATCTAGAGTTACACTGTTACAACCATCGATTTTTTTTTTTTAATTAACTGCTGCTCCTGCGGCATATGAAGTTCCCAGGTGCAGCTGCTGACCTACCCCTGCAGCATCTGAGCAGCATCTGTTATCTATGCTGCACTTTGTGGCAACACAGTTAGTGAGACCAGGGATGGAACCCACAACCTCACGGACACCAGGTTAAGTTCTTAACCCCCTGAGCCACAGTGGGAATGACTACAATCATCAGTCTTATAGTATATCTTTGGTTAATTGTTTCAAGTCACCTAGTCATTACTTTTGAGGCTCAGTCACATTTGGTAGTGCAAGAAACAATCTTGTAAAATTGGCAGACTATAAGATAGCTTGCATACTAATAAGGTTTAAGTATTTAAGCTAAGAATTCTTAGTTGTGGCCCAGTATCTCCCCAGGGCATCCGAGAACCAGTCAGTTCTGTCTCAATTGCTCTGTCTTTAAGGGAATGTCAGGGTACACTTACACTGTCCATAAAGTTCACCAATCACGTCTGCATGTATAAGGAGAGGGGTGGGTCGTGACCCCTTACAGGACTGAGAAGTGAATGTTAACTTCTAAGGAGTTCCATGGCTGGCACCAGAAGAATAATTGATGTTTATGGTTAAGCAGGTATTTCTGCCACTGGGGAGGGCTGGTTAACACAAATGCAGACACACAGTGCTCGCTAGACACTGGACGGGAGTGAAGAGGGCAAAGAGAGAAGGTTTTAGGTTTAAATTTTTGTCTCGCTTTAAAATGTAATTATTTCATCACTGGTAATTTTGTCAACGAAGTGGCCCACAGTAGGCCAGTGTAGACACTGAAGCACAAACCTGCCGCTCATGCAGAAAACTGCAGCTGCAATGGAGGCAACGTGGAGGATGACAGGATGACTGAGCTGCCATTCAAGTGAACTTGGGGACACGGTCTTGCCTGAGATCTACATGGGCAGCACACAGTGCATTTATGCGCAAAGGACAGGAAAGCTCAAGGGTACTGAGTAGTCCAGTGAGATGGGACTGAAGGTTCTGGTGGGCAGGCAGCCCTGTCTAGTGTGGAAAGAACCCTACAGTCTTCCAGCTTTGCATGGCTGCAGCTTCTTTTCATTAGGAATCATCACGGGACATCTCTAGAAAAGTCATCCTTGAGCTCTCAGACCAAAGTACCCGCTAAGGAATGCCACTTATCTTTTCTTTTTAAAGCCTAGATCAGCATCAGATAACAGCTCCATTAGAGAAGAAATGATCTTATTCACTACAGTGACCTCAGGGCTTTCACCACCATCTGTCATACAGAGGGCCTTTAGTAACTTGCTGAGTAAACCCTGAAACCACACAAAGGTACCTAACCCCAGATGAGGCAGTAGTTGTGAAGATTCCAAGAATGGGTCTGGGCAAATCATTAAGTCCTTAAAACAGTGGCTGGTCTTACTTCGTACTGGGAAATTAGGACTGAGACGGTTAGAAGGGGCTTCAGACGAGGCTGAGCCTGGACTGTCGGCTGCAGGACGCTCCAGAAGGGTTTTGAGTCGGGACCATTTTCCAGCAATCAGCCTGGGGGGCCCCAAGCAAACAGATGGAAGTAGGAACAGATGCAAGACGTTTTTAGGGAATGAGACTGAAACTAACTTCTACCTAGCCACTCGCTCCAGCTAATCCTGCTGGACTGCACAAGGGTCTGCAAGAGGCAGCCTGGCGAGTACCAGCTCCACCTTGAAACCCCATGACCTTCGTCACTATCTTAACGTGAATTTGAATGGCCCACCTACACTGAAAACAAACTCAGTATAATACATGGCAGGATAATTACTTTAGTGTCAAGAACAGAACACTATCCACTTAAAAAAGTTTACACAGCCTTGGGAGTTCCCATGTGGCCCAGCAGTAATGAACCTGACTAATATCCATGAGAATGTGGGTTCGATCCCTGGCCTCGCCCAGTGTGTTTAAGGATCCAGCGTTGCCTTGAGCTGTGCTGTAGATCACAGACATGGCTGGGTTCGTGCGGTGCTGTGGCTGTGGTCTAGGTTGGTAGCTATAGCTCGGATTTGACCCCTGGCCCGGGAACCTCAACAGGCTGTACATGCAGCCCTAAAAAGCAAAAAAAAAAAAAAAGGTTACACATCCTAAACATCTGTAGCCGATCTGTTCACGACAGTTTCCTTGAGGGTGCCAAGTCTGAAAATAATTCACAGCCCATTCCCATCACCCCCCAGAGGAACGCCCACCACAGTCATCTGAGGCAGTCTCCTTCATCGGCAGCGACCCCACCCCAACCCTCAAAGACTGCCCTGCTTCCTCTTTCACCAGTGACATGTCTCTGCGGGCAGCGCTGGGCCTGGCACGCAGCCGGCAGGCACTCGTGCTTATGGAAATGGGCTTCTTACAGGAAGTTCCCAATGGCCAGCACTCCCCAGGAAAGGGTAACTCCAAGGGGTTCAAGAACAAAATGAGCTGAAGCACCCTCCTTCTGGCAGGAGGGTAAAACCACTGAGGCTCAGGAGCAAGGAGGGGACCCAGATTATGAACTGCAGGGACTGTACCTCAGCCTCCCTCTCGCAAGCAAGGGCCACCGGGGGAGGGACAACGCAGGCCCTAACGTCCTAACACAGGCCCGCGACGAAGCTAAGAGGCTACACAGACTTTTATTTTATTTCAACTGTCAGGCTTCAGAGAGCAAGGATCAGACAAACGTTCTGCAGGTTCCCACGGCCCTCGCCGGCTCCGGGGCAGTACAGACGCCGGCTCCACATGACCAGCTGGTTTAAGTTTCTTCCTCTGAAAGATACAAAAGCCACGTCAAACTGGTGAATCGCTACCGGTTTCGAACCCCTTCGCTCCAAAGTTAAACCCTGCAGATCCTCACAGAACTAACGGGCATCCCCTCGGTCACCTACTGGGGGAGCAGGCTCGCGGGAGCCTGCAGGCCGCGGACGAGCCTGCAGCGCCTCTCCCCGCGCAGCGCAGTGGCTAGCGGCAGGCAGGGACTTCCAGCACCAGCCTCCAGACACTTCATCCTCGCCCGAACCCCTACGGGACCTCTGCTCCCCAAACCTGGCGTGTGATCTGCAGGCTCTGGAAGCCGCTCCTGAGCCAGATGGAGCGCGACTCCAAGTCCGCTCTCAGGGGACTGCCATGGTCTCGGGCTGGGTTGGAAAGACTGCGGCCGCAAGCCACTTGGGCCCGAGCCAGACCGAAGCGAGGCTGGCTACCAACCTTCTTCCTCCTCCTCCTCCTCCTCCTCCTCCTCGTCATCCTCATCGGAGCTGAAGGTGCCGTCGGGCAGGCTGTAGACGCGGATGACCTGCTTGTTGGGGTCCTTGAGGATGAGGTACTTGCCCTCCTCCAGCTTCATGCAGATGTCGATGACGCAGCGCAGGATGCCCCAGGCGTTCTCCACGCTCAGGTTGATCTGGCTGGCGAACTCGTTGGGCTTGAACTGCTGGGTGCCCAGGATGACGTGGCGCGAGGAGTCCTTCACGTGGTACCGGGACACGTACCTGTTGGGGGGCGGGAACCACGTGGCGGCGGGCCGGCGCACAGCCAGGGCCAGGCCAGGGTGGGGATCAGTTACTTGGCGCCGCCCGGTCTGATGCTCGGCCTGAGGGAAAGGAGAGAAGGCCGGCTCCGGTCTCCCCGGCCGCAGAGCCCTCCCTGCAGAAAGGGAGCTCCCAGCTCCCGGACAGGAACCTCACCCAAGCTTGAGGTACTCGGAGCCGGCCAGCAGCGCACAGCAGGTCCATCGGGCCAGCTTGTAGCTGTTGTTCTTCAACTCGGTGGCGATGACGGCCCCTCGCTGGGAATCCAGCTTCTGACGCCAGTCGACGCCGTTACAGTGCTGCAGGAGGAAAGCCCGGGTCACAGGGGCCAAGGCCGGCCGCCTCCTCTGGCCGAGAAGGAGCCCCCAGTGGGCCTGGCTGGGGGGAGGAGGGCGAGCAGAGGTGAGACTGGTCATTTAAGAGGCAGAGACCCAGTCCATCCTCTGCGTAGCTGGTTACTCGGCAGGCGCTCAACAAACTCAACTCCTCTCTTTACAAGAGCTCGTCCAGACCAGGACATACAAGCACATGTTCAAACCAAGCTCCAGGCAAGTGTGGATGTGCTGTGTGGAGAGGAAGGGTTTCACACAGGCATCCTGATGGCTACCCTGCGGAGAGTACCAGCAGAAGCTGCAAGTGGAGTGATCGGAGAGGCCCGGAGGGGGCGGGGCGGTGGAGGCAGGTGCCGAGGCGAGGAGGTCGGCGTCTGGTGCTGTGTGTGTACACATGCGCAGACAAGGCAGAGAGACCCCAGAGGCCATCTTTCCCAGCCACCTTCACAGATGTGGGATCCTGGACTCAGAGTGAAGTGACTGCTGAAGGTCACAGGGCAGAGATCCCTCAGCCTTCCTGGTTCATGGCAATGCTAAGCCCAAACAATGTGAGGAGCCTCTTTTTATCACGCAGTTAGGTCTAAAGAACTTAAGAGCTGTGTTCTAAGAGATATCTCTGTGCTCCTTTCAAAAGTTAAAAATATCCAGAGTTCCCTTGTGGCACAGTAGGTTAAGGATCCAGCGCTGTCACTGCACTGGCCTGGTCACCAGTGTGGGACAGGTTCGATCCCTGCCCCAGGAACTTTCCACATGCTGCAAATGTGGCAACAACCACAAAAAATCCTGCAGCAGCCTTGTGAGTCTCTGTGGCATTTAAGAGCCCTTCCTCAAATCTGTGCTTCATGATGGAAGCAGTGTTTTGGAGAATTAATTGGCAAAGATACTGGAGGCAGGAGGGAGATGGGAGGTCAGCTAAGAGACAAATGCATGGAGTTCCTGCTGTGGTGCAATGGCATCGGTGGCATCTCTGCAGCGCTGGGATGCAGGTTTGATCCCTGGCATGGTGGGCTAAGGATCCAGTGGCAGGTCACAGATCTGACCTCTGACCTGGGAACTCCATATAAAAAAGAGAGAGAAAAACCAATGCAAAACAAGAGGTATAACGAATAGAGTCCTACACTAGGGGGATGATGTCAGTGAGACCCGGAGCTGAGCAAAAAGAGAGGCTGTGCCTGACTGCAAAATACAAGAGTGCAAAATAGGAGGAACTGTTTGAGGCTCTGAGCCTAAGAGCAGAAGACAAAGCTGATGGAAGGCCAACCTAGAGGGAGCAACAAGTGAGGACATGGAGGGACATGCGTTTTAGCAAAACCCCCAAACAACAGTGGAAGGGGAGTCAGAGGAGACTTGGGGGGTCATTTTTAGAGGTCAAAGATGAGGCTGGGGTAGGTGGAATTCAAAGATGGCTCCCAGGGACCCTGCTCTCACAGAATCTTCTATCCCAGGTCTGCGTGGACCCTGCGACCACGAAGGATCTATGATCGCGCTCCCTCATGGCAAAAGGGATCCTGCCGATGGAATTACGGTCCCTTAAGACAGGGAGACATCCGGGGGGCCTTCACCTAACCATGGCCGTAGAGGTCAGAGAGGGAGGGAGTCAGAGATTTGAAGCATGAGAAGAATTTGATGCTGTTGGTCTGAAGATGGAGGGGCCACAGGGCAGGCAACGTGAGTGGCCTCCAGGCACTAAGAGGCCTCAGCTGGCACCTGGCAAGAAAACAGGGGACCTCAGTCCAACAGCTGCCAGGAACCGAATTCTGCCAACTAGAATGAGCTGGGAAGTGGATTTTCTTCTAGAAGCTCTAGAAAAGATCTCAGTTCTGCAGACATCTGAACTTCAGCTTTCAGATATTCTGAGCAGAGAACCAAGCCACATGAAGCTGGACTTCTGACCTGACAAGCTAGGAGCTAGTGGATACCGTTTTAAGCCTCCAAGTTTCTATTAACTTGTTACAGAGAAGACAAATACACGGCTGTAAAAAGAGGTAATTATGGCAAACAGAGTTGGCGGGGGGGACTTGCCTCTCAGTGGGCATAAAAGGAGGGGAACCAGCAAAGGTTCATGTAAAGGGAGCAGAAGTGGATTAAGGCAGCAGCACAGAGGCCACGGCCACACGGGTATGACACCAAACGCCCCAGGGAGGCTGTGGTGGAAAGTCTGAGAAAAGGCCACTGGCCTGGAGCTGAGCTCGCAGCAAACTATTGTGTTCTTTCGGCAGCTGATGGGGGCTAAGAGAACAGCTGGCAGTGAGACTCGGCAGCACGGAATGTTAGTCCACGGGCTCTAACGAAGGCAGAGCACCATGGCTCCCAAACACTACCTCAAGGGACCCTCGTCTGACAGAGGCCCAGCCTTGGAGCCGTCCCTCCACCACCGAGGATCCATCACAGCCGCACACAGCCGCACCCAGGAGCACTGCCTCCTATCTCAAATGCAGGCACGCAGCCTTGCTACTTTCAGAAAGGATGACAGCCCAACAACCACGGTGCACCTGCCTGAGAGAGTATGAAAAGAAGGAAGCGTGTCTCTTTCAAGATGCCCCCCGAAGGGCCTAATATGTGCTAACCTGAGAACCTCTGCTTTCCGTAAGTGAAAGAGCTGGAAAAGGGCGTCAGAAGGTTGAAGACAAGGTAGCGGCAGCGGTGAGTGAAAGAACAGGTCAAAAAGAAGAGCTGCCCGGCCTGGAGGAGACCCGCCAGCCCAGATCACAAGGAGAGATCACAGTCACGCCTGCAGAGAGCAGAAGCCAACAGGAGGCCGGAACGGAACATACAGAAAGCACTGGAAGGTAATTATCCTCCCACACACGATCTCCTTCTCAGTGAGGAACTAAGTGGGGGAAAAACTCAAAAATTAAAAAAAAAAAAAAAAAATCTCAGTAGCTTTCCAAGCAATGCAAGAGAAAAGCAAGAGAGCTGCAGGCGCCGGCCCGCGACGAGGTGCCCTGCGCGCCTCACCCGGGAGTCCCACTCGTTGAGGGTCTTGATGTTGATGAAGGACACCTCCCCGTTGGCTCCGGTCATGACACCGTCGTGCTCACAGCGGACAATGAGGTCGATGTCGTCTCCAAGCTTCCACCTGCGGTAACTGCAAAGCAGGGGATTCGCTGGTCACCCAAGATCCCAGACACGCCACCCCACACGGGGCAGGGCCACCGGGGAGGTGACATACCGGTAGGCCACAGAGGCGATCTCGTTCTTATCCATGTCGTCCTCCACAAACGGGTTTGGGTTGGGGAAGTTGTACCTTTCCTTTCCCTGCAAAAATGACAGAGGTATCGCAAGACAGCACCAACCTGTCGCCAAGGCACCTCTCTCTGTCCCAGCCCCGGCCAGGTCCCTGGAGCCTGAGGGGCTCCGAGCTCACGGCGTGCTGTGCACCGGCTGGCCCCTTCCGAGAGCAAGCAGGCACCCCGTGGATCACAACGGATCTCACAGCTCGAGTTCACCCTGAGCTTTACGTCCTTCTGTGCCCTATTTCGTCTGGCCTGGCACGTGTAGCCAGTGGTCATGACAAACGTATTTCGGGTTTATGATCTGTTCTCCCCCCATTACAGTGTAGCTTCCCAAGGGCGGGAACTGTGGCTGGCTGCCGTAGCCCCAGCTCCTTAACGGTGTCCTTGCGTTTGCGCTATTTGTCAAACACCTGAAGGAACCTCCCCAGTGTAGCCCCGTGAAACAAGGATTATTAGCATCCTAACACTAATACCACGCCGACAACACCAAGCCAGGGTTTAAAATCAGGCCATCTGACCTCGAAGCCCTGTGACAGGCAGGGACCCCGGCGTCCCGCCCAGTCCCACCACCCCAGAGCCGACTGCACAGCAGGGGCCCCGCGCCTCACCATCCTCAAGCACTGCTGGGAGAAGTTGTGGTTGATGTAGGTGGCTTCCATGGCCAGGTTGCGTGGTGAGTTGAAGGAGTTCCCTTCGTCTTGAGGGGGCTCGTTGGCCGTCTCACTCACGGTCAGGAGGTCTACAAAAGCAGCGGCGTGGTCACCACCCACGAAACAAGGCGTCGCCGAAGATGTGCATGGCCTCAAATGACACGGGCCCTTCCCGCAAAGAACCGCCACCTGCTAACGTGGGTCTCCAGAGGTGGGAACGCACAGGGAGGAGCAGGGGGCGCTTCTGGTGACTTTAGATCCTAACGTTCACTGCCACCACAATCACACTGGAGGCAACGGATTCCCTTTCACTCTTTCCGAATTTCTCAAGAGACTGATTTTATTAGGTTTTCGACAAAGAGAAGCAATATAATCAGAATGCCTGGCCTCACTGTCATTTCTGAGTGAGCCGGTTTTCACCCATGGCACGTGTGCACACACAGAGCTGCGGGGTGAGGTACACGCACAGAGGGTTTTCCCTCTATAAATATGCTGAAGTAAAAAAAGACATCAAGCTAAAGAAAAATGTCAGTACTACGAGGTGGTTAGAGAGGACACAGGTGGTATGGACAGGTGACAGAAAAAGTGCTATTCGAGTGGGGGACAGGAAGAAGCATGGTACTGAGCCGGGGGCTCGGACACGGCTGTTGGCGCCTGTGGGGACACAGACCGCCTCCTACCCTTCTCTGTACCAGGGAACCAGTCAGACCAACAAGAACACTCAGTGCCTGTGTGGCACCCAGACAGGCCTCTTACCAAAGTCAGAGTTGTCCCTCTTGTCAAAGAAGAGCTTGGACCCGACCCTCTGGACGACAATGTCCCAGGAATACACGGAGCGGGTACAGCTCATTAGTGTGGCCAGAATGGCGTCGGTGGCAAACACGTTCCCCTGAGTTTTTGCCAGCTGCAAAGAGGACAGGAGGGCCATGAGGCTCCTTTTAGGTGGACCTGCCCATTCACCAGAGCCAAGGACGCCTCTGTAAGGAACTGCACACCCACCCGAGTGCCTCTGGTTGAGCGAGGCGGCAGCAGGCCGGCCAGAGCCTGCATCCTGGGCTCCGAGGAGTGCAGTCCCCCAGCACCTGCTGTACCCCGGGAAAGCAGCGCTAGATGCTTGCATCCTCACTGCGAGGACATAAGGACATTAACTCCAGCTTACAGATAAGAAAGCTGAGGCCCACAAAGGGGAAGCCAGGAGCACGCAGAGCTGGGATGCGAGCCCAGCTTAACACCAGCACTCATGGTCTGGCCAGTGAGGTGCCTTCATTTTCATCTACTCCTAAGTCAATCCAGAATCTTTCTACAGCGGCTTCTAAGGGCCAGCCGGTTCCCATGCTCCCGTGCGTCCCTGGGCAGGGCCCCACCTTCCGGATGACGGGGTCGTCCGTGGTGGTGACGGTGTGGAAGATGCGCTTGATGCTCCGCAGCGGCTTCTCGCTCCTGGTGGTGATGCGGTCGAAGGCTTTGTCGTAGTACTCCAGGGCCCCGCAGCACTCGCTGAGGGGAGAGCGGGCAAGGCACGCTAGGTGACGGGGCCAGGCCCCAGGTCTCATCCGAAAGGCTAGCGTGTGAGAGACAGGACAGCCCCTGCCTAGACTCCCCTGCCAGTGCTCGCTTGGGGCCTCACGCGGCTCCCAAGAACAAGGAGGGCACAGGCGATCTGGCTCAGCCTCCTCATGGGAAGGGCGGCAGACGGAGGCCGAGCCAGGGAGAGTGGCAGGGACAGAGGCCCTGGCAGCGCACAGCTCCAGCCCGGCGCCCCAGCTCCCCACTAGGTTATGTCCAGCCACCGCCCTTTGGGGTAAGGAGCACTTAGAAATGTCAGCAAAAAAGAATGTGTTTCTCCTGAAGAAACGCTCTCTCTCTTTTGCTCAGAGTCACAGAACTTAATTTTCTTTTGCCGCGGTGTGCAGCGGCTTGACGTGGAATCTCGGTTCCCAGGCTAGGGACTGAACTTGGGCCACAGCGGTGGAAGTGCCAGGTCCTAACCACTACAGCACCGGGGAACTCTCCGAAATCTGGAGTTTAATATCAGCAAATTTTCTCTCTGCTTCCCCCTCTCCTTTCTCTTTCTGCCAAAAAGAACCCTCTAATTTTGCTCACAATGCCAGGAAGTTGAAAGGAACCTGAAACTTTAATATTAGTAAACTTCTGCTTCCCCCTTCCTGGGCATTGATTTCTAAAAATTTGTTTGTGAATCTTATGCAACATCTTTGGAAATACTAAGGCTTAGGCAAAGAGCCACCCCAGCTGGTCCCCCTCAGCACACACACACGGGCTCAGTGGAGGGCAGGAACAGCGCCACCTACATGTCCTGCGGCTCGGACACTTCTAGGTAGCGCATCTTCATCAGCTGAGGAAAGTCCATCTCCTCCTTCACCTCCCAGTCACTGCGCACTTCCACTGAAGAGTCTCGGGGCTTCTGCCGGGGAAAACCATGGGAGGGAAAAGCGACGTCAGTGTAGAGTGTAAGCCAAAGCAGGTGAACCCTGGGAAAGGCTTTTCTTCAATAATCACATCCAGAACGTTTACCGTCTGCTGGCTGTTTTCTAATAGCGTCCCTGACTCTTAGGAGCTTACAGTCTAGAAGAGGACTGAGGGGACAAGCATTCCAAACCAAATGGGAATTCTGCTCCTCGCTAACATCACCCTGGGAACACGAGCCCTCTATGTACATCTTATAAAGGAATCGTAGCAGTGCCCAGCTCTCTCACAGGGCACGAGCTGCTCATTTACTTTTTTTTTTTGCTTGTTTACTTTTGTTGTAGCAAGCGCGGCGCCCAGCACGGTGTAACTCCCGTGACTGTACCGTCTCCCTTGCTTATGTAAGTCTCCTGCTCTCACACAAACACCTGTATAGGAAGGTTCACTGCGGCAGCACTGTAATGCCCCAAAGTAAAAACGACGCCGATGGCCGAGCAGCGGGTGCACAGATAAACAGAACGTGGTCTATCCAGACCACGGAACCTGGCAATCAAAAGGAATGAGGTGCTGACACCGGCTACAGCATGGATGGACCCTGAAACAAGATGCTCAGTGACAGGAGCCGGTCACGAAAGGCCATCCCGCTACAACGCCATTTACACGAAGTGTCCAGGACACGCAGAGTCAGAGACAGAAAACAGATTGGTGGCAGCCTAGGGCTGGGGAGACCAGGGCCTGACTGGTCTGGGGGACAGGCCTTCTTTGTAGAGCGAGGAAAGCACTCTGACGTGGCTGGCAGTAATGGCTGTAGCACTCTGAGAAGCTACTACAAATTAGTGAATCGAAAACGTTACCCGGGCAAACTGTACAGTATGTGTGTAATACCTTGATAAAGCTGCCATAAAACCAAACAAACACACAAGGTCAGATTGCTGGACAGAATGCTGGTCATAGAAATACTACCTGTGATTTTTGGTCCCATTTCTGCCTCACTCCAAATTGCTTCTGGAATTTTTTCTGCAGTCGAATGCGTTCTCTGGAAAGACAGGAAAACTGTGCTTTCGATGCAGGTTTTAAGAAAAACAGGCTTAAAAAAGGGAAGAGACCATGAGGGCTCGGAGCACACAGGCCAGAAGAGGCATACGGCCCCTGGTGCTGCCCAGCAGTGCCAGACCCCCAACTGCACAGACGCCCCCAGCTTGACGGGCCCCTGGGGCTGTGCCACAGCAGGCCTGAGCCCAGGTCTGCTCCAGAGTCACTTCCTATCTGCCTTTGCTCCCCTTCAGTAAGCACGGCCTCTGCAAGCAGTTTTCTGCCCCTGCTCCCTGGAGAATGACATGGGGCTGAAAGAGCGGCTTAGCTGGCTTTGGGAAGGCTTTCTGGTTTCTTGCTGGTGGGGGAGACAATGACTCTCCCGCTCTGACCCAGTGACACCAGAGTGCGGGCTGTCCTGGAGGCGCCTGCTCCGGCAGCACGGGCCCCTCACCTCTCCTTCTGCTTGGCGCTCTTAGGCAGGGTCTGCAGGTTGAACTGCAACATGTTCCGTCGATCTTTGTCTCTGCGGAGGTTCCGCTGGGAATTAAGAAAAACAGTCATGTCAAAATCCTGGAGGTTTGGCTCGGTGGGCCTCATGGGAGGCCAGGAGAGTAAGTTCAGGATGCAAAACCCAAGCTGCACATTTTATTCTGTGCCTTTACAGAATCAACTTCTGGGGTGGGTCTAGTTGAGTAAGCACACGAAGACCTCAGAGACATTTTGGGTTAGGTTCCAGACCAGTGCAGTAAAGTAAATATTGCAATAAAGCAGGTCACACAAATTTTTTGTTCTTCAGTGTAGACAAAAGTTATGCTATATAGTTTTACATTATTCTGTAGTCTACGAAGTGTGCATACTGTTATGTCTAAAAAAACCCAATGTCTAAACCTCAATTTAAAAAAAAGCTACCATCACCTGAGCCTTCAGTGAGTGGTAACATCAAAGATCACTGATCGCAATAACAAATGAGAAAGTTGAAATATTGTGAGAATTACTAAAATGCGACATAGAGACATGAAGTGAGCAAACGCTGTTGGAAAAACGGTACCAAGATTTTCTAGATGCAGGGCTGCCAGACATTCAGTCTGTAGAAAAATGCACTACCTGTGAAGTAAAATGAAACGAGGTGTGTTTGTACTTGGAATTAGCTTAGATTTATATCCACATACACATTTTTTACTGCAGTAGGTTTACTGGCTCTTAAAGTTGTTGAGTTTGCCTCTTTATGTAAGAAGACGCAGCCCAGCCGGACCATCTACTTAATAAATCCTGCACACAGCAATTAAGAGAGGCAAGAGACACAGATGGACCAGCACACACATCCAGCACACACTTCCATCCACAGCACAGCTGTCCTATAGCTGCTACTGGTCAGCTAAATCTAAACTATTTAAATACATCTCCCAACCTAATACCATTTACTTCAGCACCATCTGTCGGGATTCACTAGAAGACCCATGGTAACATGCCTCCCTCTCAGCAGCCCTCACACAGGAGCATTTCAGCAGCAGGGGACAGCTCCCAGATGTTCAGATTGCTGGTTTTAGGACTACCTGTGCAAATCGCATCCGATTCCGCTGGTAGGCGGTCTTCTGTGTGCGTGCCGTGTCCACCAGCTGGAAACTAGTTTCATCCTCCTCGTGGAAGTAAGCATACTGACTTCCGCCTCCAAACTGAGAGGAGTACTTATCTGGAGGCAAAGGTGACAGCGTGAAACAACACCATCTAGACTTTACACGAAGTGGCCTAAAGCCCTGCTATTTATTTATTTATTTAGTCTTTTTGCTTTATCTAGGGCCGCACCAGCGGCATATGGAGGTTCCCAGGCTAGGGGTCTAACAGGAGCTGTAGCCGCCGGCCTACGCCAGAGCCACAGCAACGTGGGATCCGAGCCGCATCTGCAACCTACACCACAGCTCACGGCAATACCAGATCCTTAACCCACTGAGCAAGGCCAGGGACCGAACCCGCAACCTCATGGTTCCTAGTCGGATTCGTTAACCACTGAGCCACGACAGGAACTCCAAGCTCTGCTATTTAAAGTGTGGTCTCAGGACTCGGCCCATTGGCTGAGAGCATCTTTGACATATAGGCTCGTAGCCTCAACCCAGACCCACTGAAACTGAATCAGCATTTTACTAAGATCCGCAAGTGATTCACACACACATTCAAGTTCGAAAAACCGTGGGCCAAAGAACTTTCTAAGTTAAGACACAATCTGAGGAACTCAAGACAAGCCCATTCTACTGTCTGCCTTATTCTGTAGGAATATGAGTTAAATGGACTCTCTCAGGAGAGGCCGTATGCGGTGTAAGGACCATCACTGTCACCATCTGGTGCCCAGGGCAGACATGGCTAGTAGGCTGTGACTGACTTGCCTGCTGACCTCGGACTCAGAGAACCTAACTTAGTATTATGCCAGGGAGCCAATTCCTGTTATTTAACCGACACAGGGAAAAAAACCAACTCACTCTACCAGTATCCTAAAACCAGTAGTTTTAAAACTGGGATCCACGCAATGGAATCAAAATGGGAACATGCTCAACAGGCTTGTAAAAGGAGTCATGCCTCCCCCAAAGAAGGGGAAAACCCACTATAACAGGCCAAACCTCTTTTACCAACAGCCTAATCTTTGAAGCACTTTCAAAAAAAAAATGTGGATAGTTTCCACAGTTTAGAACATGCCCCTAAAAGCTCGATTATTTCCAGTATCTCATTCTAGAATGCTTTAGGGAGCAGGTTACTAGAAAATAATAACAACCACCCAAGGCCCTGATCCAGGCAGTCAGGTGCGGAATACTTACTTGTGTACCTCTTATCTTGGTACGTGGCCCCCGTCCAGTCTGCAACCTAGTAAGAGCAACAGGGGAACAGAGAGCACAGGTCAATCACGCAAGTTTCTGTGGACCCAGAAACCCCCCAAAGTGAGAACGCAGTGTGGGCAAGTGTCAGAAGGACTGGCTCAGGATGGCTCTGTAAGAGCCCAGCTCTCCTATGACCAATGAAGTATCCAGAGCTTACAACCCTTATGCTTTTGAGAGAAGAAAACTGAAACAAACTTGGAGTAGCAGCCACAGCTTAAGAGATTCAGACTCCAGCTGACAGGCAGGTACCTTTCCGAGCCGATCGCCTTTGCTGAACGGCTGGTAGGGCATATCCCGAAACTGCTCAGGAACTGCACAGGGACCCCAGCCCGAGGGGTTGTCTTGGATCACAGGTGTCATGAACTTCGCCATCTTCTAAAACCTTAAAAATACAAATAAAAAAGTAGATGCATGAAGAAAAGCCTCAAAGTAAAAAACAGTAGGTAAAAAAGCCAAACACATAGTGGAACCCTGGATGGGTGAGCTACTCACTCCCAACTGAATGTTTTCTTATAAATAACGCTTTACATACTTAAAATTCAGAAAACTGCTAACAAAACTGATTATCATATATCACTTTTTTTTTCCCCCATTGTACTATCTTTGAAATGAGTTTGCATCTTATGTGTGACGGGATGTTGTATCTTTTTTTTTTTTGGCCGCATCTTTGACACTAGGAAGTTCCTGTGGCAGGGACTAAACTTGAGCTGCAGCAGTGACAATGTCAGATCTTTAACCTGATGAGCTAAAATGAACTCCAGGGTGTCATACTTTTTTTTTTTTTTGCTTTTTAGAGCCGCACCCGCAGCATATGGAGGTTCCCAGGCTAGGGATTGAATCAGAGCTACAGCTGCCGGCCTACACCACAGCTACAAAATGCAGGATCTGAGCCGTGTCTGCAACCTACACCACAACTCACAGCAATGCTAGATCCTTAACCCACTGAGTGAGGCCAGGGATCAAACTCGCAACCTCACAGTTCCTAGTCGGATTAATTTCCGCCGCACCACGATGGGAATTCTGGGGTGTCATATCTTAATTGGCAGTTTTTCTTTCTTAGTGTTACATGGAATAATTGCGCTTCTTAAATTCAGGGGTATCTCAAAGATTTAATGAAATACAGTAACATTTTGGGGGAGGGGCACACGCAAGGTATACGGAAGTTCCCAGGCCAGGGATCGAACCCAGGGCACTGCAGCAACATGAGCCACCCCAGTAACGACACCGAATCCCCAACCTGCTGCATTACAAGGGAACTCCGGTAGTAACTCTTTCCAAGTATAATAACCATGTTCTAGTTCCAAGGCATATAATAGTCAACTTCCCGGAGTCCCAGTCCCTTCACCTGCAAAAATAAGATCCTTGTTTTATTTCTATCATAAGATCATTGTGAGAACTGTGTTAGCTAACCCCTGTGGAAATGGTTCCAATGTAAAATGCCACAATAACTACTCAGTCTTGCAAAAACGGATTTACACACGGCACTGAGAAAACACAAGAGTCCATGGGTATATCCTGAAACGCAACTTTCCTTTGTGTTCTTCCAATCTTCTGTGGTCAAAGCAAATCTTTATACAGAGCAAGTGGACAGAGAGTCATGCACAAGGCCTGCCAGAGGGCTGAGGAGGCGTGAGAAACCTTAGGTCACGCAGAAGTGGCCATATAGCCAATACTCATAAACATTATGAGTACCAGGTATATTTTTAGTGCTCACCACGCATATAAATCCATTAGTTCCTCCCAACAATTCCAAGGTAGGGCCAGTATTATCCCCTTTCCAAATAAGAAAACCAAGGCACAGAGAAATCAAGAAATTGCCCAAAGTCACAACACTAACTGATGAAAAATCTGAACGCAGGCAGACTGGCTCCAGAGTCCCCTTGCTGTGTAACACCAGAGCTCCTTTTAGGACAATGAAAACCAGGGACTCCCGACAGATGTTCACTTTACAGTTCCTATCAAAAACGAAGGCAGGAGTTCCTGTTGTGGCACAGCATAAACAAATCAGGCTAGTATCCATGAGGATGTGGGTTCCATCCTTGGCCTCGCTCAGTGGGTTAAGGACCTGAGCTGTGGTGTAGGTCACAGACACGGCTCAGATCTGGTGTTGCTATGGCTGTGGCGTAGGCCGGCAGCTACAGCTCCGATTCAATTCCTAGCTTGGGAACTTCTATATGCCCCGGGTGCGGCCCTAAAAAAGCAAAGCAAAACAAAAAAAAACCTCCCCAAACCAAAATGTAGCCATTTACCACCCACTGCGATCCTCTGCAAATGCTCAGGAGTTGAGTTTCCAGGGGAAAATTCATTACACAAATATTTTGTGGCACCTGGAAAACAATGGAAGAGCACAGAGTACTAAATTTAGAAAACTCTCTTCCTTGTTCCCTGGTGGGGAAACCAAGGCTTCCTACGTAAGTGACACTTGAGAGACAGGGAATGAACCTGGGACCACTGTCCTCCAACTTGAACTGAAATTATACTCCAGAAAGTGAACTGAGAGAAGGGGTGGTGGTCTCAAAAACAATTCAAGCTCCTATAATATGTCAGATGCTATACCACTAAGCCTCCATCTCCATTCCCCCATTTTAGGGATAAAAACGTGCAGTTTTGCCAAATCAAGCAGTTGATCTGCCCCTTTTTTCAAAATAGATTTGATTTCTAAGGCTGTCTGCCCCAAGTCCAACGCTCTTTCCATTATTTTACAGCTGAAAAGCAGCCTAAAAAGATCTGGGGTTTCAGGCCATATCGATAATGCAGTATCTCCAAACACACTTAAAAAAACCCCAACAAACTCCTTGTTTTAGCAGAGCTCATAGAAAACAGGCCCAAGGTTTGACAGCATTTCTTCAGGGGGCGGGGAGGAAGTCACCTGGTTTCAACACACGTAAACTAAGAATGAGCAACATGGAACCAGCAGAAGAAACTAGGCCTTTCAGTTAAAAGGGAGTGACAGCTGTACTGGCACCAGGGGCAGGACGAGGAGGCACCAACAGGGCAGTCAGAGGGGCCGTGTGGCTGGCAGGCCCCAGCACTGTGTAGGTTTTCACAGCCACTTCGGTCATCAATTACTGGGAAAATAGAGAGTTTCAGATCAGAGATCACGCTATTCCATCGTAGACTTCTAAAAAAGGAACGAAACATTTGGACTGTGAACAGGACCCAACACGGCTCGGCTCGGCACCCCCAATATCTCACGCTCAAAAACTCGGGGAGCCATGGGCCACTTTAAAAAGACCCTGAGACCCACCTGGGTTAAGTGACATGATCACGTTCGCTCAGCCAGTGGCCGCTAAGCGCTGTCTGGGGCCAAGGACCTCAGCCACAGTTAAGTGCCGGCATCCCGCACCGGGTCGGGCCCCGAAGGCAAATTCTTGTCCCGCCCAGTGAAGGGACGGCGGCAGCAGGAGGGGGCGTACAGAAGTCTCTTCCGGTAAGACCCCCCCCCCAAAGGCCAGGCGCAGCCCAAGTCGGCTCCGGAGGTCTGGAGAACCGTACAGAACACTAGACTCACCTGCAACGGCCTCAGCCGGCCCTGATGGCAAAAGATAGTCCAGGCCGGAGTCCGCGCCACGGCCTGCGCTCCCAGAAATCAGGATAGGAAAAGAGACGCGCGCGCAGCTGCCGGTGCCGTAAACACGATCCGCGATGTCGTAAACTGCTCTCCAGCTTCCTTCCGGTTCGGCGGCGGCCATACGCACGAGTCGTAAAGCGAAGGCATACACGGAAGTTCGTCAGTGTTCTTTTGGAGGTGTTCTTGATAGCCTCCGAGGCTGCAAGACTCCGGAGGATGTTTGCAATGACGTCATGGGGCAGCCGGCGACGCTCCGAAAAAGCGTTCAAGTTTATTGAAACGTGGCTGCCCTCAGTCGAAGCTGGAAGTTGAGAGTTGCTGACAGCCCCTTTATGTCCCACAATGCCTCGCGGGCTGCTTCGGCCCCTCTGTATCCCGTCATGACCTGAGGCTCCTGCCTTCTTTAAGGGCGCGTGTGTTTCGATTCTCCCCGCTAGGGGGAGGTCGAGCGTCTGAGGCAGAGTTTGTCGTGATTCCCGGTTTTTTCACGGTTTCAGAAACTGAGGCCAGGAGATGCAAAGTGACCTCATAAGACGACACTGCTCGTGTAAGGGTGGCTGCCAGGGTTTAAACCATACCTCTACGGTTGTCACACTTTATAGTTCGAAACAGATTTCTGGAGCGCTAGCTTGAAAAATTCAGATTCTGGGTCTCGCTTCCATGGAGCCCCCTTTCATGGAGCATTTTTATTAGCAGCTCTGATTCTGAAGTGGCAACGCAGGAACCGCTTTCCTACAATGGCAACAGTGCTTGTTCTTTTAGAAACTCCCAGCTTACCGAGATTGTCCTGGAGTCTTATTGGGGAATTTCAAAACATCGAAAGAAAATCTGAGCATGTGATTTTTGTTCAAACCTCAGATTCTTTTGTACCTGGTCTCCCAGGTTTCCTTATCAGTCTCTCAGCATGTCTTCTTTATTGGAAAATAAGTCTGCTATTAGATCTGATATCTGGTCATGGCCGTGCCACTTACTAGCTATGTAGGCCTCACATCTCTGGGCCTCAGTTCCCTTATCTGTAAATTGCAGATGAAAATAAGAGGAGGCTGTGAAGGTAGAGATAAATTTATGTGAAAATACTGAGGAATCCTACTTACTAGTTGGGTGAACTTGAATAGGTTATAGATCTCTCTAAACCTTATTCACCTGTAAAATGCAGATGTTAACAGCAGCATGTGTTTCCATAGTTCTTTCCTAATCAGTTTATCTTCCAGTTTTTCTAATTTTTGTTCATGGTACCCATGGAACGGCGCTCACTGCAAAACCTGGTAGTCTTCGCTGGTAGTTCCTTTCCACTTTTCCACCACATTCAATCCCTCAATAATTCCCCTTTTTTCTTCTTCAGAATACATCTCTGAGTTCCCTGGTGGCACAGTGGGTTAAGAATCCGGCATTGTTGTTGCTGTGGCTCAGATCACTACTGTGGCATGAGTTCGATCCCTGGTCATGGAACTTGCACATGCCACAGGTGCAGCCAAAGGAAAAAAAAATATTGAACGCTGCCACTTTCACCCATCATTTCCAGGTTCATGCTTGGACTCCCAGCGTCCACTCTTGTCCCTCTAGGGTTCCTTCTTGTCAGGGTGGTCAAAGCAATCTATTCACAGCCTTCCGACAGCTTCCCATTATGTACTTGGAGTGAAATACAAATGTCTTCCTGCGACCTGTCTGGTCCCTGACTACCTTTCATCTTTATATTCTGCCATTTTCTACTCGCTCTGCTCGGTCATCATGCTTTTCTTTTTATGCCAAGGGGCTGTGGTGAGAATTAAATGAGTTAGTGTAAGTTCTTGGAATAGTACCAGGCACGTGGCCAGGGAGAGAGTGAATGAGGACATAGCTAGACTACTCAGAGGGGTGGTTTGTTGAGGACACAGACTGGTAAAGATCTAGGGGAGATGTGTCCCTGGCACCAGAGAACAGCAAGTGACAAGGTCCAAGGCAGAAAGGAGCCTGTGCGTGACCCAGAGAGAGCAAGCTGCCATCTGGAAACGTGCACGTCATGGAACAGAGTGTGAGATTTTATTCTCAGGATATAGGTAAGCAACTGAAGGATTTTATTTGTTTGTTTGCTTGTCTTTTGTCATTTTTAGGGCTGCACCCGTGGCATATGGAGGTTCCCAGGCTAGGGATCTAATCGGACCTGTAGCTGCCAGCCTACGCCAGAGCCACAGCAACGCGGGATCCGAGCCGCGTCTGTAACCTACACCACAGCTCACGGCAATGCCAGATCCTTAACCCCCTGAGCAAGACCAGGGATCGAACCCACAACCTCATGGTTCCTAGTTGGATTCGTTTCCGCTGCACCACGACGGGAACTCTGCAACTGAAGGATTTTAAAGGGGGGAGGAGTGGAGGGAGGTGATGCTCTGGTCTAGTGGAAAGGAAGGTCACGCCAGCTGCCTGGATAGTGGAATAGGCAGAAAAAGGCTGCAGAGGTGTCCACTGGGAGAGGATGGAGGCATGATCTCCCACCCAAGCCCAGGCATCCATTATTGAGGAGGCAGACACTCTGAATCCTTCTCCATCTGGGGCAGGCAGGGACATCAGGGCCCAAATGTAGAAAAGATGATTAAACTCTGATACAAGAGAGAGACTGCAGCAGATGGCCGGTGGACCCACAGGGGAAAAAAAAAACAAACAAAACAAAAGACATGATCCAAGCATCCAAGCCATTCAGCAAAAGTACATCTCTCCTTATATTTTAGCACATATTACAACTCACCATTGATGTGTACACCAACATTAACTGAGTACTTAGATAGGTGCCTGGGGAAATGTGCTAAATTCATTTTATCATTTAACTCTCTGAAAACCCTGATCCACTCATTCGACAGTTCACCAAACATGCATCACCAGGCACTGTCCTAGGTAAGACGGCCAAGCTTTGATCTCATGGAGCTGACACTCCAGAAGCAGAGACAGAGCCTAAACAAGGAAACAAAAATATTTCAGAGCATGATGAGAACTATGAAGAAAATGAAGCGGAGTAAGAGGGATGGAGAGAGGAGCCCCTGCTTTAGGAGTTGCGGTCGGAGAAGATCTTGTGGAAGCGATAACTCTTGAGCAGACAGGTGGATGATTGGACCAGGCCAGCTCTGGGTAAATCTGGGCTCGTGTATGTTTCTTCCATCACGTGGAATGTACTGAGGCAGTGGGGGTGGGTTCTATTCTCAGTTACTACAACAGTGTCTGGGAGTTCCCGTCATGGCTTACTGGAAATGAATCTGACTAGCATCCATGAGGACACAGGTTCGATCCCTGGCCTCGCTCAATGGGTTAAGGATCTGGCTTTGCCGTGAGCTGTGGTGTAGGTCACAGACGTGGTTCAGATCTGGTATTGCCGTGGCTGTGGCGTAGGCCAGCAGCTGCAGCTCTGATTTGACCCCTAGCCTGGAAACCTCCATATGCTGCGAGTGCGGCCCTAAAAAGACAAAAAAAAAAAAAAATGAAATAATGAAAAAAAAGAATAGTTTCTGGCATAGAGCCGGTGACCAGTAAGCATTTGTTGACTAAGTCAGTGAATAAAATGATCCAAATTGCTACGAGCTTGCATTATAAGAGCCACCACTTTGCAGCAGGACCCTGGGTATATAATGATCAATTGTGAGATTCTTGCCTTCAAAGAGCATCTGTTCTACAAAAGCATTCTAAACTGAAAAAGGGAGACCTATAGGTGCTTGCCAGGCCCTCCATATTCATACACTCATGTCACGTCTAGAAGCAAGAGGCACCATTATTGCTGTTTCCTGATCAGCCTTTTGTGCTCTTCTGTCCCTTCCAGATAAGACATGCATTTTTCCTTTTTTTTTTCCTTTTAGGGCCACACCGTGGCATATGGAGGTTCCCAGGCTGAGGGTCCAATGGGAGCTGTAGCCACTGGCATAGGCTACAGCCACAGCAACGCGGGATCTGAGCCGCGTCTGTGACCTACACCACTGCTCACGGCAATGCCGGATCCTTAACCCACTGAGCACGTCCAGGAATCGAACACGCTACCTCATGGTTACTTGTTGGTTTCATTTCCACTGCCCCACAATGGGAATTCCAACAAATGAATTTTCTAGTAGGAACCTCAAATGTTGCAAAAAGGGAAGTAGCATTTATTGAGTGCTAACTGTATGCTAATCACTGTGTTAGTGGTTGACCTAGGCCATCATCTCTTTGATTCTTTCTGAGAGGTCTCGGAGACATTCATGCAGGTGGGGAGAAGCAGGCTCAGGGTGGTTGGGGACTTGGCCCAGGGAGTAAGCAGGTGCACCGGGGTATGAGAGCAGTGTTGTGCCCTTAAAAGTTGCCATCCTGGGAGTTCCCTGGTGTTCTAATAGTTAGGATTTGGCACTTTCACCACTACGGCCCATGTTTGATCCCTGGTCTGGGAAATGAGATCCCATGTCAAGCTGCTGTACAAAAAAAAAAGAAAAGAAAAGAAAAAAAAAGAAAAGAAAGAAAAGAAAAGAAAAAAGAAAGAAAAATAAAGAGCCTCCTGTTAGAGTTCCTGGCTGTGGCTCAGCAGGTTAAGAACCTGACCAGTATCATGAGGATTCGGGTTCAATCCCTGGCCTCGCTCAGTGGGTTAAGGAGATAGCATTGCTATGAGCTATGGTGTAGGTCACAGATGCGGCTCAGGTCTGGCATTGCTGTGGCTGTGGCTGTGGTGTAGGCTGACAGCTACAGCTCCAATTCGACCCTTAGCCTGGGAACTTCTATGTGCTGTGGGTGTGGCCTAAAAAAAAAAAGAAAAAGAAAGAGAGAGAGAAGAAGGAAGCTTCCCACCCCTTCCTGTGCGGCAGCGGAGAAGGGCTTTCCTGAGGTTGGGGCTGGGCCTTCTTCTTCTCCACCCCCTCCCCCGCTCTGCCTCTTGCCTCTGCTCACTCTGATCGACTCGGACCCTTCCTACCCTGAATCGGTGGCAGCTCCTGAGTTTCCCCATGGGAAGGGCATAGCGGCAGCAATCTGGTGGAGAGGGCCAGACAGCGAGCTCCTGTGTGTCCATGGTAACGAACCTGACTAGCATCCATGAGGCTGCGGATTTGACCCCTGGCCTCACTCACTTGAGCTGTGGTGTTGGTCGCAGACCTGATCCTGCGTTGCTGTGGCTGTGGCGTAGGCTGGCAGCTGCAGCTCCGATTCGACCCCTAGCCTGGGAACTTCCGTGTGCTGCAGATGTGGATCCAAAAAGACAAAAAAATATTACGCCAGACAAAAAGGTGTCAACTGGGACTGTCCCTCGCAAACTGGGAGGCACGGTCACCACAGGCAGAATGGAAATAGAATTTCCCTCTGTTCTCATTATCTGTTGCTGTGTGACCCATTTCTCCAAGATTTGGTAGCTTCAAACAAATAATCCTTTTAAAAACCTCTCTTGGTTTCTGTGGGTCAGGAATTTGGAAGGGGCTCGTCTGGGTGGTTCTGGCCTGGGGTCCCCCAGGCCATGGCAGTTAGATGTGGGGGGAGCTGGGGGCTGTGGGTAGTTCTCTTTCTCTCTCTTTGCAATTTCATCGCTGGGTCTCTCCACAGGGAAAGTTTGGGCGTCAGAACGCAGTGGCCTCAGGACATTCAGACTCCTTACACGGGGGGACTGAAATTTTCCAGAGCAAGTCTTCTGACTAATAAGCTGGAAGTTGCATGACCTTCTGTGATTTAGCCTCAGAGATTACGTAGCATCGATTTCACCCCTTCCCTTGGTTACAGGTGAGTCACAAGCCTGCCCAGAGTCAAGGCACAAGGTTCCCAAAGAGCGTGTGGAGTGGGAGATGCTGCTGTGACCGTTTTAGAGCAGAAAATCTGCCACTGATGTAAACCGGCCTTTGCTAAAGAGGCGCCAGTTGGTCGTCTGCAAACGTGTGGCTCAAGAACTTGGGACGCATCAAATGCCAGTTTCTGAGCAAGTCTGGCTGAAAGGAGGCCTGGGATGTGGTCACAGCTTATCAAGGGAAACTCCTCAGAGGGAATGGAGGGGAGAAAGGAGATTGAGAAGGGGGACAGCCCTGGAGCCAGAGTGCGTGCTGTCCAGGGTGCTGGCGTGTTGTCACCCCCGTTTCCTGGGCGAGACTGTCCCTCCAGCTGCCCCTGCTGGTGAGCGCTTCTTGAGAGTAACGCTGTCCCCTGTGCTGACCCCTCCCAGCAAGACTGTGTCCTCGGGAGTTCCTGTCGTGTCTCAGTGCTTAACAAATCCCACTTCTTAGTTCCTCATGGTTCTTACCATGAGGTTGCAGGTTCGATCCCTGGCCTTGCTCAGTGGGTTAAGGATCCGGTGTTGCTGTGAGCTGTGGTGTAGGTTGCAGATGCGGCTCGGATCCCGCATTGCTGTGGCTGTGGCGAAGGCCGGCGGCTACAGCTCCTGTTAGACCCCTAGCCTGGGAACCTCCACATGCCGCGGGTGCGGCTCTACATAAAGGCAAAAAGACAAAAAAAAAAAAAAAAAGACTGGATCCTCAGAGCTTTTACCATAGGGAATACGTTCTGGTCAAGACAACAGAAGCGGGAGTTTGCAGCAGTTAATGAATCCAACTACGAACCATGAGGCTGCAGGTATGATCCCTGGCATCGCTCGGTGGGTTAAGGATCCGGCATTGCCGTGAGCCGTGGTGTAGGTTGCAGATGCGGCTCGGATATGGCATTGCTGTGGCTCTGGTATAGGCTGGCAGCAACAGCTCCAATTTGACCCCTAGCTTGGGAACCTCCATATGCCGTGGGTGCAGCCCTAAAAAAAAAAAAAAAAAAAAAAATAGAAGAGGGAAAAAAAAGAAAAAAGAAGACAACAGAAGCGCCAGGTCCTGCTGGCGGCTGTATTTCCTGTGCACTCTGTTGATAGATGTGTCGTCTGTTTATGTGTCAGCCTCACCAGTCCCTGCTTTGCATGCAGATGTACCCTGAATCGTGACGGGCTCACTAAAGTCTCCTTTGGGGAACCTGTCGGCGTGTCCACTCCCCTTCCAGTGCAGCAACCTTGTGTGCTGTCTAGGGACCAACACAGAACTTTCCACCGCTTTCTATAGAAGAGAAAACTAAGGTGCAGTCAAGAGGAATGTCTTGCCCAAGGCCAGTCAGCTGGTGATGGCGCGATTGGAATGGAAATCCAGATGTGCCTGAAACCAAAGCTGACACGCGTACGCAATACCAAGGTCCACAAACCTCTGAAAACCACAAGCTTTCTCATGAGGTTGGGGAAATCATTTGACAGCAAACATGCTGTGAATTGGACGTGAGGTGATTTACAGTCTTTCTTTTATCCCACTTAGTATCAATATTTATACATTGTGCTGTGTAGTAATAGCAAGGCGTTTTTTTTGTTTACTTATTTGTTTTTGTTTTTTACTGTGTATTAAAGGGTTTATAGAGAACCGCCCCAGTTTGCTGGGCATATCGAGTAATATACAACAGACCCACCATGAAACCTTTGTGAAATTCGAAGCATTCTACATTATCAAACTCATCGAGCCTCCGGGGTTTTAGATAAGGAACTGTGGACTCTGACCAAACTCTTCTGTCTCAGTGATGCCGAGAGCCCTACCCCACTTTACAGATGAGAAAGACTGAGGCGAGGTGGGGAGTGGTGCCCCAGGCTGACTCCATGGAGTGGCGGCATCCCATCATCCTGCAGGAGGGCGCCGGGAGGAAGGGAAGCCTTTGAATCACCAGCCCACCTTGCGAAGGGCCTTGTTGCCTCAGCACAATTTTAAAAATAGAAAACCTGGAAGGACTAAAGCCCCAAAGGAGGCTTCGAGTCTCCCGGAAAAGGGAGGCTTGCTGTAGGTTCCGATGCTTGGCATTCAGGTTTTTTTTTTTTTTTTTTAAATCTCAGCTGGATGTACACTCATCCATCACAGGATCAGTTCTCAGAATAGAGAGGTACCTGTTGAATCATCCACCCCACTTCCTGCCTTCGGCGGGCATCTGTCCAAACGCTGAGCCATCCGCTTCTCTGCCGTGGCCTGAGATATATCAGGGTTTGCAGCCCTGGCGACAGCAGACAAAATAGACTCACATTTCCTTCAGAATCATTTAGCGAGTTTAGAGAGTGCTTGACTGTTTCAATGGGGTGAACGAGAACCAGGCTTCTCCCAGCTCCTCTCTGCCTGAGACATTTTCTTTTGTTGGAGGCTGGGGTTTGGTATTCTGGCTCGAAAGGTGAACACTGGTTTTGGCTTGATTAGCTGTGCAGTCTCGGACTAGTACGTACCCCTCTCTGAACCTAAGGTATGCTTTCTGCAACGCATATGCTATTCTCTGTGCCACATGCTCTGGCTCCCACTGTCCTTAAGACTGGAGACCATGCCTTCAAGCTTCCTGGAGAGCCCGATCAGGGCCAAGTGACTGACTGCAGGTGATATTTAAAGGGGATTCATGGGGCAGTCTGGGATCACAGCAATACGAACAGACTTGTGTGGAGCAGATGGCCTGAGTTTGAATCCCAGGTTACCGCAAGACACATGACCTTGGGCGAGTCATGCTACTCTCTGAGCCTCATCATCCTTATCTGTAAAGTGGACTAGGAATCACAATATGTAGGTGATGGGAATTAAGTCAGATAACATGTAAAATGCTTAAAACGGTGTCTGGTGTGCAGTAAACCTTTAATCTATGCCAGCTGGACTAGTGTGGTCATCAGAAACCTGCGGGGATTTGACTGGGGCAAGATCTTGCAACATTTCAAAGGCAATCAGTTGTCCCTTGTGGGGATCCAGGGCCTGAGTTGGCCAGTCAGAATTCAGAGAGAGAGAGAGAGAGAGAGAGGGAGAGAGAGAGACCCTCATACTCTCAAGCAGCCTAAAGTCTAATGGGAAAATAGGTGTGGCTAGCCCGGGGGCTGCAATACCTATGAAGAGTTTAATGAAATAGATTTTGGACCTATATTTAAAAAGCAGATTTCACATAAAAATCCAGAGTTTTCGCTTCTCTTAATATCGAGCAACACTGGGTTGGCTTTTCTGTATGATGATAAGAAGCTGGTGCTGAATAGCGCCCCCCCCCCAAGACCAGGGTCTTTCTACTTTGCCACAGTCCCCACTGCACCCTGTTGCATCATACTTGACCTATTCATGTTCATGCGTGTTTCCTGCCTGGCCCCCTGGGAATTTGCAGATAAATTACAATTGATGCCATGAGCGCTGTGGGAGCAGGATGAGGGATAATAACTCAGCCTTGGATAATCTGGAAGAGCTTCCCAAGGGAGAGAGAGTCACAGCTGCTTCTCTATAAAACCTCCGGATGCTGCTGAATACCCTCAACTTTATGGCTCAAGGACACAAATAGAGGATATAAAGGCAGAGCTGGCAGGAATCTCTGATATAAAAAAACCAAAGCTAAGTGGCCTGTCTGGGGTCATAGAGCCAGTGGAAGGCACAACCAGGACTGTCAACTAGAAATATTTGTGGTCCTTGGGAGTCAGGAGAATTTGTACTCTGGAATCTTGAATCTGAGCCCTATCTCTGACCTTGGATAAGTTACTTCATCTCCTTGAACTTTGGTTTCTGCATCTGGAAAAAGGGCTAAGGATTCTGACCTCAAAGGAGTGTTCTCAGGGGGCAGATAATGAAAAAATGGATAGGGGTCACTCATAAGCTCAATAAGGCTCTCAACATGTGAGGGTCATTCTTATTGCTGCAAAAATCCACCTTCTCCTGGCAGATTTGGCACCATCTGTTCAACAGAGACCTTGAAGGGGACCTGTCCCCCATTTGCCTTTGCCAGTTCCTTGTGGGAGCATACATGGCCTTTTTCCAGGCGGGGACTCAGGAGGGGAATGTTTTGGGATTCTCTGACCTTGGCTGTGAGCAGAGCTCTGGGTGCAGACCCTCCAGGCTCCCCTCTTCTGGGAGGCTCCAAGGTCAAAGGAGATTCTCATCTAGGGATGGGAAGGAAGCAGAAATTCCTGGGGAAAAGGAGAAATGTCAATAATTCCTTTATTTTCTTCAAGATGCCCACCACTGCATATCGGGGACTACCTTGAACTCCCCACTCAGTGCCTAGAACTATGGAGACAATATGGGATTGTGGCTGATGGTCTCAGTTTGGGGTTCGCACTGTCTTGAGTTCAAACTGTGGCTTTCCTCCTTCCTAGTTAAGTGTGTCACTTAGCAAAATTTCAAACTTCTCTCTAAACCTCAGTGTCATCACTTGCAAAATAGGATTCTTAAAAATATCTATTTTATAGAGTTTTGTGGGAATTAAGTAAGGTTATGTAAAGGGTGAAGCACCCCGAGAAGTTCAATAAATGCCATTTACCAGTGTTACTGGAAGCAGTAATAACCATTTATCATGTCTGTATGGGATTTTACCATTTATAAGCTAGTTGTGCTTTTCTTACCCTGTATGACCTTCACAACAACTCTTTGAGGTGGCCAGTGTAGGGTTTCTGACCTCACTGTACAGATGAGAAAATGAGCCCAGAGAGGGCAGCAGTCTGCTCAAGGTCACACAGCTTATGAGTGGCAGAGCTAAGTTCAAGTCTTCTTAGTTGAAGGATGGACAATGTTTTTCACAGGGCCAGGCCAGTGCACCTGAAAATGTGACTGGGCTGCTCCTTGGGTACACCAATTCTCCCAAGCCCCTCTTCATAGAGAAATAATCCAGTGTTGCTTCAGACTCTCGTTGCTTATGTTTATTCTCTGAACTTGCACCACTTCTGGGGGTGAAGAAATTTCTCCTTGTTCTGTGGCATCAGACTTTTCCTTGCATTTGTTCTAAAACAACTTTGGTTTTCCAGCCGCCCCCTCCCAGCCTGATCCTGTTGACACCGGAAGATCCGTGTGTTCTGAGTTCTGGCCACACGATGGCGCTGCTCCCCAAGGCATGAAAGCACTTGTACCACATTCCACTGCATCAAATACCCACCACCTACTATGTGCCGGTCACTGTGGCTGCGGAGCAAGGGGCTTGGGCTATTTATCGATGTTATCTTAAGCGACATAAATAGCAACCACCACCATAATAATAGTAATGACACTGGTATAGATTTTCATAGTTTGTTAAGCAATTTGCATGCATTACCTGGTTTCATATGCCAAATAATTCTGATAGATTAGATGCGATGGGTCTCTCTGCCCCCATTTGGGGAGGAAACAGAAGCACAGAGAGGTGACAGGACTTGCATAAAGGCCTGGAGGAAAGCAGCACGTGGCTGGCACGCGATGAATCATAGGCGGTGGATTGAATGGGGTGGACCAGGCATCCTGTCTCTTTCTTCTGTGTCAGTATCTGTCCAGGAGGGCAGGGACTATCTTGTCTGCCTTTCCGTCCACACTCCTAGGACGGTGCCTGGTGGAGGACCTCTGCAGCAGGGAGGAGAGGCAGGGGGCTCCCTGCAGGCCGATCAGCCTCCCCAAGGCTGCAGTACCGAACGGCCCGTCAACTGCAGCTCCAGGCCAGGCCAGGAAGGCTCTCCGGTGCACTCAGGCTGAGAGCTGCAACCTCTGGGCTGGAGCTGATGGAAGAGACTGCAAAGAGAGGTCACCGCTTTCACCACAAGACCCGGGCAGGGCATGAGTGACTCACCATAATTTAGCTCCTAAAGGCTCCCAGGTGGCCCAGGGGACAGGAATGATTCATTCGTTCATTCACTCATTTACTCAAATTCAGCGAACATTTTCTAAGAGCCTGCTACACGCTAAACAATAGGGATACAGACAAATTCTCCCTGTATTTGAGATGGAAAACACAACCCCTGTCCTCCTGGAGCTTTTAGAGCAGCGGGGTGGGGGTGGGGGGTAAACAGTGAGCAATACAGATTCATAGGTGTTGCTCAGAGGTCTGTGCTCAGCACCCCGGGCGTGACTGAGTCGACCAGGGATTGGGGGGCGGGGGCTGCACAGAGGAAGGAACCTTTTGCAGGATCTTGAAGGAGCTGAGTTTACAGATTACCAGGCAAGGGGCGTGCAAAGGTGGAGGGAAGGAAAGAGTCGGGGGTTGTGGGGGTTGGAAGCCAGAGCTGTCAAAGACCATCGTGCGTTTGAGGATGGGTAAGGGGTGCAGCCGAGAGACGGGGGACAGCCAGAGAGGAGCCATGTAGGCCATCCTGGGGCAGTGACATGTGGCTCATAGATGGCAGCGTTTTGAGACTCGTAATCATCATGCCAGTAGCTGGGCCAAGCCCTGGGGTCCAGAGGGGAACGCTGTGGTCTCTGCTGTCAAGGGGCTCAGAGTTTGTGGAGGAGATGGACAAGGGGAAGACCTGGTCCCCTCATGTTTCCTGAGCCCTGATTATTTGCTGGGCATGGTGCTACGTGCTTCCTGAACATGGAAGACAGATTTATTTATTTATTTATTTACTCATTCATTCTTTTCAGGGCCGCACCCTTGGCATATGGACCTTCCCAGGCTAGGGGTTGAATCAGAGCTGCAGCTGCCAGCTCATGCCACAGCCACAGAAATGCCAGCTCTGAGCCACATCTGCCACCTACACTGCAGCTTGCAGCAACACCGGATCCTTAACCCACTGAGCGAGGCCAGGGATTGAACCCGCATCCCCATGGATACTAGTAGGGTTCTTAACCTGCTGAGCCACGATGGGAAACTCTGACAGATACTATTATCACCTCCATTTTTTAAATTTATTTATTTATGTATTTATTTATTTATTTATCTTTTTGCCTTTTATGTAGAGCCTCACCCGCGGCATATGGAGGTTCCCAGGCTAGGGGTCTAACAGGAGCTGTAGCCGCCGGCCTTCGCCACAGCCACAGCAACGCGGGATCCGAGCTGCGTCTGCAACCTACACCACAGCTCACGGCAATGCCGGATCCTTAACCGACTGAGCGAGGCCAGGGATTGAACCCGCAACCTCATGGTTCTTAGTCGGATTCGTTAACCACTGAGCCACAACAGGAACTCCATCACCGCCGTTTTAAAGATGAGTAAACTGAGGCTTGGAGTGCGTAAGTAAAGTTGTCCAAGGCCACAGAACTCGTCGTGGTGGAGTTGGGACTTGTCTTTTTGGCTTTTGAACGGTCATGTTTCCTAAAGCTAACTCAGGTGTGTTATATAGGAATCATATATATTCATGTATATATGGTTCAAAATTCAAAAGTTGCCACTTGAAGTTGGTGTCATTTCCATCCCTGCTCCAGCTCTCCATCCTCAGAGGCAACCACTCTTGCTAGTTTCTGGTATTTTCTTCTAGAGATGGTCCATCCAGACTCAAGCACGAAAGATAAGAAAAGACAGGTGTGTGTGAATCACAAGCATGGACTCTGGGAACAGCCTGCAGGGATGGAAGCCTGACTTTTTGGTCTGAACTTGAAGAGCGATATCACTAAATTATAGTCTGAGTAGAGGGTGAGAGGGCTTGGACGGGGAAGGGGGTGGTGATGGCTTGGAGATGAGGGCATATGGACCAGTGGGACCTAGAGAGACTGAACCGGGATAAAGTGGGGAGAGAGGCTGAGAAGAGGTTGTGATGACAGGCGGGCGTCCCGCAGGGCTGAAGGTCCACTATGAGGGAGAGAAGTGGCCCCCGGGGCTGGGACAGTCCCTGTCCGTGGCCTCGCGTGGACTCCTGAAACTGTTCCTGCCCATCGGTCGCAGACTGGGGCTGAGATGCTGGCAGGGAGGCTGTGGGCTCCGGAAGCTCTGGCCTGAGGGGCCAGAGGGGGATTCTGGGAAAGTCCTCTCCCTCCCGCCCAGTGCTTCTCGGGAGTTTACTGCCCCTGCTGTTCTTCACTGTAGAGGAACAGCAGGCTGGAGGAAGTGGAAGGGTTTGGGAGAGGCTCAGCCTGCGATGGTCTGGGGGCTCAGTCGGGCTCCTTCTCTGGAGGTTTCCAGGCTGCGTCTGAGTGAGTGTCCACAACGCACAGGGCTCCCCTAGGCAGGGCAGGAAACCAGCATGAAGATATAATACCACATGTTATACCAACATGTGTATAATATGTTCCTTATATAGATAGATAGCATTTTGTTTGATCATCATCTCTCCTGTTTTGAAACCAGTTTTTGTCTCTCTGTTTTTAACAGCTGCACCTGCAGCATATGGAGGTTCCCAGGCAAGGGGGTTGAATCAGAGCTGCAGCTTCAGCCTGCACCACAGCCACAGCAACGTGGGATGCAAGCCGTGTCTGTGACCTACACCACAGCTCACAGCAGCACAGGATCCTCAAGTCACTGAGTGGGCCAGGGACTGAACCAGCATCCCTCAGGGATACTAGTCGGGTTTGTCACCACTGAGCCACATCAGAAACTCCCCCAATTTTGAAACAACAAGTGGGTTCTCTGACCTCCCTGCATTCCCCTGACGGCCTTGTCCCGGCCAGAGGGAGCATCCTCGGTTGGATGCTAAGCCCTGTGCCCCACCCCCCCGGAGTCCCTGGTAACTCCTGGGCTTTCTGGAAGAACAAGATGTTCCCAACTCATCTTATACGTTCCCTTCCCAGTCCTGGAATCAGCCATTTCTCCAGGGAGCGCTGGTTCCCTCCCATGAGAAGTACTATTTGGAGGTTACAGGCCTGGGGAGAGATGGAGTCTTGCTGCAAGCTCCGAGGGAAGAGCCCCCCCCCCCGCGGCCCCTTAGCTCTGGTGACCTTGAGCACACCCCTCCCCCTCCCCCGGGGGGTGGGGGATTAGAGGACCCCTTAAGTCCTTTCCAGACTCAACTGGGTTGAGAATGAGATGTGGGAAATACTTACACGGCGTGTCCTGGGCTGCAGTGGCACCACGGGAACCCACGGACCTGGATTCAAGCCCCAGCTCCACTGCCGTGCGTCTGAGTGACTCTGGACGTGTTACCTAACCTCTCTGAGCCTTGGGGTCCTCACCTGTGAAGACGGGATGATAGGACCTACCTCGCGGGACATCTGTGAAGATTACACCTGACAGCACGTGTAGATTCCCGCCATATTGCACCAAGAGCAGGTGCTCAGTGCATGCGGATTCCCGTTTTCTCCCTCCTCAGTCACGTGACTCCAGCATTCCAGGAAGTGAGGACTGGATTACTGGACAGTTTGTGAGAGGGGAGGCGAGGAGTCTACGGAAGGGGAAGAAGTCCGTGGGGAAATAAAGAGGAGGGGAGCTTAACTCAAAAGAAGAAAGATTTTTTTTGTTTGTTTTTAATTTTTTTTTTTTTTTTTTTTTTGCCACACCTGTGGCATTTGGAAGTTCCTGGGCCAGGATGGAACCCGAGCTGCAGCTGCAACCTATGCCTCAGCTGTGACAACACCTGATCCTTAATCCACTGCACTGGCTCAGGGTTCGAACCTGCACCTCTGCAGAGGCAATGCTGGATCCTTAACCTGTTGCACCACAGTGGGAACTCCTGAAAATAAGGAAGATAATGGATTGTCAGATCTGCCCAATGAAGAAGGCTCTCATTGCTTGGGGGAGGTAGAGAACCTCCCAGCGCTGGAGGTATGGAAATAGACGTTGATGGATTCATTCATTCAGCAGACTTTTAGAAAGAGCTGTCCTCGCCTAGCCCCTTGATGGGGTGGGGACGACAAGGTCAGTGGGTCAGCATCCCTGGGCCGTGCAGTGTCCCGACCAAGGGAATGAGCTGATCTCCAAGGTCCTTGCTACTCGGCGGTGCAGGGCTTTAAGGCGTCCACGCCTTGGAGGGAGTTGGCAGAGGATTTTCAGTGTGCGCCTTCTGGTATCGATCCGCTGGAGCTGAAGCTGGCTGGGGAGCGGCAGGAGGAGGACGCTGCAGTGTTATTAGTGCGGTGGACACACTGTAATCTGTCAGTGTCACCCTGGTCGCAGCTGGCCGGGGAGCCATCCTGCCATTAACTTCTCCCTTGCCAGCAGCCACTGAGCCCACAACCTGCACAGCACCCTCCCCAGAGCCTCCATCTGTCCGCGTAGGAAGGAGACTGAGGGTGTTTACTTGTTTTCTGTTCCTCCCTGGCATGAGCCCTCCGTCCCTGCCACCGTGATTTATTCAGTGTTTCCCAAACACACTCTGGACCTTCTTACCTCTGTACCTTCAGTTACCAGCTTTCCCTACCAGCTGTGGTCACTGAATTTACTTCCATCCATCCATTCATCCATCCATCATTTTAGTACCTAAAAATCTATCCATTTTCCATTTGTTGAACCACCTCTTCATCCATCAATCCATTCAATCATCCATCTATCCACCCATCCATTAGTCCGTCCATCCATCCATCCATCCATCCATCATCCATCCATCCACCCACCCACCCACTCTTCATCCATTCAACCTTGCAATTTAGTTCAGTCCAGTTCAATTCAACTCAGCTCTGTTCAATTCAATTCACCTGTATTCACTTCAGATGATTCCTAGGTCTTGCCATCCGCCAAGTAAGTGAAAAGTGAGCCGTGTTTCTGCCGTCAAGGAGCCTCCTGCATCCTTCGTCAAGGAGCCTCCTGCATCCTTTACGGCCAGCGTTAAATCTCGCTCCTGTTAACCCTTTGCCAGTCCCTTGAGCAGAAGCAATTGACTCTAAAGAGCTGTTCTGTGGAAGAAAGTTTAGTCTGGCTTTCACGAACCCTGCAGGACGGAGCTGAGGCAAGGAGGGGGGAAAGTGAGGGAAGGCGGATGAGGGAGGTAAGCCAGAGGGGCGGGGATCTTGGCTCTGTACAGGGAGGGGTTTCTATTCAGCGGTGAGCACTCTGGCGGAGTGAGCGAGTGTGTACTGGGGATGAAGGTAAAGAGAAGGGGTAAGAAGATGACTGTTGGGGGAGTAAGTTGGTGTGGGGGTGAGGACGTGAGCTCTGGAGCCAACGGGCTGCTGGGCTTACTCTCTAGGCTCCCCTGCTGGAGCCTGTCTAGGTATCCCTGCTGTGTGACCTGGGCACAGCTCTTGATCTCTCTGAACTTTAATGCCCTCGTTTGGTAAATGGGGATAATGGCAGGATCTATCTCATAATGTTGCTGTCATTAGTAACAGGGAATGTGCTTAAATTAATGCCTGGCACAAAGGGAAATCCTGACAGATTCTAGCTATTATTATTATTATTATTATTATTATTTGTCTTTTTATGGCTGCGCCCATGGCACATGGAGGTTCCCAGGCTAGGGGTCGAATTGGAGCTGCAGCTGCCGGCCTACACCACAGCCACGGCAACGCAGGATCCGAGTCTTGTCTGTGACCTACACCACAGCTCACAGCAAGGCCAGATCCTTAACCCACTGAATGGAGCCAGGGATGGAACCCTCATCCTCATAGATACTAGTTGGGTTTGCTACCACTGAGCCACAACGGGAATTCCTATCACTTCTTTTTATTGAACACCAACTACGTCCAGATACTGTGCTAGGAGTTTTCACGTTTAGTGTCTCCTTAGAGCATCCCAGCCACTAATCCTATAAAGAGATTATCATTATTACTATTGTTTGTTGTTTTGGGGTTATGCCTGTGGCATGCAGAAGTTCCTGGGCCAGAGACTGAACCTGAGCCACGGCAGTGAAAACCCTGAATCCTTAATCATTAGGTCACCCGGAAATTTCCTATGCAGAGGTCATTGAACCCATTTTGCAGATGAGGAAAATGAAGGCTCAGGGAGGCTGTCTGTTGTTCCTATCCCACAGCTGGTGGAGGATGGAGCTGGGCTTCAGATACAAGCTTTTCTAGCCTTACTGCCTATGCTCTCCCACCTGCCTCTTTCTGTGGCCTTTCTAGGGGGCGTGTCCTCTGAGATGCAAGGGTCTTGAGACTTCCATCTCGGTTTCCGTCTGGGGCACTCTTTTGGCTTTTCTGTAGTTTTAGTTTTGGGTTGTTAATTGTTTCAGGTGTGTTTTCTCTCTTTTCTGGAAAGTATGGTATCAAGAAAAAATTTGTTTTCTTCTCTATAGCAACCGATGCACTGACTTTGACCATGAAAGCTACAGAACTGATGACATTTCCCTTTCTGCCTGGCTTGCCAGGAAACTGGTACTTTCTGTCCTAATGCTTCCTTCTTCTTTCCATGGTTGAGGTCTCTGCCTTCAACATCCTTTTTATTTATGCGTCTTCTGCTGTAAGCTGTTCCACTCTTGGGAGAAGCTTTATAAATAGAGGTTAATTGAATGGAAAAGGGCAGATTGCAAATCACAAGTAAATAGTTCAAAGAAAACTCTGAGCTTCAGGAAACGGATGTGTCTTTCTTGTATCTGTCCTTCCCTGTCTAGCCCTGGCTTTGGCTCGGTGAATTTTGCATGGAAAGCTCAGTGGTGATTTTCTCTGACATGTTTGGGTCAGAGGCTCTCTTTTCACACTCGAAATAAAATCCAAAGACCTGCCGCTTGAGGACTGATCTCTGCCTACTTCTTTTTTTTTTTTTTTTGGT
>PVHT021183646.1:9558265-9593799 GCA_004024745.2 Catagonus wagneri
TGCGTGTGTGTGTGTTGTCCCTAAGAATGTGTACTGGGCACAGACTCATAGGCACATGCACTGTGGGGGCCATGGATGTACCTCGGAGATGTGGGTAAGTGCACCCACCAGAGCTACAGCTTTTTTTTTTTTCTGTATCACACCAGTGACTGATATGTGTTTTGACAATCAGCTCTCCATTAAAACAACGGCCTGCAGTTCACATTGTGGCCAGCAGGTTAAGAACCCGACTAGTATTCACAAGGATGCGGCTTCATTCTCTGGCCTGGCTCAGTGGGTTAAGGATCCGGCATTGCCACAAGCTGCGGCATAGACAGCAGATGCAGCTTGGATCTGCTGTGGCTGTGGCTGTGGTGGAGGCCAGCAGTTGCAGCTCCAATTCGACCCCTAGCCCAGGAACTTCCATAGGCCACAAGTGTGGCCCTAAAAAGCAAAATGAAATAAATAAAATAAAATAAAATATAAAAATAAAAGCCTGACTTGTAGCGTTTGCCCATTTCTGTGGTGTAAACATCCCCATCACAGCCAGTTTCAAGGTGCAGCGTGACACCACTAAACACAGAGTGCAGAAGAGATGTACACGTTTGGTCTGCATGAGCCTGCAGGAGGCAACCCCCCCCCCACCACCACCACACACACACACGCTGGATTTCTGTCTGTGACAGAGTGGCGGGGAGGGCAGGCAGGGCTAAGTTGCTCTGGCCTGGTTTGGGAGAAGTCCCGGGAAGCTGGCCCACAAACACCTCTCCCCAGAGCCTGTGCACTGGGAGAATGGGGCGGTTCTTGAGTACCAGCCTGCATTCTCAACCTTTGCTTGGAAGCCAGTCCAAACTGATGCTTCTTGTTAGGTGGGTCTAGACACTCACCGAGACAGCAGCCTACACTCACTCCCACGCAGACGATCTCAGAGCTTCTGGAGTTTGGTGAGCTCAGCGCTCCTGCGAGGAGGAAACTCTAAGTTTGGAGCGTGAACGGGGGAGGGAGAAGGAAAGATTCCCACCTCTGTCAGAAGGGAAGTCTGGGGAGGTCAGAGGTCAAGAGCCTGGGACTGGCAGCCTGCTTGAAACTACTTTGCAGGTGTGATCTGCAAGTTGCTTGCCCTCTCTGATCTCTTAACGGGTGCCTTTTCCCCATGAAGGTGTAGGTCTTCTGAGTTCTGTGGCCTCTCACCCGACCCTCTGGGAGGTGAAGCCCCTGGCTGGACTCTGAGATCTATACTCAAAAGTCAAAGCTGTACTGCCTCTGGACACAGGCAAGTCGGGCCCTGGGCTTTGGGGGAGGAGTCCACAGGACTTCTCTCTCTGGTGCAAGCTTCTTCTAGAATTTTTCTTTTCTTTTCTTTTCTTTTTTTTGTCTTTTCAGGGCTGCACCCATGGCATATGGAAGTGCCCAGGCTAGGGGTCGAATCAGAGCTGCAGCTGCAACCCACCCAATGCTGGATCCTTAACCCACAGAATGAGGCCAGGGATGGAACCCACATCCTCATGGAGACTCCATTGCGTTCTTAACCGTCTGAACCACAAGGGGAACTCCAGAGCAGGGAGTTCTGAATGTTGGCCGATTCTAGAGTGGAATTTCCAGGGCCTCGTGGTGTGTCTCCTCTGCGTGCTTCTTCTTTTCTCTCGAGCCCCAAGGAGAGCTGGGTAATGACTAATCTTCCTTTCTGGTATCTTAGTGTCTTCCAGAGATCCCGCCTCCTGGAGCTCGCGAAGAAGCCCTGGTCTGTATCAGGACCCATGTCATGATGTCTGGTTGGTTCCCAGCCCCCACCCCCCCACCGTGTGCAATTGTGGCTGTTTCTAAGGTGACTCTCTTACACCCTCATAGGTCATTCTTCTGGCTCTTCAAATGAAAATATGCAAATAACCAGGCCAGTGAATCCCAGCCATTGTAATGAATGAGGCCTCCAGGCTATTTTTTTTTTTTTTTCTGTCTGCAGTGGTAGATGTCAGTAGGGCAGAAGGAAGCTTTTTTCTCTTTTCAGAGCAATGTAGCGTAATGTTTTCATTTTAAACCAGCTATGCTCAGCTTTTCTTTTTCTGTTTGTCAGGGCATTGGTTGTGAATTTATACCTGAACTTCTAAGTCAAGGATAAAAAATTCAGTGAGGGTGCTGATGGGAAGGGAAGCCCCTGCTAGAAGGAGGAGGATGGAGTTCCCGCTGTGGTGCAGCGGGTTAAGCGTCCAGCTGCAGCGGGTTGGGTTGATGCAGAGGTGTGGTTCTGATCCCTGGCCTGGCGTAGTGGGTTAAAGGATCTGGTGTTGTCGCAGCCGTGGCGAAGGTCATAGCTGTCGCTCAGATTCAGTCCCTGGCCTGGAAATTTCTGTATGCTGTGGCTGTGGCCATAAAATTAAAAAAAAAAGAGCAGAAGAAGCATTTTACAATTTGCCAACAGATGAGTACTTTTTGGGTCTGCTTTTAAAATCTTGGTTCGATTTTTGAAAGACCCTCTTTCTACCCATCCTATTCAATATGACAGTTTTTTAAAGTTCAAATGAACTAAATTAAATGTTTTTGATGTATTTTGAGAGCGGTTTACAGTATTCTTTCCAATAACTGATTCTGGGATTTAACGAGAACAGGGGTGACCATTGGTGGGTTAGTTCTTTTACTGCCTTCCAATGGGTCCTTTCCCCAATGCCAAGGTTCAAGCGCCCTGTTAGCTCAGCATCCTTTATAGGCTGAATTAGTGTCTCCCCCCACCCCCCTCCCACCCCAGCAAATACACATATTGAAACCCTAACCCACACTGGGATGGTATTTGGAGGTGGGGTTTTGGGGAGGTAATTAGGTTTAGACGAGGTCAGGATTTTCTATGATGGAATTAGTGTCTTTATAACAAAGGAAGAAAGAGCAGAGGACTCCTCCCCGCCTCTCTCTGCTGCATGTGAGGACACAGTGAGAAGGTGACTGTCAGCAGGCCAGGAAGAGCCTTTCACCAGGAATCGAATCTGCTGAGTCCTTGGTCTTGGACTTCCCGGCCTCCAGAACTGTGAGAAGTAAATGTCTGTTCTTAAAGCCACATGGTCTATGATGCTTTGTCACAGCTGAGCTGACTGAGACCCATCCCTTCTGGCCACTCCTAGTTCTTCACATTAGGTTTTTTATTCTATTTTATTTTATTTAAATATTTTTTTTAGGAGCCTCACCTGCAGCATGTGGACGTTCCCAGGCTAGGGGTCGAATCGGAACTGCAGCTGCCGGCCTACATCACAGCCACAGCAACGCCAGATCCTCAACCCACTGAATGGGGCCAGCGATGGAACCCACATCCCCCTGGATACTAGTTGGGTTCTTAACCCACTGACTAGCAACGGGAACTCTTCTTCATATTAGGATTGTCCCTGGATCCCCTGCTGGACCCTTCTCGTGTGTCTCCCAGTCCACTGTCCCCTCCACGGGGCACCCCTATACAGAGGGCCCTCTAAGTACACTGGCAGGGTCATGTCCATTCCGGGCTCTACACATTCAAGGGGAAAACTGAAACTCTGAAGTGTCACTAGGATATTGACGAGGTCTGGCTTATTCTAAAACTGCAAACTCAAGGATGTCACGCTTATGGCTTTCACATATCTGAGGGACCCTTGTGCTGAAAACGGATGGGATTCACTCATTGTTCCTGGAGTCACAGGAAGAGGTAGAAATGTGGTCATCATGCAAAGGAGACTTTCACCCACGGGCACTGCTCTGCATGGCCCAGGGCTGCCTGTGTAGGGGGTGAGCCCCCTGTCACTGGAGGTGTGCAAATATCAGTAAGAGCAATTTAAAAGAAAACTCACAACACTCTACTGCATGCCTTATAAGCCTTCCCCCTACCCCCACAACCCTGAGAATCTAAGTTCTCAGACTGAGGCTTTAGGATGGTTTTAGGAGTTGGGAAGGCAATGAAAGAAACCCGCCGGAGTGAGGACCAAGCTATAAAAAAAAATCTTTATTTCATGTACCAGGATTTTTTTTCTTTTTTTTCTTTTTTTAGTTTTCTGCTTTTTAAAATTGTTTTCTGTTAACAGTCTGAAAAGAAAAAAGGACCCACCAACAAAATAAAATGGAGGTTGGTTTCTTGAACTGGTTAGAGCTGGACATAAGCAATTGTCCACCCTGGCAAGCGGCGCCTTTGCGATCCGATGCCGCTCCTTGCCTCTGGCCCCCTAGCCCTTTCACTCCACACCCGGATGGGCTTCTTCTAGAGGTCCCAGACCCCAGGCTTCAGGGCCTGGGAAGAAGCTCCGATTACCATCCCAGACACTTTGCCGGATCTCAGAGAACTGAGGCCGATTTCCCCCCTTTGGACGGTGCCCGCTTGTTGGCTGTTTCCTTGGGCCCTCTCCTTTCTCTCTTGTCCTGGATGCTTTGGGGTTTGGAATCCCATGGGGAAGTGGGCAAGGCTGGATGGGGGAGGGAGAGATTTCGATTTCTGCCCAGGCTGAGAAAATACTGGGTTGCCACCGCACCTGGCACCGGCCCCCACGCCTCTGTCCTGGGCCCCCCAGCCCCGCCTTCCACGCACTTCTGGGCTGGCGGGCGGACGCTCTGTCCTGCGGCTGTTGACCTGAGAAAAGAGCTTTGCTTTCCCAGACAAAAGATGGGAAGGGCAGCTGGGAGCGGGTGAGCCCCCAGAGCTTTTTGAGCCATTCCCCGCAACTCCTCAGAGCTCAACTTAAGAAGCTTCAGGCCAGGTCAGGGTCAAAAAAGCGACAAACCAAGCGGTGCTGATGCGGGCTGCAGGGGCCCATGCCTTCAGGACAGAGACAGGCAGGAGAGCCTGAAATCTGAGTTTGGGGAAGCGGTTGGTTTCCCTTCAGTCTGAACTGGCCCCTCTTGTTCTGGGGAGAGAGGGGAGCAACACAGGACACCCCCCAACGTTAGTCCATGGTCTGTGTTTAACTTCGGGGGTCAGTCCTCATGCTGGGACCAAACTTCCCAAAGCTTTGCTCTCCATCCCTCCAGCTTTCACCCCTCCCAGCAAACCTCAGAGGATCCTCCTTTTTTCTAACCCCCAAAGACAGTGTTGGGGGGGAGCCTGGTGGCTGCTCTCTTCTCCCCAGGAAGTCCCCTCCACTACCTGTGACCGGGTCATGGCATTAAAGAAAGGGGACACAAAATAAGAAGTGGCTCTGGGGACCCCTGGTGCTTTTCCCTCCCTGTCGGAATGGTAGAATGCATTTGCTCACAGGTGTGTATTTTTGCTTTTGACATCGGATGTGGGGGCTGGAGGTTGGGAGCACAGTGAGGAGGCATATGGTGTGTGTGTGTGTGTGTGTGTGTGTGTGTCTAAATGGCTGACTGATGATCTGGGTACGTTCTCAGTGTCTGGGGGCTGGATGGGAGCCATCTTGGTCACCCCCTTGGCATTCTCCTCTGGGCAGCTGGCAGGTCTTGAAAGTCATCAACATCGAGAATAAGAATGGGTCTTTGGAGTACATCTGGGTCAAGCCACATGCTCACACAGAGCGAAACTGAGCCAGGGAGGCCACGCAGCAAGGGATTCCAGAACCCAGAGCAAGCAGTGTGTGTGTGTGTGGGAGTGGGGTGTGCGATCTCCCCTGTGTAGACCAGATTCTCCCTCCTCCACATTAGCAGCACTTCTCTGGTGTCAGAAGAGCTCTTTTATCACAGCCCCCTGCAGCTGCCTAGGGCCTTTCTCCTCGACCTCCTGTTTGAAGCCCAGCTCTCATCTCTCACAGTAGCTTGTTTGTTTGTTAAAATGGATTGGTATATTTGTTTTCTGTTTTCTCTTTACAAGTTCCCTGCTAAATTTTAAGTCCCCCGCCCCACCCTATTTTTTTGTTTGTTTGTTTTCACAGTTTAAAGCTGGAAAAGAATTAAAAGAAAAATACTATCTGATTTTCTTGCAAGTAAATCCACTTATTATATATTTACATTTATTTATAGTCTGTGGTTTTTTTATTAAAAAAAAATCACCACTTGTTTCTCCTTTTTTCTTTTGTAAAAAGAAACCTTTTTGCAGTGTCATTGTTGGACCCGCCGAGCCCTGAGGGGGCTTCAGCGAGTCCCAGGACCCCCAAAGGGTCAGTGAACCCCCTTCCCAAGAGGTTGAGGGCTTATGAGTCTGGGGGTCCACCATCGCCCCAGGGTCAGCTTGTGGCCCTGAGGTGAGGGGTGAGGAGGGAGAGATGCTTTATATCCCCCCCGGGGAGGGGGGTGGGCATCCCCTGTCCCCAAGGACAGGAGCTTGAGGCGGTGACCCCAAGAGGCTCACCCTGAGGATTCCGGGTTTCCCGGGCACCTGGGTCAGCCACCAGCAGCCATCCTCTCTCCTTCCCGTCCCTCAAGGCCTAGGAAGTCATCACAGTGGGTTAAGGACCATTAAGGACTGGGAACCCCTGGGCTGGGCAAACCCCAGGTGCAGCCCCCCTCCAGGCACCTTTCTGACAGGAGGGACCAAGAACTCTGGGGTCACCTGGAGGCCCACAACTGCCCCATCAGTGCTGGGAGGAGCCGGCTCACAAGCCACCAAGCTTGCCCAGCGTTCCCGGGGCACCCATCCAGAGGCTCCAGGGACCTGGCAGTGACCGAGAGGCTCACCTGGCCCCGGGGCCCCTGAGTTTCCACCCCCCACTCACCCAGGGAGGCAGAGCCCGCTTGGGGTTAAAGGAAACAGAAAAGTAACTCTCCCGTGTTTAAAAAAAAAAAAGAAAAAGTAACATAAACCCCTGATAAATGCAAAGAACATTTCCCTTCCTTTCTGTGCCTTCTCATTGTTTTTTTTTTTTGCTTTAATAGGATCTTGGTTCCCTTTTATTTGTTTCATTTAAGTTGGTTTTTATTAAATGTTAAAATAATGGTACATGGGAAATCATGCATTTTCTTTTAGATTTATTTTCTATTTTTAATTTTTATCCTCGCGCTTTTTTTTGTTTGTTTTCCCTTCCCTTGTTTATATTTTTTCACATTTCCTATTGTTTTGCTTCTTTGTTCCTCTTATATTTTGTTCTTTTTTTTTAATTTACTTGTTATGTTTTTCTCTTTTTTTGTTTTTTTTTTTTTTGCTTTTGGAAGGTTTGTCCCCCCCATGGATGGTTTGGTTCCCCCCCTCCCCCCACCCCCCGGCCCACCCCGCGGGCCGCGGCGCCCCTCCTCCCGGCTCTGCCCCGGACCGGACCCCCAGCCCCGGACCCCGACCGCGGCGGCGGCGGCGGCGGCGCTGGCGAGGCTGGCGAGGCTCCCGCGGGCTTCATACGGGCGTGGTCCGGCGGTTGGCTGTGTTGGAGTGGAGAGAGTCTTTGTTCTCCTTCTGGATACAGTTGTGAACTTGGAGGAAGCTGTTATCCCTGTCGGAGTTGTAGGTGGCGGTGGGCGTGGTGGCGGCCTTCAGGGGGTCCCTGCTGAGGGTGTACATGGAAATCTCCGTGGACGGCAGGGTGTTGAAGCCCTTGATGCCCACGGGGGAGGCGTCCCTGGAGTGTGAGGGCTCGGTGGAGCGGGAGCTGGAGCGGCTGCGGCGTTGGTAGCGGTAGCGGTAGCTGGGGATGCGGGTGATGGCGGAGGCCTGGAGGTAGTCCGTGGCGCGGGCTGTGGCCCGCAGCTGTTTGTGCCGGTCGATAAACATGTGCACGGCCAGCACCCCGACCATCTCGGCGATGATGAAGGACAGGGCCCCGAAGTAGAAGGACCAGCCGTACGAGTAACTATTCTTTTTGGAGTCGCTCTTGGAGGGGTCTCCCGCATTGGCAGATATGTACACTATGATGCCAATGATGTTACTCAGACCTGCGGGCACAAGGTGGGCGCGGAGGGCGGTGTGGAGGGGGGGGAGCAGAGAGAAGGATGGTTAGTTTCCAAGGAAGACACCAGGCACTGGGCAGGACTAAGGGCCAGGGAGAGCTGGAGGGGCTTTTCCTGGTCCAGAGTTTCCATGGAGAATAGATGGACCGGTGTAGAGGGGTGCTGGCAAGCATCACCTTACTCTAATATCATTCCATTTAGAGAGAGTCACAGAGGGAAGAGCTAATGGAAACAGAGGTGTGGGAAGAAGGGAGAGGAGGGAGAAGCATTCCACAATGTAGGAAGTAATAATAATACTAGTAATAAATATTGTTTATTGCGCATTTACTGCCTGCCTTCACTGCTGAGTGCTTTCCAAGGGGTTTGCAGGTGAGAAAAAACAGATCGCAGAGAGGTTAAGTGACTTCCTCAAGGCTGCACAGGAATTTGCAGCTGGTGTAGCAGGGGGTTAAGTCTAGCTTTTGAACCCAGATTGCCTGGACGCAAAGCCTTTGTCCAGGTAACTTTTTTTTTTTTTGGCCATGCCCACAGCATTCAGAAGTTCCTGGGCTAGGGATCGAACCTGTGTCACAGCAGTGACAATGCAGGATCCTTAACTGTTAGGCCATCAGGGAACTCCTGGCAAGGTAACCTTTTTTTTTTTTTTTTTTTTTTTGTCTCTTTAGGGCCACACCAGTGGCAAATGGAAGTTCCCAGACTAGGGGCTGAATAAGAGCTGTAGCTGCCAGCCTATGCCACAGCCACAGCAAGGTCAGGGATTGAACCCAAATCCTCATGGATACTAGTTGGGTTCATTACCACTGAGCCACAACGGGAACTCCCTGGCAAGGTAACTTTCATCTGAGTTTCCGTATCTATGAAATGGGTGCAGCGATGGCACTTAACTCTTGTAGGGCCATGGAGAGAATTGAACAAGTTAATTCAAGTGAAAGCTGTTAGAGTCTGGGGCATGGTAAGTGCTGCTTAAGTGTTCATCGTTCTTATTAAATGGCTCATGCCTATATGCTTTTTCCGGCATCTGAAGCCACTGTGACTGACCGCTCATGTTGCTGGGCTGAGAAATGTGGTTTTGGGTGTCTGCCTGCTCCCACCTGGGTAGGACAGGGAGGGGAGAGGGCAAGTGACGAAAGGCCCGGTGTCATAAGAGGGACCTGGGGCCCTTTTCTGGGAGGTGGGAAAGAGATGGGCCACTGGGCTAAGGGCCAGGGTCTGAGGATGTTTCTGGGATCTGAGTGAGGGATTCAGGCATTGCTCTGGGGCAGGATCACCAGCACAGCCTGCCTTCCCTGCAACTCGGCCCCCAGCAAGGCTCAGAAATCCCCCTCTGCTCTCCCCTCCTCTCTCTGCCCGGGTCCTCCCTGCCATGGGACTCCCAAGCCTCAGCCTTCTCCCCGCTGGGGGGCCTGGACTCTGGCCTGCCTGGCTCAGTGGCTGTTACCTGCAGACACGAAGAAGATGCCGGCACTCAGGATGATGTTGTGTCGAGTCTTGTAGAACTCGCTGGCCGCGATGCAGAGTCCACCCATGAAGAGCAGAATCACACTCAGGATGGGGAAAATGCTCGAGGCCCTCACAGCCCCTGCAGAACAGGGAGAGTGCGGGGCGGGGGGAGAGAACAGCACGGCTGTGAGATGTGCCTGACGCCGTGCCTGACGCAGGGGGAGGAGAAAGCAGCCCGGAGGAGCAGGGAGTTTATAGACCTGGGACCACAGTGGAAGTTGTTCAGCGAGGGAGGGAGCAAAGCCACTGCCCAGCTCACAGCCCTTCAGCGGCTCCCCACTGCACAGAGCAAACCCAGCGCTTCACAAATCTCACAGGGCCCTGTGGGACTGGTCTCTGCCCATCGCCATGTTCCCTCTTGTCCAGCCACAAAAACATCCCATGACATATTATTATTGCACGTTTCTGACTTTTGACATATTGAGCTTTCCCCTTCCTTCCTTCCTTCCTTCCTTTCCTTCTTTCTTTCTTTCTTTTTCTTTCTTCCTTCATTCCTTCCTTCCTTCCTCCTTCCCTCCCTCCCTCCCTCCTTCCTTCCTTTCTTTTCTTTTCTTTTCTTTCTTTCTTTCTCTTCACCGCCAAGTCATATGGAGGTTCCCAGGCCAGGGACTGAATCCAAGCTGCAATTATTGCTTACACCACACCTGTCAAACCCTTGCCTCCGCAGTGACCCAAGCTGCTGCAGTCAGATTCTCAACCCCCTGCACCACAGTGAGAACTCCATATATGTATATATATTTCACACCCATAGCATATGGAAGTTCCCGGGCCAAGGATCAAACTTGCACCTCAGCAGTGACCCGAGCCACTGCAGAGACAATGCCAGATCCTTAACCTGCTGTGCCACAGCGGGAACTCCACGAGCTTTCTTACCAGAATGTCTTTCCTGCTCTTTTTCAGTCAGCAAACTTCTATTCATCCATCAAAATCCAGCTCGAAACTGCCTCCTCCATGAAGCCTTTCCTGATTTCTTTAGGCAAAGCTATTAGCTCCCTCCTCTGCACTTTGGGGCACTTGGGACACATTGAGGGGCAGTGTGTTACAGTGGTGGGTGGTTGGACCCTGGCTTTAGTGTTTATTAGCTGTGTAATTTTGGGCAAATCACCTCATCTCTTTGTGTGTAAAATGGGGATGGCAATAGTGCCTGCCTCCTAAGATTGTTGCCAGGATTACATGAGTTAATTCCGGTAATGTATTTAGTTGACTCTGAAGGCACGTAGTAAACATTTGATAAATGATAGTGATTACAGAAAATATTGGTTTATATATATGCTTCCACCTTAGGCCATGGGGTCCCATGAGGGCCAGGACTGTAGCTGTTTTTTTTTTTAATTTCTCTCTCTTCATTTGTTCTGTCCCAACCATCTAGTTCAAAGCCAAAGACACGATAGACCCCCAATACAAGTTCGCCTTTGAATAAATGTGGACAATGGTCCAGAAAGAGGAAGAAGCAGACACATTGCAAAGAAAAGAAAACTAAGAATAAAGCAATTTTAAAAACTCCTTCAGGATAATGGAGTTCTTGTGTGGCTCAGTGGGTTAAGGACCCCACATTGTCTCCCTGAGGGTGCAGGTTTGATCCCTGGCCTTGCTTAGTGGGTTAAAGATCTGGCGTTGCCACAAGCTGTGGCGTAGGTTGCAGATGCAGCTTGGATCTGGTGTTGCTGTGGCTGTGGCATAAGCTAGCAGCTGCAGGGTCCGATTCAACCCTTAGCCTGGCAACTTCCATATGCTGTGGGTGCGGCCCTAAAAAAGCAAAAAAAAAAAAAAAATTTTTTTTTTTTGGCTTCAGGATTATCTGTGGCCAGGCAGGAGGCAGAGGGGTCTGGAGGCCAGCATAAGGATTAGGATGCTTTCGTGGCACTTTTGGGTGGCTTGAATGGCAGCCTAGGATGTTGAGTCCTTTTAGACAGAGGGCCTTTTGGCTCAGCCCAGGGATTGACCTTGGTGGGGGGGGATGTGCGTTGGAGGGAGAAGTGCCAGGAGCAGTCCCTCCCCTTTTGCCCCCTCCCTCCCGAACCGCCGCTCCTTTTCATGGCAGTGTGGCCACAAAGCATCTGTGAATTTTTCTATAGAACTTGAGGAAATTTTGTCTTTTTTTCTTTTTACGCCCCACCTGCAGCATATGGAAGTTCCCAGGCCAGGGGTCCAATCAGAGCTCCAGCTGAGGCCTACACCCTAGCCACTGGCAACACAGGATTCCAGCGACATCTGTGACCTGCACTGCAGCTGGCAGTAACGCCGGATTCTTAACCCGCTGAGAAAGCCCAGGGATCGAACCCCGCATCCTGACCACCCACTGGAACTCCAGGAATTTTTCTAAGAAAGAGAGTTTTAGGCAGTTCTCTGAGATGTGAGATGTAAAACCCTTCCCCTCTCTTCCCCATGGATCCTCAGTAAGCCTATGCTCATGAGGCTGTTGGAGTATTTTGAGCGGACTTGAAGAAGGGGCCGAGTTCTGTCCTGGGAGGAGTGTGTGTGTGTGTGTGTGTGTGTGTGTGTGTGTGTGTATGGGAAGAGCGTGTGTGTGTGTGTGTGTGTGTGTGTGTGTGTGTATGGGGGGGTGTGGATCCGAGCTGTCCATAGAGAAGCAGGGGTGAGATGATGAGGATAGGGGGCAGCTACGTAACTCAGCAGTCTAGTAGCCCTCTGTCCCTGCAGGCAAGGACCGGGCTGCCTCCTCCCCAGACCCTAGGGGATGGTCTCTTCCGGCAAGTCATTTCTGAGACAGGGACTGCGTCCCTAAACTGACCCCGCCCCAGCCCCGCCCGCACAGACACAGGCGCATGCCCAGCTACCCGGAGGCCCCTCTTCATAAGCGCGTGGGGACAGTGAGAGCGCCTTGAAGACCCAGCGCCGGAGAAATAGTACTGGTTACGTGCCCACACTGTGTTGGGTCTGATGTATCTTACAATTTAGTCCTCATTAGCACCCCTGCCGGATATATTTTTTTGGGGGGCCTCAATTGGTGGATGAGAAAACTGCGTTTCTGGGAGGTGAAGTGACTCCCCCAAAGTCACTTACGGAGTGAGTCAGGATTCAAGCCTAGATCAGCACAACTTTTGGACCACCCTGGACTCTCCCTCTGGGACATCCCAAGAGCCCGGGAAGCATCTTGCAGGGTCCAGAGATCCGAGTTCCAGTCCCAGCTCTGCTACTCCCTTGCTGTGTGGCTAAGGCCGGTGGCTAGCCCTTTCTGGTTTTCCCCATGTATAAAAGGAGCGTGGGCTGTTAGATGACCTCTAATGGTTTTGCCCTCTCTGTGTGGATAAGATTTCTGACTGGCTGGAAAGGGGGACGCAGCATAAAGGGAGAGGGACTGGTGTGGCTTCCAAGGGGCAGCGGCAACCACTCAGATGAGCGGGGCAGAGGAAGGGCTCTGGCTTTCTCCCTCCAAGCAAACAGACTCGTCCTTCCCCGCACAGTTTGCTGCATTTGGCAGGCCAGCACCGCACCCTCAGAGCTCCTGCCTCATGGGCAGCCCTGGGCCTGGTGTTTCCCCAGCCCAGTTGGCTGAAAGAGCCCCGAGGTCCCAACTCCGCCTTTCTGTCGGCAGCTAAAGAGCGGCGGCGGTGAGGGCGGATGGGCTGCTGTGCGCATGCGTGCGCGCGTGCGTGCGTGCGTGCGCGCGTGCGTACATGGGAGCAACAAGATGCGGGGAGGAAGAGGTCCGCTGAGTTGCGGCCAGCAGAGAGCAATGTAGCAAAAGCCGGACCCCTTCACAAGGTACCAAAGCGACTTATGATATGGTGACAAGAGGGCAACCCCAACAGAAGCCTCCTTAGCCGAGCTGAGCCAGCCCAGACACCGGCTTCCCTTGGAAGGGGCCTCTTTGCCCAGAAAGAAGGTGATGGGCGCAGCAGGTAAACAGCGCCGAGCCTAGAAAGGCCGAAGTCTGCAGGACCCTGATCCGGGCTGGCGGGAAGCAGGTTTTGAGCAGGCAGGGATCCCCTACTCTGGAACAGTCTCTTGAAGGAGGTCTTTCTGGCTGAACAACGCAGACAAAATGGGGATTTTAGACTTAGTCACCCGGGGTTCAAATCCTGGCTTCATCACTTACTAACTGTGTGACCTTGGGCAAGGGTCTTCACCTCTCTGAGCCTCAGTTTTCCCATCCTGGAAAATAGGAAGAGTCATAATAATATTCAGCTCACAGGACTATTGTAAGACTTTGCTGCTCAAAGGGCAGTCGAGCCCCAGCAGCGTGGGCCTCACAGGGGAGCTTGGCAGAAATCAGATCCTCAGGCCCCATACCCACAGCATTCAGCTGGACTGCATTAGAATCTACATTTTAAGAAGAATCCTCATGTCAGAAAGTGGACGTGTCAGAAAGTCAGAGAAGCACTCCCGTAAGGATTAAACTGGATCGTATCTGGATGGTTTCTGATGCCAGGACTATAGTAAAAGGTAGTATTTTGTTATTTTTTTTTAAAAGATTCTTTACAGGGAGTTCGCGTTGTGGCTCAGTGGTTAACGAATCCAACTAGGAACAATGAGGTTGCGGATTCGATCCCTGGCCTTGCTTAGTGGGTTAAGGATCTGGCGTTGCCGTGAGCTGTGGTGTAGGTTGCAGACGCAGCTCGGATCCCGCATTGCTGTGGCTGTGGCGAAGGCCGGCGGCTACAGCTCCTGTTAGACCCCTAGCCTGGGAACCTCCATATGCCGCGGATGCAGCCCTGGATAAGGCAAAAAGACAAAAAAGGGAAAAAAGCTTCTTTACAAATCTAAACCTTTATTGTTTATTTATTTTTATTTACTTATTTATTGTTTTTTAGGGCTGTACCTGTGGCATATTGAAATTCCCAGGCTGGGGGTCGAATTGGAGCTGTAGCTGCCAGCCTGTGTCACGGCCACAGCAACACAGGATCTGAGCTGTGTCTGCGACCTACACCACAGCTGGTGGCAATGCTGGATCTTTAACCCACTCAATGGGACCAGGGATTGAACCCTCATCCTCATGGATACTGGTCGGGTTCTTAACCTATTGGGCCACAATGGGAACTCTGCATTTCGTTATTTCTAATGTCCTTTCCTTTCAGTGCAGACACCACTTTCCCATGAATTGTCCTGATTTGCCTCTGAGGCTGGGATGGTCTTCAGGGCTAAAACCTATCATGGGAAGCAGAAAATCTCATTTTGCATTTCAGTGCACAAATATTATCGATCTCCTATGACTAAGTGTATGGAATTACACAATACCTACTAACATTGCTGGGACTCTTCCTGGGTGCCAGGCCCCATGCTAAGTGTTTTCCACGAATGAACCTGTTCAAACCTCAAGCCAACCCCATGAAACCATGGGCCTTGGCTTCAAGGATTTTACAAATACCTAAAGCATTGGCCAACATTTTTTGGTAAAGGGACACATAGTCAATGTTTCTGGCTTTGCTGGCCATATGGTCTCTGTTGCAAGTACTCGTGCCTTTGTAGCATGGGAACAGCCATGACAGTATGTGAACAAATGAGTGTGGATGTGTTCCAATAAAACTTTATTTACGGAAGCAGTTGGTGGGCCAGATTGGCCTGCCCGTTACAATTTAGCCAAGAGCATAATACACTGTACTGGGGAGAAGCTGTCTGGTCCCAAGTGGGGAGATGCTTTGCCCTTGACTCGCTGTGAGTCCGGTGAATAAATATAGACTGAGTGGCTGTCACCGTGCCTGGTTCCAGGCTGGGCACGGAAGACACAGAGGTGCCAAACCAGACCTGATCTGTGCCTTTATAGGACTTAGGTTCTCATGAAAGAGGCACAGCACAGAGAAATGTGTCATTACCAACCGGGACGAAGTGGTATGCAAGAAAGATCCTCACGTGGCACCAGAAGGCAAGTGACAGGCTAATGTCACCTATAGATGGCTGATAGTCACTGAAGGCTTCCGTGTATGCCGGGGTGTTCTAATCACTGGACATGGATGAGCCATTTGTTATTATTTACAACTTCTTGAAGTGCTTTAATTACCCCCATCACGCAGAGGCTAATACTGAGGCACAGAGAGGTTAAGCCTTTTGTTCAAGGCCATCCAGCGAGAAAAGGGAGGATCTGGGTTTATGAGCCCAGGGAGTCTGACTCTAGGCTCTGCATGCCTGACTGCTGCACCCCCCTGCTTCACCCCTCTCTGAGCATCCTCTGAGCTCACATGGGCATCGAGGAAGACTTCCCTGGAGGAGCAGTGTTGGCGCTGAGGTCACTGGATAAGGAGAAGCTAATTGGCAGAATGGAGGTGGGGTGTTTTAGGGAGAGGAAGTGACATGAGCAAGGGCTGGCGGGGGCATGCTCGTCTGGGGACCTGGAAGTGCTGGATCTCAAAGAGCTAATGGAGCAAATGAATTAGGAAGGGGTCCAGGGTGGCAACAGGGCACCAGAGAGAGGCTGTTGCTGCTGGCCAGACATACGATGGTGGTGCTTGGATCACGGTGGTACAAAGGGTGTGGGCAGAGGTGGGTGGGTTTGGGGGAGATTTGGATGTCGGTGGAGAAGAGGGTGGCATCGAGGATAACTTCTGGGTCTCGGGTTTACTGGCTGGCTGTATAAGACCCCTTACTGGGAGAGGATCAAGTTTTGAGGGGTGAGGGGAGGGAAATCGAGGTTTGGCCTGGGACACTCGGAGTTTGAGGTGCTTTGGGGACACGCACCTGGAGTGTGGAGGGGCGGTCAGATGTGTGAGGTTGGGGCACACAGGTGCAGGCTGGGCTGAAGCTGTAAATGAAAGGTCGCAGACGCAGAGGTGACCACGGTGGAGCTTGCACATGGAAGAGTAGGGGGGTTGGCCGTGAGGCTTGGGGAGCCCTAGTGTTTAGTGACAGACTTGGGAAGACCTTGGGCCAATCTCATGGTGTCCCTGAGCCTTCACTCCCTTGTAAGATAGGGATGGAAATCTGAACTCTCTCTACCTCACAGGGTGACAGTGATCAAACAGGAAGAAGCATGTGGAAGCTTTGCAAAATCCAGAACATCGGTGAACTGTGAACCATGTATTATGTCCTATGTGGGTGACAGAAGTGAGGAGTGTCATAAGTGCCCAGGAGGGAATGATATCTTGCCTTTTGGAGGAGGCGGCCTTGGCCATAAATTCCTTGCTAACCCTCTTTTTGGCCAATCACCTCCCGACCCAGCGCCCCGTGGGCCCGGCACCTGGAGTGTCGTGCTGTGGAATCGCTCTTCACAGTGGGCACAGCTGGAGGATAGGCAGGAGGCTGCAGGCAGAGGCCCTGCTTCCTCACTCTGCCTGGCTGGAGGAGGGGGTGAGGTGGGGTTGGGGAGGCCTCGGCCCGGCGCCCTCTCTTTCTGGCCATCACGGGGCCCAGGTGTGGGCCTTCCCTTCTCTGGGTCTCAGGTCTGCACCCTGATGAGGCTGGACCAGATAATCTCTAGGGTTCCACCCATCCCTGCTGGCCCTGGGTCCCCCAGACCTCCGCTCAGGGACCATGAAGCTGGGCCGGCCAGGTGCCAATCAGGCCTTGAATCAAAATAGTCATCATGTGCTCCCTTTGGCAGCATATATACTAATGTTGGAATGATAGCAAAGTTCTCACTGGTCAGAATGGCCACGGTTAGTAAGTCTACAGATAACAAAGGCTGGAGAGGGTGTGAAGAAAAGAGAACCCTTTACAAGGTTGGTGGGAATGTAAATTGGTACAAACATTGTGGAAAACAGTGTGGAGGTACCTCAGAAAACTAAATACAGAACTACCATATGATCCAGAAATCCCACTCCTGGGCATATACCTGGGCGAAACTTTCATTGAAAAAGATACAGGCACCTGTATGCTCATTGCAGCACTATTCACTATAATAGCCAAGGCATAGGAGCAACTTAAATGTCCCCTGACAGATAAATGGATTAAGAAGGTGTAGTACATATACATAATGGAATACTACTCAGCCATGAAAAGAACAAAATAATGCCATTTGCAGCAACATGGAGGGAACCACAGAATCTCATATTAAGTGAAGTAAGTCAGCAAGAGAAAGACAAATACCATATGACATCACTTACCCCTGGAATCTAATATGTGGCACAACAAATGAACCCATCTATAGACAAGAAACAAACTCATGGACTTGCAGAACAGACTTGTGGTTGTAGAGGGAGGGGGAGGGAGTGGGATGGACTGGGAGTCTGGGGTTAGTAGGTGCAGACTATTGCATGTGGAGTGGATAAGCCATGAGATCCTGCTGTATAGCACAGGGAACTATATCTAGTCGCTTGTGATGGAACGTGATGGAGAATAATGTGAGAAAAAGAATATATGTATTTTATCTATCTATCTATCTATCTATCTGTCTGTCTGTCTATCTATCTATCTATCTATATAAAACTGGGTCACATTGCTGTATAGCAAAAATTGACAGAACATTGTAAATCAACTATTATAAAAAATAAAAAAAAATAGTGGTCAGCGATCACATGTATGGAACCGGGGCTCCTTATTTTCTGGGCATGAAGTTAAGCTCTTTGTGTCTGTTACTCGATTTGGAATGTGAGCCATGCTAACAGGATAGAATTGCAGATGTGCTGGGCTGGGAGGAGCATCTGGGCTCTGGGGCATTTCTCCCCCTCTCCTCTTGCACTTGCGCTGGGCTGGATGGGAAGCCATTGACCGTGAAAGGGGATGGGCTGCCTGCGGTCAGTGCATGTGAGAGTGAGAGTGAGTGTGTGAGTGACAGAGTGTAATGGGGGGAAGGGAAGAGGAGAGAGAGAGAGAAGGGGGAGGGAGAGGAGGGGAGAGGTGGTGGGCAGGGATTTAGGGCTCCTGATGTGGACTGTTTGGGCTCCCACCCTGCCCACCGCCCCACTGGCTATGTAGCCCCTGTGCCTCACCTTTCTTGTCTGTGTAATGGGGACACCAACAGTCCCTACCTCTTAGGGGTTGTTGTGAGATGAGTGAAGATAAGGTATACAGTGTCAGGTCAGGCACGAACACAGCCAAGTGTCTCAAGAACGTTTGAGATCTATAGTGACGCGGGAAAGGAGATTTGGAGCCCGGTGAGCTGCTTTTGGGAGCCACCTGTGCAGGTTCCTGATGCTTTCCCACTTCCCGTGGTCTCTGGGGCTGGTGATTGGCTGCACGAGCTCAGGAGGGTGGGCCTTTGGGCATCCCACTGGCTGCTCTGCTCACCCCCAACCCCCCAGGCCCCGCCCCAGCCCCCGGTCTGCATGGCCTCCGCACACCCAGCTCCCAGGGCTGCAATGAGGGGTGATGAGTCAACGCCTCTGAAGCAATTAGAACAGTGCCTGGTAGCCACCAGCACCAGGAAATGTTAGTTCTCACGCAGCCGAGTGGATTATTGCTGTTTCTCACGGGCCTGGGGTTCCCTCGACTGGTGTTTATTAAAGTGCAGGTCGCGAAGTCAGCGTGGCGGTGGCGGCATCCAGCACTTAAATAAATGAACCAGGACAGAACAGAAACTGGCTCCGTGGGCGGAGGGCGCGCAGGGGAGGTGCTGTTTGTGAAGCGCTTGCTCTGGTTGCCTGGATGTGAGTGTAGGATTGCGGCTTAGATGTCCCCTAACTGCAGGATGTGGTCCCAACGGTTTAGCCACACCCACCGCGATGACCTCGCATAACAGTGTTGCTAGAAGAGGCTGCAGAGCTGAGGCAGCGGACAGGAGCGCTCAACCCAGATCGCGTTCTGGGAGGCAGGTGGCGTCCCAATAAATTGTTTTCCCCTCTCCGGGCCTCAGTTTTTTTCCTCATCTGTAAAATGGGAGGGTGGGGCTGGGTGACCCTCGGGGGGTGTCCCCCTCTAGCCTTTGAGGACCCGGAAGTCTGCTTCCCGGAACTTCTAAATTCCATTGGGAGGCAGTGGACTTCCTTCCGTGTTCCCCTGGGACGGTTGAGGAGCCCTAACAAAGCACTGCCCTCACTCTTGTCTCTCTGTGTTCTTAGAGCCCCCAGGGGGCCTGGTATTCATTGAGGCACAGAGAAGCTGAGTAACTGGTCCAAGGCCACACAGCAGAGCTCATCTTGAATTCAGGACCTTTCACTCCAAGTCCCGAGCTCAGACCTTGACATCTGGTCTCCCCCACACCTCCCACCCAAGGTTTCTAGGAACCCCCTCAGTGCCTGTTGGAAAGGGCAGAGGGGGCTGGAGACGGGGGTTCTCTGAAGCTGGGGAGGGTGGCTTTGGCTCAGCTTGAGACCCTGCTTCTGCCTCTGTCCTCATTCCTGCAAGAGGTTGAACAGCCAGGCAGCTTTAGGGAGGGTGGTTCCTTGTTTATTCACTCAACAAACATCTCCCAGGCCTGACTAGGGGCAGGCCCTGTGCTGGGCAGGGTGGGGCATGGGTGGGGCAGACTTTCTGTTTGCAGCTTCTCCTCTTGTGTCCTTCCTACTGCGTGTTTCTCCAGTAGGAAAGAAGAATCCATAATAGAAATCATGACATGCAGGTCAGAAAACAAGGTGGTCACTTCCCTGTGACCCAGCCTCCTGGATGTTCCATATCTCAGAGAAGGGCAGCCCTGTCCCCTGTCACCCAGCCAGGACTTCCAGATGTCACCCTGAGTCCTCTCTTTCTCTCACCCCCCGCCCACCCCATGCAGGCTGTCCATAAATCATGCCTGCTCCAGAGCCTGACGCCTTATCATCCATCTCCTCCACTTTCGCTCTGGCCTGAGCACCTGCATTTCCGGCCTGGATTATGGCCGTCATCTTCTCCTGGTCTTGCTGCTGCTGCCGAGGCCTTGGAGTCAGTTCTCCAGCCGAAGCGGCGTGATGCTGTTAGCGTAGACCACAGCCCCTCTCTGCTCAGCATCTCCCTGTGGTCCCATCTCAGAGTAAAGCCAAGGCTCACCAGTCCTGGCCTGGCCTCCTCCCACTGCTTACATGCTCTACCCAACTGCCTGGCTGCCCCCGAGCATGCTGGCCTCAGACTCTTTGCATTGGCTGTTCCCTCTGCCCAGATTGCTCTTCCTAGGACCTCTGCAGGGTCAGACACGCTCCCTGACCATCTTCAGGTCTCCGCTCAGATGTTACCTCCCCAGTGAGGACCTCTCGGAACTCCGTGCTAATTCTTGGCACTCCTGCTCTCCCTTGCCTAATCCTTTGCACTTTTCACTGTGGAACACACACAACAATGATGGCGGAGGCCTCCCGAGTGCTTTCTATGCTCTGGGCTGGAGGGAAGCGCTCTCTTATCCTGACTCACTCGAGCCTCATTACAACCCTGGGAAGGTATCAACGAACATCATCCCCATCTCGAGACATCTGAGGCCCGGGGGAGTTAATTAAGCGGCAGAGCGGGCTCTGAACATAGCCAGTGTGGGCCAAAGCCCACCGTTATGTTCTCCTGCCTCCCACTGATGGCCAAGTCCCTAAGTCTACCCCATGGATAAACCTTGCATTGGTGCTCCCTGCCTTGGCTGCTTCCACCTCCTCTAAAACAGCCCTTGTCTTCCTTCCAGGTGTCCGTTCCTGGCTCTCAGCTGCCCTGGGAACTCTCCTCCTGCCTGTTTACACTCTCAGGGGGTCGGTGGCTCTGGGAAGATGTCAACTTCTAGGTCAAGTGTAAGCAGGTGAGATCTCAGGGGGAAGAACAGACCCAGCCTAGAGTCTTCCCTTCTCTGGGAAAAGAGGGCTTGATGTGGTCAGGCTCTGATACTGCAGCTCTGGTATGCGTGTGTGCGTGTGCGTATGTGTGCATGTGAACGTATGACCTGTGGGCAGGGTGTGTCAGGGACGGTAGCCAACCCTGAGACCATCGTCCCCAGCCCCAGGCTCTGCCTATGAGGTGGGAAGGGCTTCACCCTGCCCTGCAGGTTCGGGCCACCCTACAGGGGATTGCGGGGTGGGTGTCTAGCACACAGTAGGTGCTTAATATGTGACTGTGGAAGGAAACAAAATTCTTCCCCACTCCAAATCACATTGGGACATCTGGACATGACACACACACACACACATACACACACCCATGAGGAGACCCACGTGTGCACAAGAAACATGCCAACACACAGGCACTTATATTCAGATTGACAGACACTCAGACTCACGGACACGCAGGCACCAAAAGACACAGAGCAGAGCCCAGACTCACGCCCTTGTGTACAACACAGATAGGCAGACATGACAACACACACTGAGAGTCATAGGAAATCACTTCCTGGTCACAACTGCCTCTGTTCATCACTAGCTGAGGTCAGGAGCTTTGGTAAGGATGCAGAGAGCCAGGGAGATGCCATAGCCAAGCAATCCAAGGGCCCCACAGAGCAGCTTGGGAAAAACAGGCTGGTCACCACTCCTTCCTTGGGAAGCTAGTGATAGGTGGGCAAGGCCCGTACTAGCCACACCTTTTGGGGCCCGGATGTTGGGTGGCCCAGGGTGATGACTGGGACCAGCTAGAGCTGTTCCTTCCTGCCGGTAGGGAGCCTCTGGACTCTGCAGTTCACGAGAAGCTGTGGACCTTCTCAAATACCATAGGGCCTGGGGAGTAAGAGTGTGCATTCATTCATTCATTTGTCCCATCAAATGTTAATTGGGCACCTTCCTTCGCCTGGTCCTCCCAAGAAGTGCTGGTCTTGCCTGAAGCTTAGCCTGCTGGCCTGAGAGGAGAGCCCCACCTTGTCTGCCAGCCCAGGAATGAACTCTGCACTCTTGGCCAGCCATGCCTTTCCGGCATTCTCCCTCCTCCCTCTCTGCCCCAGATCCTCCATCCAGCTGGCGGGTCAAGGATGGCAGGGGTTACCCAGGCCCCTGCTCAGCTCCTTCCGCGGGGCCCCCTCCCCTGCCTGGCTTCTAAGTCTTGGAGTCTCGGGGCCCAGTTCCTGAATCTCTTCTCTCTCTGCCACTCTCCCTCGGTGCTTTCATCAAGTCTCACGGCTGTAAATACCATTCCCATGCTGACAGCCTCAGACTCCTATCTCGGACGCTGCCCTGTGAGTCCCAGACGGCAGGACACCTCCCCAGGGGGCCCGTGGGCCTCTCTAACTTAATGTGGCTGATACTGAGCCTCCATCCTTCGCGGACCAACCTGCTCCCCACCCACACCCACCCCCCACCACGGGTGCAAAGCTTGGGGTCATCCTCTATTCCTTCCTGTCCCTGGAAATCCACAGGCAGCCTTTCAGAAAATCCTGTAGGCAGTCCCTTGGGAATATTTTCAGACTCTGACCCCTTGCCGCCTCTTTCGCTGCTACCACCTTGGTTCAAGCTGCCCTCATCTCTTGCCTGAATCATTGTAACAGGCTCTTTGTTTTTTCCTTGTTTCCTCCACCGGAATGTAACCTTCACGAAGGCACTTTCTTTCTTTCTTTTTAAAATTACTCAGTGAATTTTATTACGTTTATAGGTGTACAACGATCATCACAACCCAGTTTTACAGCATTTCCATCCCAAACCCCCAGCGCCTCCCCCCACCCCGCAACCTGTCTCATTTGGAAACCACAGTGTTTCAGGCACTGACTTTTCGCTGTTTTGTTCATCCTTCGCTCCCTGTACCATCAACAGTGCCCTGTACGTAGTGAGTGGTGGTGCATGTCTCCCGAGTGAGTGAATGAACGAATGAATGAATGCTTCTAGATCCCGTGTCTCTGCTTCGGTGACACATTCTCTAGGGAAACCTTCAGGAATGATTACCTCCAGTCTAGGTTAAGGGCCAGTCTCCTTCAGCATCCCACGATTCCTTCTATCCCTGCTTGAGGCACCTACAGTTAGGTTCACGGGTCGGCCCGCCCGCCTGGTGGGGTGTGCTGTAGGTTTAACAGACTTGAACCAGAAGCGGACCCAGGCCCCGCCCGCCCAGTTGCAGCTCCGCCTACCTCCCTGGGCCAAAGACACGCCTATGTCCAGGAGAAGTTCTGCCCACCTCCCTGGGGCCCAGCTTTGCCTACCTCACTGGGGCAGGGATCTTTCTAGAAGAATGATCTTTGTCCTCTAGCTAATCTAACCAACCAGGTCAGGACTTAATAGAGAATGATAGGTACTCACATCTTCCAACTTTAAAAACTTACTTTTGTTGTCCAGCCTCAGACTAGCATCTTACAGATTATGGGTCAGCGACCTCTGCCAGTTGAGGCCCGCTGCTTGTTTTTGTACATGAAGTTAAGTTTCACTGGAGCCAGGCAGTTACACTCATTTGCTTGCATATTTGCTTTTGTGCTGCCAAGTCAGAGTTGAGCAGTTGGAACAGACACTCTTTGGCCTACAAGGCCTGAAATATTTACTCTCTATCGCTTTACAGAAAAAATTTGCCCATCTCTGTTATAGATGCTCAAAAATATTGGATTAAGTCAACGCAACTCAGACTCTTGGAGTTCTGCATTGCTAATGTGCATTCATGTCTTCTGTCTGGAGGCACCAGAATGAACCACCCTAAGCAATTCTCTCTTTAAAATCAGGGAAATGGAGGTATAGAAGAGGTAGAATAGCCACTGAAGAATCCTGTACCTTTCTTTTATTTAGCAAACAGCATTTATTGAGCACCTACTATATTCCAGGAGCTGTTCTAGGCAGAGCAACGAATGAGACAAAGGTCCTGCCCCAAGCACTTGGCATCCAGCTGATGAAGTATCACACCCTCCCTGTGCTCAGCCAGCCAGACTCCCAGCCCCACCCCCCCACCCGGAGCCCACCCCCGCTCCTGCGCCTGCACATCTGCAGGGCCCTGCCTCCCAAGTCCAGCTGTTTCTCTGAGGGTCCTCCCACCAGGCCGTGCTCAACCTGCAGCCACGGACTCTTGTCTCTTTCATTCATCTGGATCTCCTGGCACTGAGCACAGCCTCCAGCACACAGACATGCTCCATCTGCCTTTATGCCACCGCCAGGCTCCTTTGAAAGCCCAAGACCTCTAACAGGGAAGATGCCCAAATGACCCTTTAGGAATGCCATCTAAAGGCAGTGTCTTGCAGGAATTCATAAAGGGAGAGGATGAGCCTCGTATGATATTTGTCCCTCTTAAAAAAAAAAGAAATCTATAAATGACGTGCTGTCCCCTTCTCTCCCCAGCCGCCTGGCTGCCTTCGTGTTCCGCGCGGCTTTGCAATGAAACCCAGATTCCAGGCTGACCTGACCTGAGAGTTGGGTTTGACGCGGGGAGTAATTATTGAAAGCGACAGGGGTGATCTGTGTAATAAAATGCCTCCTACATTTTCCATAAAAGTGATCTGAGGGTGATACTAACCGCTGCCATGGGGGCTGGGGGGGGAGGCTTATGGCCAGGAAGGGCACCTGGGAGCAGAATGTGGGGGGTGCCTGTGGGAGCAGAGCAAATCCCTTCGGGAAGTGCTGCCTGAGGGCCTCGAGCTGAGCTTCCAGCCACTTCTGCTGGGGTGGCTTTGCTGTCCCAGGCATCAAGGACCCTCAGCCCCTCTCCTGGAAATCCTTTCCTGGGGGAACATTTTACCTTGTTAGTTTTTGCTGATTCTTGAGAGATTTTCTTTGGGCCTCAAAATGCTTTCTCCGGATAATATGTCTCAGGTGGATTTAAGATCGCAGCTCTTAGACCATGATTTGACTTTGACTTGGTGTGGAGGTGGGGGACGATAAAGGTCTCACTGATTTTTTTCAGGGGAAGTTCCAGTCTGGCCCTGCCTGAGGAGTTTCTTCACTGGGTTATTCGAGAAATATCACAGATGTAGAGCACAGACTTGTGGTTGCCAAGAGGGAGGGGGAAGGGAGTGGGATGGACTGCGAGTTTTGAGTTAATGGATGCAAACTGTTACACTTAGGATGGATAAGCAAGGAGGTCCTACTGCACAGCACAGGAACTCTATTCAGTCTCTTGGGATAGGACACGGCGGAAGATAGTAGGAGAAAAAGAGTGTGTGTGTGTGTGTGTGGTGTGTGTGTGTGTGTGTGTGAGAGAGAGAGAGAGAGTGGGTCACTTTGCTGTACAGCAGAAGTTAGTACAACATTGTAAATCAACTATACTTTAATTTAAAAAAGAATATTTACTGAGAGCTTTTTATGTGCCCGGCACTGGGCTGAGATACGTAGAGTTCCATCAGAGTCCCAGCAGAGCTGGTAGGGCTGTGAGGGAGATGTTTGCTCCAATAGAAAAGGACCCCACAGCATGATAAATGTGCATGCTCTGGGAACCCCTGCAGGGGTATGGAGGACTTCTTGGAGGAGGTGACGTTTCAACTGAAACCTGGAAGATGAGTAGGAACTTGCTGGACAAAGAGAGGCGGGAAGGGCTTCGCAGTAGAAGGAACAGCATGTGTGAAGGTTTGCCCACTGGGCAGGAGGGAAGGGGGAGAGGCTGAGCTTTTGCCTGCCCTCTGTGGTGACAGGGACCTCTAGGTAGTCCTGGCCTTTGGCTCTCAAAGAACGGCAGAGCAGGAGCCACCCCTAAGAAGGAGATTTTAGAAAATTGCAAGCACTCACGGAGGAAATATTCTGCTGTGTCAGCTTCGTAATCTGCGTCCTCTGGGAAGTGATCGATTTGCTTGCAGAGACCTTTGAAGTTCCCTGGAAAACAAGGGGAGAAGGTGCTGTGAGACATCCTAGTCTCCAGGGACCCGGCGCCCACCAGGCGTCTTCCTGACCTCTCGCTCTTCTGAAGCTGGCTCAGCCCTTCCCATCACTGCCACCCCCCCCACCCCCAAGGTATCACTTTGTGTGTTTGGACATCTGCCAGGTGAATCAAAACACACACACACCCGTGGTGCTGCGGAGAGGATCTAAAGCTTAAGACTTCAAAACCCGGCCTTCCGTCTCTGCAACGAGGCTTCTGAGGATTAGCTGAAGCTTGGCGGGCGGTAGGGGTTTGATTCGGGGCTGGGGACTGCCGTGGAGGAGGCTGGGGAACGTCCGTGCACCTGCCTCCGTGCCCCAGCTCGGCTGGGAGTCACCCCTCGTTGTTTTACACGCGAGAAAGCAGATGGCTTTCCGAAGAGGGCAGACCCCAGGCGGAGGCCAGCGAACGTTCCCCCAGCTTTTCAGATAAGCTTGCAAGGCATTTTCCTATCTGCCTTTGCAGGGACTTCACCGTTCGGAGCCCCTGAAAGTTCTGAAATACCCCTAGTGAGCCCCCGCTGGGGGCTGGGCCCTCTGCCAGGCTCTTGGACTACCCCTTAGCCTGTGAGCAGATTATCAGCCTCTCCATTTCACAGATGAAGAAACTGAGGCTCAGGGAGGCTAAACAACTGAATAAGTGCTCCTGGACAGGAAATGATGGAATCAGGGATCAAACGAAGGCCTTTTGGTTCTCAGTATTTCCCTCGTGGTTGCTGAGAAGGTGAGAGGAGGATGAAAACCCCTAGCCCACTGACCAGCTGGCCCCCAGCAGCGATCGCTAAGTGAATGAGTGAACTATTGAATGCAATTCACAAAAACTCATGTGGAGACTAGAATTTGCAACCGTGGCCGCAGAATCCCCCAACGCCAGCATAGGCCCACGGTGTTGGCTAACTTGCTCTGAATGACTAGACTACTCCCTGTGCTGGGGGATAGGGCACCGGTGGGTGAGCGAGGGGCAGGTTCTGCAGCTGGACTGCTGGATCCGGCTCAGCTTTCTGGAGATGCCTCACTTTCCTGCTGGGAAAGTGGGGATTGCAGAAATTCTCCTTCACAGGTTGTCGTGGGGATGACACGAGTTGACACATCTAAAGTGTTCCCAGCACTTCCTGGGATGTGAGTAAATGTGCTGGGGGACGTTGACGTGAGAGGAGAGAGAAATGAACCTTGACGACATTTAGTCACGGATGTTCAGGATTTTTCTGCAAAAGTAGCTAATCTGACCTCATGAATGCAGTCCTCGACTCGTGTTAGCAATTTCTTTTTTTTTTAAGCATTTTAGGACTGTACCCGCGGCATATGGAGGTTCCCAGGCAAGGGGTCAAATTGGAGCTGCAGCTGCCAGCCTACACCACAGCCACAGCAACGTAGGATCCAAGCCGCCTCTGCGACCTACACCACAGCTCACGGCAACGCCACATCCTTACTTAGCCCACTGAGCATGGCTAGGGATCGAACCCGCAACCTCATGGTTCCCAGTCAGATTCGTTAACTGCTGTGCCACGATGGGAACTACAGCAATTTATTTTCTTATAAGACCCTGAGCCTTTGTAGCCCACAGAGTAGGTTTCTTTTAAAAATTATTTTTTAATTATTTAGGTATTTTAAGGCATTATTTCACAGATCTGTATATACCATGTACAGCTGTATATATAGATTATAGGTGTGTTTACATAACTATTTTAAGTATTTCTAGCTATTATTATATATAGTATATGTTAATATTAATTATAATTTTATAATTATTACTTTATTTTAATATAATGATATATGATCGGTTATATATAAAATTAATATATTATTATATATTGATTATATAGTATATATTATATATAGGTAACTCTGTACTACATATGACAGAGAAGATTGTCAACCTTCATTGTCCAATGCCCCCCTTCACTGTCTCTGTACCAGATTCACTTCCTTTCCCAACTTCTGCAAGAAAAACAATTCCCCAGAGCATTTCGGGGCTTTGGGTGGCTTCCCTGAAGCTTTGTAGGATCTGAAGGGCACAGCGTTTTGCTCAAAATGCCTCCAGGGCAGGCCTCTTCTCTTGCTTACCTGCCGGCTCATCTTGCTCGCTCCCCACCCCCCACCCCCCACCGTTGTCCTGAGCACCTGCCTTCTCTGCTCTCAGCATCTTGCCGCACTAACAGGGGGCCTTCCCCTCCCCCCAGCAGCTTATTCCCCATTCAGCCACACACTCTTCCTTCTGGAGACTAGCCTTCTTCATACTCGCTGATAAAATATCCTCCCCATTGTTACAATTACAAATCAGTGTATTTGGAGTTCCCGTCATGGCGCAGTGGAAAAGAATCTGACCGGGAAACATGAGGGTGCAGGTTCAATCCCTGGCCTCGCTCAGTGGGTTAAGGATCTGGCGATGAGCTGGTGTTGCCGTGAGCCGTGGTATAGGTCACAGACTCGGCTTGGATCCTGTGTTGCTGTGGCTGTGGTGTAGGCCGGCAGCTGTATCTCCGATTGGACCCCTAGCCTGGGAACCTCCGTATGCTGCGGGTGCGGCCCTGAAAAGAAAAAACAAAAAAACAAATCAGTGTATTTGAAAAGCACTTTGCAAAGCACTTTCATTTTCTCTGAATTCAGTCTGACAAATATTTTGTCAGCACCTACTCTGTGCGAGGCATCTTTTCAAGGAATCTGTGCAGAGGTGAGGTGTGGAGGGCAGCCCTGACCTGCCCAGAGGCTCCTAACAAATTGAGGACAGTGCTCAACCCCCAACCAAGGGCTCGTGGCCGGTGTCCCCCCAGCTCTCTTCTAAGGGCCCCACGCTTTGGGCTGGTGGCCCACGCCTGCACCTGCTCCCCAAGTAGCCTGACTGCTCCGCTGCCTCACGCCATGCCCCGGTCATCCTTGGACTGTGGGTCCTGGCGTGGTGCCTAGCACAGGAGAAGTGCTCCAGAGATGCTTGTGGAGGGGCTGTGCAGAATAATCAGCAGCTGAGACCTCTCCTGTGAGGTCCAGACCTGGGTATTCAGCCGCCTATTTGATGTCTCCTGGCGGATGTTTTAAAAGCACTGTACACTCAGCAAGTCTGAACTGGAACTCCTGCTCTGTCCCTCAAGCCTAGTCTTCTGGAGGCCCCAACTAGGTCAGCCAGTGCCTCTCCACCGCTCCCGCCTGCAAGCCTGAGCTCAGCCGTCATCACCAAGCTCCCTTCTTCCCTGTAGGCTCCATCCATCATGACATCCTGTCTGTATTAGCTCTCAGTATCTCTCACGCTCATCGATTTCTTTCCAACAACAGCAACACCCACCGTCAGGCCACCCTCGTTGCTTCCCTGGATGACTGCGGTACCCTCCCCGCTGGTCATCTCGGACCCACTCTTCTCCGTCTCTACAGAGTAATCATCGTGAGCCTTTGAAAGTGCAAATCTCTTCAAGCCACCTCTAGCTTAAAACCCTCCACAGCTTCCCAGTGCTCTTAGGGAAAACTCAAAATCTTTAACAGGGCCCGGCCCCGACTTCTGTCTGGTCTCACCTCCCTCTCTGCGTACGTGTCCTTTTCCCCCATACTCGCTCCTACCACAGGGCCTTTGCACAAGCTGGTCTGGCTTCCTGGGCCCCCATCGGATCCTTTGTCATCCCTCCCTCACCCTCCCTTTGTCCTCCTGAATAGTGCCGGTGGGGTGTCCGCACTGTGTTAAGGCAGGAGTGATGCTGGTGGGAATGTTCTAGAGAGAGGAAAGAACTGATAACCCAGGGAAGGGATGGAGCAATGCAGGAGCAAGGTGAGAGGGAATGAGGTCTGGGGCGCAAGTGCAAGCTTGGCCTTCTATGAGTGATGGTGCGTCCACTGCATTGGGGGGGAAGGGGGCTCGGTGGATGTAGATGCAGGGGATGGGTGGACGTGGTGAGAGCTTGTGAAACTTCTTTTCTGGTCGCTTCTATTTTCTTGGCGATGTGGGAAGCAGGACTGTCAACGGAGGGTGAGGAAGAGGAGAAAAAAATGACAGATTTGAGGAAAGAGGAAGGAAGTAAAATTTTTCCCCATGGCAGTAGGAGAAGGAATGGGCCAGGCTTGATATGTGAAGACTGTGTGTTGGTGGCCAGAAAGTCTCCTCTTGAGAGTCTCTGCTTTTCTCTGAACACATTTAGGGTATGACTGCAGTCGAGCTGGAGGATGGGGGTCTGTGAAATGAATGCAAGTAAAATGGAAATGAATAAAAGTAAAACGGAAATGAATGCGTGGAAAATGGAGTGATTATGAAGATGAATCGGACTCTCGGCTGGTAAAGGGGGCAGTGAAAGGGTCAGGGATCCATGTATTGGAAGTGTGAGGTGAGGATCAAGGAGCTGTTGGGGGGTTGATGGGAAGATGCTCACGGGAGTGGGCTGGAAGGGTGGGGCATGGGAGTTAGAGAACAGAGGCAAAAGACTGACCATATGGAAGGGCCATGGTTATCAGTGATGTCAGGGTCAAGGGTAAGACCATGAACTTGGTGGCTCAGGTCAGGGGGAGGTAAGGATGCCATTCTAAGTGTTGAACAAAGCTCATGCAAGTAAATATACGAGACAGAACTACTTAACTTTTTATAGATAAGACAAGCCTAAATACTCACTTTTATTTCCTATACACATCAAGTGTATATTCTAAAACTGCTTACTAAGTGAAGTGTTGGAGTACAAATGATTCATCAAATTATTCTAATAAGCCCCAAATCAATGGTTGGTTTTTAGAAATTATTGGTGTGATCTTTTGATGATGAGGCTCTTATGAGCAAAATGATGGCCCTGTCTGGACCGCGATTTGACACAGGGCACCACACCAGATGCTTCCAGCCCTTCCCAGTTAGAATAAGACTCATTCTGTCTCCATGATACAGGGTTTTCTCCTAAACCTGTCAGTTGGAGGACTTCTCCGAGAAAATAGCCCTCAGTTCTCACAAGCGCTGGTGCTGGGGGTGGAGGTGGTGAGAAAGATGGAAACCTCAGAGGTAGTGCTCTCACAGGCAGCGGGGTGAGCACGGCCTGGTCCTGCCGCTCAGGGCTCTACGAAGGTTCTGGTGCTCTTGGGTCCCCGTGCACCCCCTGCAGAGCTGGCTGTGTCTGGGCTCCCCGTAGAGATGCAGGGCCTAAGGCACCGAGCTCACCCCTCCACCCGTCCTTGGGGAGCAGGAAAGGTCACCGGGCCTCAGTCCCAGCCGCCCCCTTCTCCGCCTGTCCCAACCCTGGAGCCACCGCTGCCCAGGGTGAGGCTGCTGAGCTAGCAGCAAAGCCAGGTACTGGGAGGGCTGTCCACCTGCTTGTGAAAACTCCCGGAGGAGCAGTGCTGGGGAACGAGGCAGCACCGGCAGCGAAATTCTCAAGCAATGGGTCGGGGAGGCCCGGGGTGGCGGGTGTTGAAGGGTGGAGGCCCCAGTGAGTTTCAGAGAGAAAGGATTTTAGGGACGAGGCCAGGAGACGGAAGCAGCAGGGAGGGCCCTACCAGCCCCAGGCTCCCATGCAGGGGATGGTGAGGGTGCTGTCCTCAGAGGAGGGCAGGGTTCCGTCAGAGCAAGAAGACAGGAGGTGGAGAACAGGGAGGATTTTGCAAACATCAGGACAAAATTCCAGAAAGGCCAGGGCAGGAGTTGGGGATCTTCGGAGTCAGATTCGGGGAGGAAAAGACCCCTGAGGGACGAATGGTTAGTAGTGAGGAAAGACCCAGAAATGGGTCCCAGGCTGTAGCGGGATTGGTCCCAACTATATCTGAGGTTCATGGTGATGGTAAGGCTGAGGGTCAGCTGGAAGTGTAAGGAGTCTCCAGGAGCACTTGGGGTTCTGAGGCCCTGGACTCTCTCTGACTCATGTGGTGCTGAGGCTCATGAAGGGGTGGTGCTACCAGTGGACCCCATCACCTTTGGTGGAATTTAAATTTGGTAGGAAATCCATGTCAACAGCCATCTCTACTGACAGTGAAGAGTAGTGTCATCTTGTTTTCCAGATATCAGCCCTAAAGTTCTGAGTATCTCTTTCTGGTTGGTGGTCATCATGCCCAGGGACTGATAGAGCTTCAGGCATAGATGGATCCAGATGCTCAAAAAAATCTGATGTCTCTCACCATCTCTGTTGGGCTGTCCACTCAGTTGGCTTCATTCTTAGGCAGGCTCTCTCTCACCAGGGTAGAGCTAAGGGTTGACTAAGTACCTGCCTGGCCCTGGGGTGATGGAGGGAAACCTGATCTGATCCTTGCCCTTCCTTCAGCGGCTCACAGTTTGGGGGCAAATGCAGAAAGCACAGAATTTGCTAGAATGTAATGTCTCACATCCTATATTGGAGGGACATGCAGGGCCTTAGGGGAGCATAGCTGTTCAGCTAATGTTTCTGTAGCACCGACTATATGCCCTGCTCTGTAAGGTTTGCTGAGGAGAGAGGAAAAAAAGATATTGTTTGTGGGAGACAGAGAATGGATGCGGTGGGGGTGTAAAGTGTGTGTTGTGATGAAGCGGGGAGTGTCTGGGAACACATAGAGGGCTGCAGATCCAGAGGTGTAAGTGTGTGGGTGTAACCCAGGCCTCTTGACTCAGAAGGTGGAGGATTAGCCAGGTGAAGCAGGTAGGAGAGTGTGTGTGTGTGTGTGTGTGTGTGTGTGTCTGTGTGTGTATGTGCTCAGGAAGTGGTGGAGGGCGGGAAGTTCTAGGAAGAGGTACCAACAAGAGCAAAGTTAGGCAAGTGCTGGGGACTCAGGAGTGAGCAGGAAGGTCCTCTGAGGCAGAGCTGGGGGTACAGGGAAGCCTGGAGGCAGTGGTGTGCTGGAGCTGCCTTGTACCAGCTCAAGGGAGCTGATCGTTAGGGTCTCTTTCTATCTCAAACGAGTAGCCTGAAATCAGTCACAATGGGAATATTTGCGCCATGGCAATTGGCAGTCAGTAAACACTACAAGTCAAGATTTCCCCTTTCCCTCCCAGAGAACCGATCCTTAAGCATTTATCAAAGAGTTCCTGTCGTGGCTCAGCAGAAACGAACCTGACTAGTATCCATGAGGATGTGGGTTTGATCCCTGGCCTTGCTCAGTGGGTTAAGGATCTGGCATTGCCGTGGGCCGTGGTGTAGGTCACAGATACGGCTAGGATCTGGCGTTGCTGTGGCTATAGTGTATATGCTGGGAGCTGCAGCTCTGATTGGACCCCTAGCCTGAGAACCTCCATATGCCACAGATTCAGCCCTAAAAAGCAAAAAAAAAAGTATCAGCATATCACAGGATAAAGGGCAATCCCGTGTGAGGGGTCTGCTGGCACAAAGACATCTTTGTGGGATTGGAGATTTACAAAAAGGTTGGTCCCATTGAGAGGGCTGGATGGGTGAAGGTGAGGGCAGGAGATGGCTGGGGAGGGGCAGGGGCCAGTTCCCGCAGGTCTTGTGGTCCAGGCTAAGCTGAGGCGGCGGCATCTCTCAGCCCCCTTCCCACTCAGGCACTGGCTTTGAGCTTTTGGAGGATGCGGATGTAGCTAGAGCAAGAAAGGATTATTCTGCTAAGGCCAACGACCTTGAAACCTTTGCTGGACTCCCACCCCAGAAGGGTCAAGGTGCGGGTGCTGCACCAACCCCGCCTGAGCCCAGGGACTTCAGGCCAAGCCGAGGTGGGGAGGCCAAGGGCTGCGCCTCAGGCTGCCGCAGCTCTGCCTCCAGGAATTTACCGCTTCAGCCTGAAAATTTCAGCTTGCAGGTATTAAGTAGTTTAAAAGGAGGTTTCATCAGCTTTGTAAAAAGCACATTAATATCTCGCAACACCAACTGCTGTCTCATTTCTTTGAGATACAATAAGCTCTTCATAAACCTGGTCATTAAGGGTTGAACAGACGCTGTTTTATTTTCCACATATTCATGAGAGGCTGAAAGAGCAGCTTGGGAGCTGGGAGCGTTCGCGGAGGGAGCCGGCTGACGCACGGGGAGGAGGTTGTCTAAGTAATTTTTTAAGTGAAGCAAATGAAGGGTTTGTTGGGAGCTGCTTTCACTGTGTTTTAAGCCTTTTCAGCTCCGGGCTTTTTGCTTTGCTGGCAGGGCCCTCCCTGAGGGCAGGGATTAAGGAGGCCCTGGGGTGGGGTGAGGGTGGGGGCGCGGGGGGTGGTGGGGAGGCTGAGGCCTGGCTGGTCCTTCTTGGGAACGCCGGCCCCCAAAAAGCCCTGGCACCAGCAGATTCTGGAGGGTTTGAAACAACAGCCTCTGTGGTGCCCGGGAATTCCCTCATTTCCCATTCATTCACTGAACTGTTTTGAATGTCTGCTAGGGGCCAGGTCCTGTGCAGGTGGTGGATGGTGTTGGAGTTGGGTGAGAAGTCTATTATGCCCGCCTTCCTTTCCTCACTCTGCCCTGTCATGTGCCCCAAGCTCTCGTGTTGGGCACCGCGTTGAGGGCTCGCTCAGACAAACTCCAGGAGTATCCTGTCCTGATTCTTGTCATTCTTGTCCCCTAAAGCTGCTTCTTCAGTTCTTTCCGTGTGATATGGGGAGCAGACTGGACCCAGGCTCAGAGAGTTCCAGCTTCTAAGCCTGGACTCTGCTAGTTATTAGCTGTGTGGCCTTGAGCAAGTTGTGTTACCTCTCTGGGCCCGTTTCCTCAGCTGTAAAATGGGGATATTAATCCCTGCCCAGTGGGATGATTCTGAGGATGCAATGAGATAACAGAAATGAAGGCCCCTAATGCAGTTTCCAACCCAGAGCCGGCACTCAATGAGCGTAGTTCTTTTCTTTTTTCTTCAAGTGATGCCTCTTTCAGGAAGCTTTTCTTGATTGCCTGCAGTTGGAAAGACTCTTTCCCTCCTCTATATCCCTCTGAAGTGCTTCTATTAAATTAAATTAAATTAATTAAATTATTTTTAATGACCACACCTGCAGCATATGGAAGTTCCCGGGCTAGGGGTTGAATCTGAGCTGCAGCCACAGCCACAGCAATGTCAGATCTGAGCTGCATTTGCAGCCTATACCCAGCTTGTGGCAACGCTGAATCCTTAACCTGCCGAGTGAGGCCAGGGATCGAACCTGCATCCTCATGGAGACAACATCAAGTCCTTAACCTGCTGATCCACAGTGGGAACTCCCCCTATGAGGTGCTTCTAGATTTTAATGGGCATGGGACTCAGTGGGGGATCATGTTGGCTAGATTCTGAGTCAATGGGGCTGGGCAGGGACCTGAGACTCTGCATTTCTCACAAGTTCCCAGGTGATGCTGATGCTGTAGGGTCCCTGGTGGACCACACTTTGGGTTGGTTTTTGAGTACTTCTTCTTCTTCTTCTTCTTTTTTTTTTTTTTTTTTGCTATTTTAGGGCTGCACCCACAGCATATGGAGGTTCCCAGGCTAGGGGTGGAATCAGAGCTACAGCTGCCAGCCTACGCCACAGCCACAACATGAGATCTGAGCTGTGTCTGCGACCTACATCACAGCTCACAGCAACGCCAGATCCTGAACCCACTGAGTAAGGCTAGGGATTGAACCCACATCCTCATGGATACTAGTCAGATTTGTTTCTGCTGAGCCACGATGGCAACTCCTGGGTTTTCAGTACCTTCCTTGTATCTGCTTTGATCTTTTTTTTTTTTTTCTCTTAATGGATTTTATTTCACTTATAGGTGTGCATAAATCATCACAAGTCAATTTTACAGATTTTGTATCCCAAACCCCCAGTGCATCCCCCCACCCCCTCAGATTGTCTTATTTGAAAAACCAAGGTTTTCCAAAGTCTGTGAGTCATTGTCTGCTCTGTAAGAAGGTTCATTGTGTCTTTTAGTTTCCACATGTAAGCGGTATCATTGGGTGTTGCTGTCTAATTGTCTGACTGGTTTCACTTTGCATGATAATTTCTAAGTCCATCCATGTTGCTATAAATGTTGGTAATTCGTT